>OZ023274.1:81765424-82107645 GCA_964007475.1 Hybos culiciformis
GTTTAGGTATTACGTAATATTCAATACGAAACATCTAATTGATTTCATTATTTACGAAGATGCATCTAAATTTTTTCATTATATACGCTGATGCATCTAAATTTTTTCATTATATACGCTGATGCATCTAAATTTTTTCATTATTTACGCAGATGCATCTAAATGATTGCATGTGTATTGACGCATATAATACTCCATTTAGTGATCTAAATTCTATATCACTAAATACAACATAACGATCCCCAACGCATTAAAATAAATAAATACATACATATTTAATCTATGTGCGATATATTATGTTTTTTGATTGCCGTAAACTTAAATGTAGAAGACTTTTAGTAAAGTTCAATAACTAATTATAAAGATAAAAAAAAAAATATGTTGTACCATTTTCTTATTATTAGTTGAAAGGGATTGACTTAATATTAATTTTTTTTTTAATACATATATATTTTTATATATATATATTTCGGTTTAAATTTTCAAAATAGTGTTCGATTGATTCAAATTCTATTAAATCCTGCGTTGTGAAGAAATATGTTTTTCGTCATATTTAATGTACCATAAAATTAAATGTACTATATAGTATTGTATTCAGAACCGAAGATGTGTACAAAATTTTATCAAGATCGGATATCGGGAAATTGTCGAAAAATCGATTACCAATTTTCTCTGAGAAGTTAAATAAAAGTTTCTAATAAAAAATATATTACACAGTACATCAAAAATGTAGTATGTTGTCCGTTTTCAGTATTTCGATTTAAAATACTTTAATTTTAAGATATCTTGGTCCAATCAAAGTCTGAGCATATTTTTTAGGTGCTTCAATATCGTTAAAAGGTATATGACGTACAAAAATTTGACAATTTTCATCGAAATCCAGACCGCAGTTCAAATCCTTGCGTTGTAACAATTTTTTTTAAGTTCCTCTAATTGACATCTATCTCTCCATACCCACATTCTATTTTTCGTTAGAATCTATTTTTATAAAATTTAAAATTCATCAAAATTTTATATGAAAATAATTAAGATCATTGAGAGAGCTTTTAATTCCCAAAACCATAATCAGAGAATCTGCCTCTTTATCTTGGCAGAAAATTACCAAATTACGCATATTTTAGCATTTGAACCGTCGAAATCAGGCTTCATTCAATTCATATAGTTATAAGCATTTTAGTGTTGGAAGAACGGTCAGACGGATGGATAGACTGATGGACAGACGAACGGACAGACCGACGGACAGGCAAAAAGTGATAATATATAAACCGTTTTTTTTCATTTTTAATGGAAAACAGACTAAAAATTAAATAGTTAACATTTAAATTATTTACATTGTATATAATTACAATTTATTTATTATATATAATGTTTATCAGTTTTTTGTTATGATTATTTGGGAAATGCAAAGATATTAAAAATATCATTACTAAAATTAAATTTTCATGGGAAATATTTTATATGACCACCTAAATTAACCGAGAATTAATAAAACGAATATAAATATAAAAAAAAAGTTATAAAATATTAAAATGAGTTCAATAAAAAAAAGTAATAAACTTTTACGTGGTTCTCAATTAAATTCTGCGGTTATGTTCAGCTTAATTAAAAATAGAATAACGACCTTAAGCTCATGAAATCCATTTCGCTTTTAATTCCAAAATTTATTACGATATTAAATTAAATTTAACAAGCTATGTAGGTACATCTATTTGATGATTTTTTCTATTTATTAGGAGGGCATACATTTATTTACATTTAAATAAAAAATAATTGTTTTTTAAATGCGTTTGGTGGAAAAAAATACATAATTTAGTGTGGTACTTCTTATTTACTCTTCACGTATTTATAGAAATGGATTTGAGTTAACTAAATATGTTACATAATATATTTATGGAAATTTTTTTTTAATATTTCTTGACATCAACTCATATACATTTACACGGGAATCCTTTTTCAACCTCCCAATCCAAGCTGGTGGACTCGATCGGTAAGTGGTTTAATCATTTAACGCGCGATAGACAGACGGACAGGCAGACAAACAGAAAGTGAAAACATATAGTTCGTTTTGTTATTTTTTTATGGAAGCGAGATAAAAATTAGGAAAAGATTTTAAGATCTTTTTTTTAAATATTATAATTCAATGACATAATGGCATTGTAATTTGTGAAAAAGATATTTTTGCAATGCAATTTTATGTTATCTATCAATGCGTTATACATATAAAATTGTATAATAAGTTTGCATTATATACGTAAAATTGTTCTCTGTTTTATTAAAAGGCCTAAAGTTTCTAGAATACTGTAGGTAGGTATATAAAATTATTTTTATCTGATGAATTTATAAGGGTCAACAATATACTGATTACACATTAGGAAAAACTAATTTTATATTTTTAATAGTTTGTTTTCCAGGTATGTTATTTATTATTTTTATATTATATAAATTAGAATGTGTTATGTAATGTTTAGTAATTTCCAACTATTAATTTTTAAAGATTAGGGCATTAGATAACTGTTCTTACATATATATTAATTTTATTCTAATTCCTCGCAAAATAAATTAAGATAAAGATGTTAGATAGAAAAATGATTTTTTTGATTATAGTTTTAAATCATTAAAGATTCATTCATCCACATGATAATTTCTTATAGTTGATTAAATTTCCAAGAATTACCATATTACCATATGAGGTTAAAATTATATTATAAAAAAGAAATAATTTACAAAAATTCTTTTTAAAGTTTATCGATATAACATAATATTTAAGTATGTATGTATGTTTGTATATAATCTTCAACTTATTTTGTAAGATAAAATAATCTGTAGTAGTTACGAAATTTTTGATTTTGGGGTAATCGATGAACTCCAAGGTTTTCAAAGTTCTCAAAGTTTTTATTTTTGAGTGATAAAAGTTTGTATCTACACAGCTGAAAAAAACTTTAAAATTAGGGCCAAATGAGTTACCACTTGGGAACAGAATTATATTTTTTCTACAAAATATCTTGTTCTGTATTTTGGAGAAAAAAAATTTAAAAATATTGGATTTAGCTTTATCTTAGAAATACAACTTATTATTTTAATAAATATTGAGTAATATTTATTGACATTTATAGTAAAAAAGTTGGGCTAGATGCTGTTGTAAAGCGTAGAGTCAAGAGTGTAGAGGCAAGTCTTGAAGTTGTTTTTATTAAACTATAATACTCTCTAATCTTTTTCAATGGCGTGGTATATTTCATCATTGTTATATTCAGATTTTCATATTGTTTTATTTTTCTTCAAATGAATAACATTTTCTTCTTTTTTTTTTGAGAAGATAAATTGTGACTATTTACGAAAAATAAAATGATAAAAATGTATATCTGCAAATGTCACTCAGAATTTTCAAATATAAGAAGGCATATTATACCAAACTTCGCACAATTATTGCTAATGTCTTTACATTTTTTGCTTAAAAAGTCTTTAAAAGAATATTTGTTGAAAAAAAAAAATTCAACATTCTCTCAATCAGCAACAATAATATTGAATGGAATTTTTCATTTGACTATAGGTATGAAAAAACAAAAAACCAAAAAATAAGGTAATTTATTGATGTTGATTTATTGATTTGCCTTTAACTATTTTCTGTTTTATTTAATGCGCCCTTGTCAGAAGCCGAAAAGATATATTTTTTAATGAAGATTAATAAATAGATAATGCATTTTAAACTAAATCATATGTAAAGATAATTTAAGTATTTTAATATGATGAGAATGAGACATATTAAGAAAATCCTTTACTCTTTTGTTTATATTTCATTTCATCTATTATAACATCATAACTATTCTGATAAAATCCTATTTTTATTATAATAAATTTATGGAACTCTATTATTATACTAATCAACAAAGGTGAATGGATATTTTTTTGTACATTTTTCCAACCCCATCGTTAGTAATTCACAATACTTAATCCTCTAAATTTTCCAATTAATTTTTTTTTTCTGCTATATTTATGTTAAACACATAAATACATCTTACATCTTGCTGTTGCTAACAATGTTAATTTTTTATTACTTTTTTCAAAATCCTAGAGTTAAGAGGTTGTATAAATGAATGGAAAATTAATTGAAAATGTTTAAATAACATGAAAAACTTTCAACCATATAAGAACTTCTTTTAGTTTGAAATCTAATGTACATGCATGAAAAGTGCTTTTGACGTCCTTGACTTTTGTTTTAAGAATTTTTGAACTAAATTTTTGTGTATATCTTTAAATTTTATTATGTTTTACACTTCAAATACATAAAATTATATTCGAAGTTTGTTAGTAATTAAAATAAGTCTAGACCAGATGCATTACGACAAAATTTTATTTCAGTTTTTTATTGCTTTCCAGTTGGAGGCACAAATTAAAAAACGATATAAGAAGAATTGGGCAGATAAGTATAATGAATTCAGTTTCATATTCCATCCTTATTCCAGCTTTACTTTAAATAATTAAAGTATTTTACATTATTATATTTGTATAGTATATACTCGTATATTAAGTTCAAATAAAAACTGGATAAAGTTTTTGTAAATTCCTCATTAAAAATGATAATTATAACTAAAATAATTGAAAAGAAAGTAGAAACAAAAATTAATTATCAAAAAATATTAAAATTTGTTCATTCCAAAAATTTAGAATCAATTGGTAATCAAATTTTCAAAATTAAAAATAAGAAACAACGGACTATATATATTTTCACTTTGTGTCTGTCCCACATTTAAATGAGTGTAACTCTGCCAAAATATGCCTAATGCTGTTCACTTTTAGCTAAGCTTAACAGAGATTCTCCTATTACGGATAAGGGTCTAAATAATTTTCATATAAAATTTATGGGTTTTTGAAATTTTTATAAAATTTTACTAGTTTTTAACGAAAATTAGTATCTGTGTAAATAGATGTCAATTAGTTCAGAGCAACCTTGAAAAATTGTTCTGGATTGTGACCAAGAACTCGCGCTGGTGACTGAAAATTGATTGCATTTGAAATTTTGTGTATGATGTATTTTTTTTTTTTTAAATTTGTGTAAGCTGCTTTGCTCACAAAATATTTTCACGAACACTTTAAACCTTGCTAACTAAAGCGAAAAAAGGTAATTGTTTTTAAATTCAGAAAGAATCATTAATATTTATCACGAAGTTGTATATTATTACCTACACTTTTGTATATTTTTTTTCAATTGAATTTAATATTATATTTAAGATATATAGGTATAACTTAAAAACATTTGACCCAGATAATTTTCATCATTTTCCTTTTTAAATGTTAAATAAAAAAAAAGGTCATAAATAAACAAAAAAAAAAAGTTGAATCTTAAATGGTTGAAATGAAATATTTCAACATTTATTATTAAAAGAATTACACACTTGACAGTCACTATCACCGCTAAAAAATATTTACAAAATGAAATAACTTTCTTGAAGAAACAAATTTAATTGAAATCATCAACATTTTGTTTTTCGTAAATTTTTTTGATTGTACTTTAATGTTTTCTAATATAATAAACGACGTTATATATTTTGAGTTAATTTAAAGTTATCGTGGCTGACAGTTTTTTTTTTTTGGCTTTTTTTCTGAAATTTGGTAGTTAAAACAAAACGAGTTTGTAGTAAAGTTTTTCGGTAGGTACATAATGGGAAAATTAATTTGCAGTTATAAATAAAATGATATTTTCAAAATGCTAATGAAAATGAAATATTTTATGGCAAGATTAAAAATTATATTGATTTTATATAATATTGTATATTGGGATATTAAATTTTCTTTTATGTGATTTTTAACAAAAATATTTTTTCTCGTGTATTTTCAGAAGCATGAATTGTTTAAAGATAAATTTAAAATTTAATTCAAAAGAATTTTATCCTAAGATCGGTTGTCATGAAAATTATTATATTAGATTTAATTAAATCTAAAATAGAATCATACTACTATAATAGTAGCATAGTTTTTAGAATTAAGTCTCTGAAAACCTGATTTTATTTTTGTTTTTCAGTATTTCTTTAAATAAGCCAATTATTTATGTTATAACATAAAAGAAACTTGTAAAATTCTATTGGTTTCATTATTTATTGATTATATTTTAGAATCTGGAGTAATTATCCTGACACCTAATACCTATATATATATATTTGATAATTTTTGAGTTTTAAATCTTATAAGAATATAACATACACATGCTGAATGAAATATATTTTTTGACGTATTAATTATGTCTATTTATTTTATAAATAGACATAATTAATACGTCAGAGCTTACTATATATTTATAAAAAAAAATGGTGTCAAAGAACCAACAAACTTTAATGTTAAGGATTGTTTGTTTGTATTTGTATATTCATTATTATTATTACTATTAGTTTTTAATGCACAACCTTCATATAAGTTTAGAAAATATAATTTGTATCTACATTATACACTATATACATAATAAATATATTTATATAACAAAAACTAATTAAATTTGCTAATTATATTGGATAAAAATTGGGTAAAAAACAAAAGAGCAGAAAATTCAAAATTTGAAAAGAAAATAAACAAAGGATAATCAAAGCAATAAAAGTCATCATAATATGTATAAACATAATGTGTATTCTGAATTTACATGACGTACATACAATAATATACATTTTCAGAATCACTTAGCAAAGTGAAATTTAATATACAAATGAAGAAATATTTTATTTGTTTTTTTTTTTTTATTCAAAAACTTTTTTATGTGGTGGGTGCTGGGATGGTATTATAGAAAAAAAAAAGTGTTTAAGTTAAAATTTGTTTTTATGAAAAATTTAAATCTAATTATAACTAAATGGAAATCAGGAAAATGCATTTTAAATAACGAGAATAATTTTGCTGTAAAAATTTTTTTTTTGTATATAACGTACAACATATAGATAGAATAATTTTCAGTTCAACTTTCATTATAAAACATTAATGTAAATTAAACCAAATAATGTAATAGAAGAAGTTTCGAAGATCAAAAGCTCATATAGCAAGGCTATAAGCAAACCATGATACGTTAGACTTTTTTGCAGCTTCAAGCCTTTTTATTTCATCCAAACAGAAATAGTTTTGAAAATTTGGTGAATTCAAATTTATTTTAAATTTAAAGAAAATTAAAATCACAAAATTGGTTAACACAAATTCAATTACATCCTTCCTTATACTATAAAACATTATTATCTAATCATAACACTGGCCTACACTCATTTTGGTGCCTAAGATTTTAGACCTGATTTTGGGTATATTTTGTGAGCTGATACAAGAAAACTAGTCACATTTTCCATATCAGCTCTTTATCTTGATTGCCAATTTCAATACCAAAGTATACAGAATACAAGCGAATTACCGTGTCATTAATCGGTTTCCGTTGATCTTTCATTATATACTCACCGCATATGTAACAAAACATATCAGGATCGTTAATGCAACTTCTTGACTTACTTGCCATCATAAATTTATACGATTAATGTCATAAAAGTAGTTATAACATGGACTGATTTTGAATAAAACCGTAAAAAATTTGAAATAAGAATTGTAGGTAAACCAGAGCTGTCAGGTGACATCTAGTAGCAGCAATGTAGTTCATACTAACTACTTTACCGACTACAGATGCGAACAGAGCTGCACCAATACAAACATTTTTTTTTGTAGGCCAGTGTAATTATCACATTAAGTTTCATATAAAATGTCGTAATACTGTGTTTATTTTTAAGTTTAAAATGCTAATCAAATAATGTCATCAAAACTAGAAATGCAAGTACATAATATTAAATAAATAAGTTAATAAAAAGTACTAAATTTATTTACAGTGTAAATATTAAATAAAATGTTGATCCTTATTAGGTATATATACCAAAATTTCTGGTATAAGTATAAGGAATAATTAAGTTGAAAAATCTTTTGAGTTACTTACTGGATTCATTTTGCTTCAACGAGCAAGTTTTATAAGTTTCAAGTTATATTAGGTATTAAATATTTACATTTCAGAATTTCTGGTAAAGAAGGAATATTCAATTAAAAAAAAATCGTTTAACGTTCAAGTAAACTAGCAAGTTTTGCTTCATCTCATAATATGTTTCATGAAAATTATATTATTTGAAACATGAAACATATATGAAAAAGTATATCAAAAAAAAAGTTTTTATTTCCACTTCAGAATTTTTAGGGTATAAAAGGAATAATTAAGTTAAAAAAAAAATTGTTTTTAAATAAAATTTGATAGAAATGTAAAAAAAATCAATTTGCAAACTTTTCATTTCAGTGTAATTTCGAATAAAAATAAACATTTTTTTTGCATTTTTAATTTATTAAAATTCTAATAAACATCAATAAATAAATATTTTACTACGATGGCTCATATATTGTATGTAATATTTTTATTGATACGTTTATTTAGCATATATTTGCTCATTTTCGTTGTTATTATTATAATATACATTATATCCGATTCCTTTTTTTAATAAAAGGTTAAGAAAACTCCTGTAATGCTTGCTTCTTTTTTTTTTTTTTTGAGTTAAATTTAAAAAAATATCTTCCAATTGAAATAAGGAAAAAACATTTTTCTCTTCTTGATTATATGAGTTTTATAACTTAACTTATATGTTTTTGATTTCATTAAAATTCATATCATAACATAAAAATTTACATAGATAACATACAAATATATTTGTTGCGAAAATTTTGTTTATTCTTTATTTTTGTTTGATAAAAAAAATTTTGTTCTTCTGAAGACACAAAAATAAATGGAATAAATGTATTAAGGATAAAAAAAATAATGTAATGTTATGAAAACGACAACATAAAGTTCTTTGCGATTTTATGATTATTTAAAAAGTTTAAGTATTTGTTTGGCTTAATCAATTTTAGCGATAAACTTTTCCTGATTTACTTAAGTAGAGTTTGGGCAAAACAAAAACAAAGTTCTTAATTGCTTTATTTTACATAATGTATACTATTTTTAAAAAATAAATGTAATGCAATTTGTGCGCAACTAAATTTCGCCTTAACAATTACAATTTTGGGTAAGAAAAAAAAATTGTTTGTTACGAAAACAAATGAAAAAAAAAAGTAAATAGATAATCTTGAAGTAATTAAAAATAAAATATAATAAAAACTTTTGATTTTCACAGACTGGATATTCAAAAAATTAAAATGTGTACGCAGTACGCGCTATATACTTTATATGGCTTTTTTTTTGTATGTAATTTTACAATAAATAAGATATAATCCTAAAGTGAATAAACTGTTCTGTTGATTTGAATATTAAAAATTTATATCACATTAGATTTATACAAAAGGTAAACTTTTAGATAACAAAATATTTTTTATGGTAATTTTTAAGTATTATGGTACATATATACTTGCACTTATATAAATATAATGTTTCATATTGAAATACCATAAATTAAGTGCTTTTAATGAAAATTTTCCTGTTATATGAGATTACAATTATTTTTAAATTGGGGTTCATTTACGTTTTATATTGGTTAAGAAAATTGAAAGCTGTCTGTTGTAAATTGATGAATTGATACGAATAATGGTTTCGGAAATTTTTTTAAATTTTGAATGAAAATAAAATTAAATTTCAAATGTGTGGTTTTCTTCAGACGTCTTGTTATAAACGATTTTATATACTTTTTATAGAAATTCTTCACTTTTTTAAGGAAAAGATAAATTCTTTATTGAAAAAAGTAAAAATATATTATACATATTACACATAATGTCTAAATTATTACACGGCTGCGTAACCTATAAAACTCACCAAAAGACGGTATTTTATTCATTTAAATTTGAAAATCATATTAGATACGTGCAAAAGGTAAACTTCTAAATAACAAAAAATTTTTCTTTTTTAATAAGAATAGTATATTATATGTTTAATATTTATATATGGAATAATTTTTACATACAATATATATATTTACTTGCCTACATTATGTATAAGGTACATCTATATAATGTTTCATATCAAAATATCATAAATATAATGTGCTTTAAATTTAAATTTTCTTGTATTACGTAAAAATGTTCCTAACGATCTGAATAATTTTAAAATTTGTATTTCATCTATACTTTTGATTTGGAAAAAAAATAAAAAATATAAAAGATACTAATTTATATATAAATTTTGTTAAATTTTGAATAAAAATATAATTAAAATTTGAATGAGAGGTTTTTTTAATGGACGTACAGATCTGATATTTAAAATAATGTTAAATTTAAAGGTATTGTTTTTTAACAATGTTTGTCTATCTATAATAAATTTTAAAGTGCCTGAAAACATAATTTCTGTTGAAACAATTTTATGATTTGAAATGTACATAAATTTTGTATTATATACTCTCTACATAAAATGAATATATAATATGTATTTGTGTTTTTATACAAACTTAATATTAAATTACTTATTATATATTCATATAATTTTAAATAAAATGAGCTGTTTGCGTATGAAAATGCAAAATAATGAATTATTTGGTTACAATAAATTTTTTTTTTGTTGCAAAGAAACTTAAGAGCTTGTTATGTTTGGGCGAAAAAACAGGACTCTATTTTTGACAATGATTGATCCAAAAATTTTACATCTCTAACATTTTCATTATTATACTTTAAATCAGATTATATTTATACATTTTATCTTTACTATGGTTCTACGTCATATATGTAAAAAATAAAATAAAATTTCACAAATCAAGGAACTATTAAAGAAAAACGCCTTAATGAAACTCAATTTCGATTTTTGCAAAATTTCTTATTCAAATTGTTTCAAAAAAAGATTAACGTTCTGAGTCAAAATAGTGGAAAAAATAAATAAATAAATAAAAAAAATTAAGTAAATTTTTTTATATTTTCTTTATGACAAATGAATAAACATAAATTTGCTTCGTGAGAAATAATTAATTAATTTGAAAGTTTTTCGCTTAATACAATTTTTATTTTTTGTACTTAAATAGACAGACAGTAGAAAAATACTATTAAAATGTACATAACTTTGTGGTTTCCATTAAACCAATTAATTTAATGTAAACATTTTTAATTATAATTTCAAAACCAAATGTACATATTTACGATTATATTTTTAATAAAATATTTTTATTTTCATTTTTATGAATCCTTTCATCAATCAATAAAAAAAGGTTTCCTTTTTATTATTTATTTTACAAATAAAGAATATTTTCTTAAATTGGTCTGATGACTAGACATTTTTGATATATATAGATAGATTATATTAAATATTATGTATATTTGGATTAGATATTGTATAGCGTGTCAACTGATTTTTCTATAAGATCTACTTCGCGCAGTAAAAATCCTCTGCGATCTACTTTTTCTAAAAGTAGGATTAAGACGGAAGGCAACATTTAGGGATCCAAATTCTAAGTGTTCGCCTGTTAAATTAGTTCGGTATTTCGACTTTATTATTTTCGTTTGTGAAAATGCTGATTAGTACAAATATGTTGAACCAAAACAGGCGCATAAATTGTCAGCACTTTCTTAGATTCGGATATTTATCCATCTGCTAAATATTTCCCGAATTTATCTCCGGAAGCTCTTGCTTTAATATAAATATATAATTTTCCAATGTAATAATTTCTGTAGGGATCGAAAGTAAGACTTATTTTTATTTTCATAAAACTTCTACTCAAAGTAAAGAGTAAAAATAAAAAAACAAATACTTAAAAATTAATTTTTGAGTAATTAAAATATTTAAAAAAATAAATACTTAATTTTTGAGTAAAGAGTATTTGAAAAATTTGAAATACTTATTACTGAAGTTATATTTTTTTAATATTTTTCAAATACTCTTCAGTTGAGTATAATTTTTAGATTTTTTTTGAAATACTCTTTTTGTTTTTAATTTTTTTTTTAATACTCGATAAGCAAAATCCAAAAAACGTAATCCAAAAAATAAAATTTAATAAAAAGAGTTTTATTTTTTACTTTGGAAAAGAGTACTTAAAAAAAGAGTTTTATTTTTTACTCAAAAAAAATTACTTACAAAAAGAGTATTTGGAAAATTATTAAAAAATAATACTCTTTTTTTAAGTGTTCTTTTTTTGAGTAAAAAATAAAACTTATTTTATTTTTTGACTAAAAAGTAAAACTTTTTTTTAAGAGTTATTTTCAGAGTAATTGAAAAAATTAAGTATTTCATTCGGTCTCTGAATTTCTGTTTCAAGTGTAATGTTATCCATATCAAAAATAGTTGATAGTTTTTCTGCAATTGTTTCTGCTTTAATATTGCTATCAAATGGAAAACTCATAAATAAAACTACATTATAAAGTTTTTGAAAATCTTGGAAACGGTTACCAAATTCTTTAATAACGTTCTTAATTTCTTCGATGTATTTATTTTCATCATAATTAGTAGAAGCAGAACTTTTTAATTGCGCCAACATGTTTGGAAAATTAGATAATTTTTTTTGATTCTTGAAATTGAAATTGGCAATTTGAAACGAAATAAATATAGGAAATATGAATATTTATTGGCGATCGACTTAAAATCATTACGCGATCGACCGGTAGATCGCGATCGACGTTATTGACACCCCTGGTATAGCTATTTATCTTATATTAATCTCCCGGAAGAATAAAATAAAAAATTATGTTTGAATAAATCTTAATTTGGTTTATTAAATTATTATATGTCAACTAAACTTCGTGTTTGACAAAAAAAAATATTTAAAATAATTTACTTTTTTTTTTCAATTTTCATTATTAAAATATAATTCTGATTATACAAGTTATTACCTGTGCAATGTTGTTACAGATTCAACATTAGATGTTTAAATTTTAAATTATTTAAATGCAATAATTTTAATTTATATCGTTTAATTATTTTTGTCTTCAAAAATTGTGCTATTTCACCCGTAACAAATTTATTATAGCGTAAGTAAATAAAATAAAATGGACAGTACAGATCACTTTTTATGGAGCAAGTCACTATTGTTAAAAATTAAATTAAAGAATATTCACGAAAAGCTCCAAATGCATAAACTTAATTAACTATGTTATATTCTATAATTGAGTAATAATATTTATTAGAGGGACAAAATTCATACAAGTAAATTTTTTTCCAAATAACTCAAAAATTATGACAATATTTTCAATGTATTGAGTAAAATTTTTTAACTCAAATGTGTTTATTCTTAATTTTATTATTTTTATTATTGTATTAAGAATCAACACATTTGAGTGTGAAAATTTTATTCAATACATTGATAATATTGTCATAATTTTTGAGTTATTTGGAAAAAAAATTCTGAAATTTACTTGTATATGAATTCTTCTCCTCTTATAAATATTATTACTCAATGATTCTATATACAATTTCGAATTCGTCGAATTTTTGATAATTATAATAATAATACAGTAGTTGTTCCCAAAAATATTTGGAAACACGAAAATATATTTGTACAATTGCAGTCAATTTCATTCCTTAAACTATTGAGGGTTTTTGCCATTCAGACTTTAATCTACCAAGTTTTCAATCTAAAAATTGAAATATTGTGGAATTTTGTAGCAAAATCAAGTCTGTTCCATTATGGCATTCGATTCTTTTACATTAAAAAAAAATATATTTATATAGAAATCAAATAAATAATAAGTACGGGGTTAAAAAGGTCCAGATGAAAAATTAATAAAAAAAGATAAAAGATAAAAAATAAATCAGTTAATCAGTTCATTATTAATTAGAATTTTAGTGAAGGACAGACAGAAAGACAACGAACATTTTCTGAGAACATAAAGGCAATGTTTTAATTTTTGATAGAAAACGGGCTAATTATACGACAATATTGATTATTGAAACTTAATTAACGCGTAAAAATTTAATAATTAGATAATAAATAACATTTAACATATGAATTTGGCAAATTGGACTTATAAATAAACTTCAAGGTTTTAATTATCAAAAATAATAAAATAAAATAACAATAAACAAAACCGATACTAACAAAAGTCCATAAACTTGGTCACGTAGAATATTATCCAAAAAGTATTGTTATAGATAGGTATATAAATGTTTTAATGCTGTACAAATCCTTTAAAAATTTACCAAAGTATGGCTGTATTGAAATTAACTCATGAATTTATAAAATTAAAATTATTTGAAATTATAATTACAATTTTAGAATTGTTTAGCTAGGTACCTGTCTAAAAGAATGTGTTTACAATTATTTATTAATGTTTATTTATTTTTTTTTACATTTGTGGGAGACTGACATCGTTACCAGACTCTTTAACCGCGTTGCTTATTATTACTACTAAAATAATTAACAAATGAAATACCTATATAATTAAATAGTTGTTTATCTAACTTTCCACACGAACTAAAACCAACAACAAATATTTTAATAAAAATTTATACATTTCAATTTTCCACCCACAGACGTTTTAACTTTTTCAAGAATATAATTAACATTGAAGAAAGTTTAAGATTATGTTTTTTTTTTGGTTTTTTGGTTTTATGATCCTCAAGAAAATTTATTTGAATTATGATGGTTTTCATTTGGGTTAAAAAAAAAATAATAATATTTTTATAATGGGACTAAAAGAAATCTACAAAATTGAAATTATGATTCAATTTAGATCCGCTATGAGCTGCCTTGAGCTTTTCTACGCATAAATGTTTTCAATCTACATAATTTGTGAATTTTATTAAAAATATTTTTCTGTTTTATTTTAATTTTCTTGATGAAATTAAAATATATTATGTGATGAATAAATGATAACACAAGCAATAAAATACAATCTTTGATACTACGGTATTAATATTGACAAATAATACAATGTATACCTTAATACATTGTTGGCATTCAAATTTAAATTCCACTTATATTCCGGAAAACAAATTGCCGTTCGCATTACAAAATTTGATGAGAACTGGAATTTGATGATGTATAAAAAAAAAATTGACAAAGAGAAAAAGGTTTTGTTGTCGAAAATTTTGACTTTTAATCTCGCTTTTTATCAATTTTATTTTATTTTTTTTTCATTTCGACTCGAATTTGACAAAAAAAAATTGTTGCCAACTATAACAAAATTTCAAAAAGTGAGTGAAAGTAACTATAAATGTAGAATTCCAACCCTGACAAACTGGAATATGAAAGTAGAATATACATATTCCGGAATATATTTTTATATGAATAATCCAGTTAATTTTCCTGAAATATTCGGGAAAATAGCATATTCCACAAATATTCTGCTAATGCGAACACCATATAAGTTATGAAAGAATAAAAAATTGTTTTGCTTTATTACAGACAATAAGAAAGAAAGCCATTTTTAAAGTTATCCATTGGATCTGATTCGAATAAATAAACAAAAATGTAGATACACTATGATTTTAAAGGAGTAAGAAAATTAAATTTCATCACATAAAAAAAAAGAATTTAGTTAGAAAGATGAAACAAGAAAATTAACCATACGAAAATCATGACACGAAAAGAAAAATTAATTACGAACATATTTTACAGGAATTTTGCTATTGCAGCCCACAAAGTTATATATATATCCCATCTTGAATACCTGGACAAAGTTCAGAGAAGGGCTATTAGATTGATAAACAATCACCAAACCACCAGCTCATTAACATCACTCAACCACCGTCGTAATGTAGGTTCACTTTACATCTTTTATAAATACCTTGTTGGAATGGATACGTGTTCCCTGGAAGTAAAGGCCCTACTTCCTCAACTTCAAGTATTTTCACGCAAAACACGTACCGCTTCAACGTCACACCCATATTTCATTAAAATTCTCAGATGCGATAGAACGAGCTTCGGAGATTCGTTTCAATTCGCACCTCGAGAATGTGGAATGCTCTCCCATCAAAATTGTTCCCGACAGCTGGCGGACGCTTGGTTTACGACTTGCGCCGCTTTAAGAAGAGTGTAAATGATTACCTTAAAACTGTCCCACTTTTTAATCCCGTCTAAACTTCCTGTCCTCATTACCAAATCCATACTTCTTATAGTATAAAAGGTATCCCACCTAGTGATTTGGTAACTTTAATAAAAAAAAAAAAAAAAAAATAGTAGAAGTAAATAGGATACGAGTAAAAATTAAATTCGATTTTATTTCTTTTTAATTTTAATGCATAATAAATTGTTTTTATAAATTTATTTTTCATTCAAAATTTCATCGTTTTTTAAAACAAACAATAAATCAAGTAATAAATCTAAGTAATAAATATGTGATATGAAATAATTAATATTATAATTTATAACATAAAACTGACGTCTTAAAACTCTAGCATGAAAGGGAATGATAGATTGACAAATAAAAACAACTAGTTATTCGGATTAAAATTTATTCATAACAATCTGAAATTTCATTTAATCCTTCACATGCTGTATAATAATAACAAACAATTTAATATTAAAAAATCACAAGCAACATAAAAAAAATACATACATCTGATTCATTCAAAAATAAAAGATTTTTCTGTATGTACTTTGTTTTCAACTTTTTTTTCTCATCATTTTTTTTCAGCATCGATCGTTTTATAATTCAATTTTATAAAATTAAAAATCTGTGCATCAATCAAATTTGAAAGGGATGAAAACCGCTAAAGTCTCTGGTGAGTTCTTTTTTGGTAGAAAAAAAAAAATTAAAAAAATTTAAATTATTTATTCATAAAATTTCAGATCCCAAAGAATTAAAAATATGTTTCAGAATTAAAAATACGTTCATATTTCATAATTAGACATTTATTTTTTTAAATAAATTTCAAATTCAAAAATATTATAAATTATTGTTATCAGCTTAGAATTCATAAGATTATAACAAATTATATTCAAATCGAATATGCTCATTCATAAGATTTAATTTGAGGTTAATATTTTAAATTTTCTTTTAATACAAATTTATTTTTATTTTATTCAACAGGGATTTAAATATTAAACAAAAAAAATCTATATTTACTATTTCTTCTCTATTCTCTATAAAATTTAAGTACTATTAGAAAAAAAAAATAATTCGTACTACTATAATTAAGAATAAATTTTAATAAATTATTTTCTAATGAAAAAGCTTTATGTAAATCTATAATCGTATTGTATTTAAAAAATTAGAATTGTGCTTAACAATTATTATTTAACCTTTATAAATTTTTGCTTAAAATTTCTCTTGATAACATTCCAAATCTAATAAATCACTTTTTCAGCTGAAATTTAAAACTTGTAACATAAGAAGATCTAAAAAATCTGTACAGGCAGAGAGCGCTTTTATTAAACCATAGTATTATCGCAGCCATAGATACTGAAATATATATGTAGATATTTCTGTGGATTTTCTATTTTTTTTTATGTATAAATGTGCTAAAAATTGTTATGAAGTAAATAGTATATTCTTAGGGTGGAATTTTTTTTTTTTATTTTCATGAACTCTATTAGATATTATTGCATATACGAATGAATTTACAATTTGCATACATAATAAATTAATAAAATGAAAATCTAACAAAATTGTCAAATGAAAATTTACTAGAATAAATAAAATCAGAATTCTAGAACTCAATTTATTTAAAATTATAAACACTAAAAATATTTTCATAATCGTTGTACATAATAATGTTTTAATAAAATATTCAATGAAAAATACATTTAATATAATATTTTGTTGGGTGTGAGTAAGATTCACCAAACCTTTTATCTTCTAACAGCAGAATTAATGTTTTTATGTTTATATAGTTTTATGTATTGTGCAGTATATGTACAGCATGTATACACACACCTATATTAAGTATATATAAGTAGACAAAAATTATTATTATGATTAAATTTCATTTCATAAAAAAGAAACACTTCTTGATCTCGAAAAGAACCACTGTTTGTGTAACATAAATTTAATAAAAAATTTAATATTTAAGAAAATGTATCAAGGAGGAGATTTATTACTTTAGTTAAATTTTCATGATTTTATACATAGAACTACCGCTAATAAATGTTGTAAATAAATTAATACTACTTGAAATAATACCTACACTACACAGTAAAAGAATGTATTTGTTTTTTGATTTTTTAAGAACATCAATCGAAATGTCAAACATTTATTTAACATGTATAAACGTTTAAACTTTTAAAAAAAATAAATAAATTTTAATAACCTGGGGTGGAATCATATAACAATTGTCACCGGTCGACAATCGACAATTGTCACAAAATTTAACAATTGTCGACTTTTTGCTTCATGTAATTTTAATGGGTGGAAATCACATTTCTCATAATATTATTCAGAAATTAACGAAAAAAAAATTTTTTAATTGTCGACTTCGATCACAAACACGACCAATTCGACTTTTTTGCTTCATGGAAAAATATCGTGAATTTTTAAATATCGTTTTAGCAAAAAATATAGTGTAGAGAATTTTTTTTAAATATTAAACCACATTTTTTCTCTCTCAATAATTTCTTAATTTAGTAAACAAACTCAAAATTTTATACTGTATTTATGATTTTAAAACATACACTAACAAAAGGTTTTTAGTTGTATTCTTTATAATGGCAACGTGAAAATTGATATAGAAAATTTTTTATTTCGTATGTGGTGTGGTGTTTTATGAAATTTTTGAAAATTACGCATACTTATTTTACACTTTTTCATAATTGTGTTTTATTTATAATTCGTAAATCATAAAAATGTTTAGAACTCATCTATTTAACTTATGCTTTCATATTGATTAAAAGTACCTACTTATTTTAAAGATAAATTTTAAACAAATATTTCAATCAATTCATTAATTTTGGAAAAACAAAACCATTATTTTACTTCATTAAAATGTATTTATTTAATTAAAAAATGATTATTTTCTTAACCGATTTTATTTTATTCAGAACTAAGTACTTCTGCTTGAATCAAATATTGTGTTAATATTTAACATACTTCGTTTGTTCCGATTCATATTTCTTCCTTGACAATATTATCTAAGGGATAAATAACATAACAATAGAATGACTTATCAAACGTGCTTCTTTAGTTTTTCGTCATTTAGCTGAGTCAAAGCAAATAATCTTCCTTGAATTATGTACATATTTACATTGGTATCTAATTCAAATTTTATAATTTTAATTTCTGATCATTATCTAGGAAATAATAAATTTTTATAAAAATTTAGGTTTTAGGAGTCATAACTAATTTAAATGATTTTTAGTGTTTAAAAAATTAAATTTTAATTAGAGAATAAATTGTAACTATAAAACAATTGTTTAAGAATAAACAATTTATTTTAATTATTTTTATAAATAAGCCAAGTATTTTCTTTCAATAATGGTCAATCAGATAAAAATATTAAACTATCAAATGGCCCAAAAATAAAAAAATTCTATAATAAATAACATTCAATAAGGCATCTTGAAAACTGCCATTCAAGGATTAAATATTAGCCCTTCTCACCTCCTACAATTCATAAAATCGTAAATCAAAATTTTAAAATGATACATTGTAGTTTTTGTTAATTTATAATTTAGAAATTAATGGCCAAATATCTAGACTTTCTTATTATTGAAGTTTTTAATTCACTTCAAAAATAAAACGTTTTATTTTTTTAAGATGCTTATAGATGTTTATTCTTTATTCAACAACAGTTTGAACCTTCGACGAAATGGAAATAATTAAAAAAAAAACAAACAAAAAAACGTAATCCTTATCAATGGTTACGAAATAAAATCATTTGTTGAATAAAAGTAAATTGACATTTTATAAAAAAAAAATTTTGATTTATTAATTTATTGTTTTAAAATTGACGACCAAAAAATAGCTGTCGTTTTTATTTGATAGACAATTGTCTATAATTTCAGTTATGTGAAGCTAAACTTTTTTTCGACAATTGTCTATTAAAATCAAAAAAAGTAGGTACATAATTTTTTTTCTCCGCGCTCACATTTTTTTAAATATTTTATAAATCAAAGTTCACTCTATAAATCAGTTGAAATTTTAGGTTTTTATTAAGTTTTATAACCCACACATTTACAATTTGGACTCTTCTTTTCTTGAAGTAAGCTTTACTTTGTATATATTTTCTCTTAAAGAGAGGAAATAAACTCTTTTTTTGCCAGAAAGAAATATAATATACAACAGATGATGATGATTAAATACGCGAAGCAATAATTTTCATTGTCCATACAAATTGATCGTGTTTGAAATTGTCGATTGTCACAAAAACGACAAAGTTACATAATTACACCCCTGTGCACCAAATGGTTTGTTGGTGTACGCATATGCTGGATACAAAATTAAATTAACATGTTAGTATTTTCACTGTTTTATAATACTAAATTTAAAAGAATTTTTATTTAGTATGCAATGCGACATCTCCTACTTTATCATCTCTGATAGCCTACATAATGTCTTTTCTTCTTTTTTTTTGGGCACGTAATATTAGAGTGACTAATTTTTTTTTTATATTATTAAACATAAAAAATAAAATAAAAAGGCCAAAGAAGGATAAAATAACATAAAAAGTTGTTTCTTAAAAAAAAAAAAATCAATTTTGTTTTTGAAGAAAAATTCTTCCTGACAAAAAAAATTAAAAAAGAATTTTTTTTTTTTTAAAGTAAAACAGATTAATATAATGATTAATCTTTTTGAAGCTTAAAAAGTAACAGAGGTCAGCTATTAGCTAACGCATATTTCCAGCCCGGTACATTTACATTAAATTCACTTCATTTTTTGGTTTCCCCGAAATAACCGCAAATAACTTTTGAACTTAGGCGATAAAAACAATACTACGGCGAAAATGTAGAAAATTTTATTCAAATAGAAGTTCTCATGTTTCGGAATAAGTTTCCTCGCATTCGACAATAGAATAACCTTGCCGGTTTATTGTATATTTTAATATATAAAAACTTCAAAAATTTAATAAGTGTCAAAAAATATTAAGATGTTAAAATATTGAGATTTAAGTAGTATCCTCATAACTATATACATATATTGTTCTCGTGCAAGCATCTTTAATTAGAGATTCAAATATAAAACAAAATATGAAGGTCGTATACATAATTTACAGCTTTTGTACATTATATGTATCTACAGCTGGTGTAGAATTGTTAAATACATAAAGTTAGTATTTGCAAACAAAAAATATTTTCATTCATAATTTTTTCACACATGCTCATTAGCTATTTTTTTCTCTTTCAATATACGTTTTTTTTTCCAACTACTCACTGCATAAAATTTGTTTATCAATACCACCTGTTGAATAAAATTTTGGCATGATTTCATGAACAAATATAATATTCACTTAAAACTTCAATTTATTTTTATTTTTACATTGTGTGTCGATTGACGTAAATTCGAGTATCTGTTACAATTTTCTTTATATACTTTTCTGAAATAATGCAAAAAAAACTGCACCAAGGTGGTTTCTACAAGTTTTTTTTAATTTTAAATTTATATTCAATGTTAATAACTTCACAAAGATAAAACTTTGGAAAAATTTGTATAAAATAAGATAGAAAAAATTTCCTTGACAAATAAGAGAAAAAAAATGTAATTATTTTTTTTTTAACATTGGCGCAGGTTTTCCCCTTTCAGAGTGTAGAAAACTTTCCCATTATTAATATTGTTTGTATTTCTGTTTTTTTTTTCATTTTTTTTTATTTCTTCAAATCATATGTTTTCTCAAATTTTAATAAAAACAAAAATTTTTTTTCCATAGTATTAAATAAAATTTTAAAAATTTTCACATATTTTCTTTGTCGGAAAATTATTTTTGTTTAGTTGAAGGAGTGAGTTTATTGCGATCGGTCGTAACAGTAAAGAGAATTTGAAAAAAAAAAAAAAACTTTTAGGAATCGTAAAGTCGTAAGCAAAAATATTTTTAAACGGAACTTAGAGTCGTTGAAATAATAAAAAAAAAAAAAATTGTACTAAAATTAATAATAAAAAAAAATATTACAAATTGCAAAAAAAAAAATATGTTGAAATTTATTATATATACATATAATGCTAATATATACATAATTTTATAATTTATGCACATTTTAAGTGTTTAAATGAAGATTATGAAAATTTGAATATTAACTTTTTTATAAATGATCATATCAAAAAATTATATTCAAAAACATTCTCAATATAAACTAATCTTCAAATCCTATTTTTATTTTATTTTTTGGAATTTATTAAACAACCAACAATCGCATTTTTCAACGTGGTTCCTAGATAAATTAATTACACATTTATTTGGTTTTTTAGTAGTAGCTCTAGTTATGAAGAAAATAAAAAATTTCAAAAGAAAGTCCCAATTTATCATATTCGAGAAACATAAATATATTTTATTTTTTCAATTTCAATTTAAGCTAAAAAACAAATATGTAAATTGAAAGTTTTTGAAAACGGGATACAAAATAAAAGCTTCATAATTGGTTTTACAAGTAAGCTAGACGTGGTTTTGTATTCGGCTAATGAACTATTAGGTTGTATTTGTTAATCTTCCAACCAATAATTTATGTTCAGAATTTTATGTTTCTTCTAAAAACTATTATATGCATTTATTTTACAACCTTTGGCTATTAAAGCTGAAAAAACTTTATAAAATGGTTTGAAAAATATTTAAAAGTACAAAAAATAAAATAAAATGGGAATTTATGTTTTGACTTTAAGAGGCAAAAAAAAAAAAAAATGAAAAATAAACATAAAAAATTAAAATCTTGAAACCTAAAAAATGTTCCATTTGACTTAACTTTTCACCTTAATTTATTTAAAAAAATTTTCCCTTATATTTTTCTTAAAAGTATTTTATCATTTAATTTTTTTATTTCTTTTTGATTCTTTGAATTAAAATTTAAAGATCTTCATCCTTATTTTAATTTTTATTTTCTGGGAATTTTTTGAAAATAAATAATTTCTTTCTGCAACACAATATAAAACCACAAATGAAGCATCAAAAGAATTAGAAAAAATAAAATAAAAATCTCATATTTTCATTGAAAATCCACTATTGCTTGTTTTGATCGAATAATTTATAATTGTTAGGTCGAATGTCAAATATTTTGACAATATATAATAAATTGAACAAAAAACTTGCTTGAATGAACAACAACAATGAATTTCAAAAATAAATTTATATTTTGTGAAAATACAAAATAACTGACCCAAAATCATATTAGAGAACATAAAATTATATTTTCACTTCATTTTTGAACACTTACACATACATATATGTAATAGAAAATTTTTTCATAGAAAAAAAGGAAAAATAAAGATCACAATTTTACATAAAATTTTCACACTTCGATTCACGTTGCTGTATCTTTAATAGTTCCCGAGATATTCAGTGTCGATTATGTCGTAAGTGCCCTACAAAAGATTTAATAAAATATTATAATGTCGTAACCAACAAAATGATGTCATTTACGACAGAATTGTATGTAAAATATCGATAAAAAAAATTCAATATTATAATGTCGTAACTGCTATTTCTAATTTGGCTTTAAAATAAATAATTGTCTCTTAATTCTTTAAAAGTTGTAAAAGATGATTTTATGAAATTAAAGTGTTAAAATATACTTGAAAAAATAAATATTTGAATTAAAATTTTCAGTATTATAATATCGTATCTGTATGAAATTTCAAATTTTCTCGGACCTTAAGGTAAAGAAGTTAAAAAAAGTCTGTTATTACTTGGTAGCACAAAATATGCTTTTAAGACACAAATCTAGAAAGATTATTGAGGCGAATTACGAAAAAAAATTAAAAAGTTTTTCGGCTCAATTTTTTATTCGAGTGTTCCAAACTTTAAAGTCGATTTTCTCGAAACTTAGTTTTTGCAGATACGACATTATAATTTTGGGTCGACGATATGAGATTCTAGTTTGTTCCTAACTTTATAATATGGATTAATCTTTTTTTTTTAAGCTTTAAATTATAACATTGTTTTTTGGATTTAAAATAATATTATTATACCAATATTAAAAAAACTTTAATAAGATTTTAATAAATAAAAAAAGTTAAAAATAAACATAAAAAATATAATGAAAATTTCCATTAAAAATATTTTTACGTTCTTTTTTATATACTTTTTTTTTAATAATTTTCTGCATTTACATAAAAATGGTGTAGTTTTTATTAAAAATTCTCTGTATGACTGCATAAAAAATTCTACGCAAATTTTTGACACATTCAAATAAATCTGTTAAATTTATGAATATAAAATAAAAATTTTGTGACGGACTTATTCGCCAGTATTCTTTAAATTATAACAATGCAAAAATTACTAAAATTAATAATTGCTGTTTTAATTTATTTTTGTTTTATTCTTTCTCAATGTATATATGTACTAAATAGTATACAAACATCAAAGAAAATTAAATTCTTTACATTTAAAAATATGTACATTACATATATGTAGAATTAATTAAACATATCCCTTGTAAGTTCTACTTCCTGGCTGACATAACAAAATACAATTGTTTTGAAATCAATTTGAAATAATTATTTTGATCACATCCCACTACCATCAGAATTAAAGAATAGAAAAATTAAAGATTAATCAAAAATAAATGAATAGTAAAGTATTGCGAAATAAAAATCCTTGAAAATTTTTGAACAACATTTTTCTTGGAAATAAACATATATAATATTAAAAACATAATATAATTTAATTAAAAAGTTTCAAATTGTTGAGTAAAGTATTTTATAA
The DNA here is from genome assembly GCA_964007475.1 of Hybos culiciformis. NCBI lineage: Eukaryota > Metazoa > Arthropoda > Insecta > Diptera > Hybotidae > Hybos > Hybos culiciformis. The sequence continues at coordinate 81,790,089 of OZ023274.1, forward strand.
AATTCTCATTGGTGTTATTCATTTGAAAATCGTCAAAATAATAAGAAAGAATTGAAAAACAAGCAAAAAAAAAAAAAACTAATTGACTTGTCACAAAAATTAATTAATTCAAATCCTAAATCATTCATCAAATGCTTACGTTTTTGGGTATTAAAAAAAATTATGTATTTTTCTCAAAATTTTTGTTGTGTACAGATTTGATACTTTATAGGAGGTAAACACGAATTTAATATTTACCTCAGCCTGAATCTGAATGCTTACATATGCGAAATTTAAGTATAATCATATAATGAATAAAAGGTATTAAAATTTTGATATGTATTATATATAGAAACTATATAACTGGGTTATTATATTACAAATTACTTTCATCTTTATAGAATAGTTAAAAAAGAATATTTAATTAGTTTTTTTTTTTTTTTTATAAAAATATTACTTCTTAAACAAGATCTTATAATATTTCATCTTTTGTTAAAAAAAATAGTTTTGAAACAATAAATAGTATAGAATTCATATTTCTGAAATGTGAAATCTAAAAATGGGCTGAATATTTCATTTATGAAATTCTATGTTCACATTTTTCAGCGAAAACTAAATATAATATAATTTGTGATTTTTACACAACATTTTTTCTTATACAAAATAATATATTTAACCTTCGGCAACAAGTATAAGGTATATGATTATGAGAATATGACAATTATAGAAGGGAAAAGAAATTTTTGCCATATTTGTAAGCAGTATTATGATTTAATGAACGAGAAATTGTAAACAATTTTTTTTCCATCTTACTGTCTGTGAAAGGAAATTTGTTTCTTTACTTTTTCATCTTTTTGAAAATAATATGCAGAATATATATTTTAATGTTAACGAAATCAAAAATTGAACATAATTTCCTTTCACACATTTAATATAAGCTTTATGGAATTTTTATTTATACTCAAAATATAATTTTTTTCAATAAAATTATGTACTATACATGTATGTAACTGAAGACGTGTTGCAATTCAAAAAATTTTTAAATAAAATATTACGTTTTATATCTTTTTAAGTTACATTCACATATATAATTGTTGAGACATTATTATGTAAATTTCATATAATTTTTATCCTTATTACGCAGTATTAATTTTTTTTTTAATATTTTCATGTGAATTTAACGTTTTTTTTTCTTAAAAATGTCAACATCTAATTATCATTTAAGGCTTATTTATTAAATTATCTTACTCGAAAAAATTTGAACTTTTTGTTCTAAAGTAATGCCTACAATTTAATGATTTAAAATTTTTGTTAAAAGTTTACTAACTATATTATTACTAAATATGTATAATTTAAATAATACATATTTATTTTTTCAATGAAAAGAAATAAAAAGTTTCATGTTTGAATCGAATCGCCATTATTAAATTTCAATAATTTATATTTCTTGTCTCAATTTAAAACAATTATTTAAGTCTTAATGTCAAAAATAAAATTCTGCAAAATTTGTTAATGTTCAATTTTTATTTTGGTTTTTTTTTTAATATTAATTTATTTTTTTTTATTATTAATAGACATTATAAATAAGTATTTATTTCTTATACTATTAAAAATCAAAAAAAAAAAATGAAAATTTATTATAATTTCTATTAATAAGATGAAAATCATAGCAAAAAAGGAAATAAAAAAAGAACAAAACTTCATGATTTAAATTTAACATAAATTTTTGAATAAGAAGGATTTAGTTACTAGAATCAGAATTTATGTATTTACATAAATATTCAAACAAAATTTTTATTTATGTTTTTTCTGCAAATGTAAATGTATATGTATATTTTTTATATAAATGTTTTATAATTTGAATTATTAACATAGAAAAATAAAATATATATCTTCAATGTTCGAAAAGTTTTTTTTTTTTAATTTAATAAATTATTTTGACGGTTTGTTATAGAAAATATAAAGTTACTTTAATATAAATAAATAAATTTTTAAAATATAATTAAATTTAAAAAGGAAAAATAATACCAATTGAAAAACAATAATTTTTATTTCGGATGTGGTTTTATGCGCAACATAAAAATTCTAATAGACAAAAAATGTTTTTCTTCAATGAAATTTAATGTTTTATTTTTTTAATTTTTTATATCATTCAGGTATCTATTTTTGAAATAAAAAATTTATGTAAATAAATAACAAATAAAAAAAAATTTTTTTGTTTTTATTGGTTTCTCATCAGAATTATATAAGAATTAAGAGGGTATTCTGGTCTAGAAATTTGAAAAAATCATTTTTTTTTTTTTATTTTCAAAGCTTAACCCTTTAAGAACATGTCTTTAAAAGCGTTTTAGAAAATTCAAATTATTTTCGGAGATATGGCTGTTTTACTAAAATATCATTTCATGAATTAGACTGCGAGAAACTTTACTTGAAACTTTAAACGCGTTATTCTCAAAACTATATTTTTTAAAACGATTGCCATGATAACTCAAGTCCTACTGAACCGATTGACTTCAAATTTTGTAGAGGTCTTCTTCATAGGCTTCTCTATCGCATGAACTAGCCTCATCCCAAAATTTTAATGATTACTATTTTTTAAAATTTCCAAAAACTCAAAAAAAGTGGTCCAAAAACAAATTTTTTTTTCAAGTAGTCGCCATTTTGTAAAAAAAATTTTGTTTTCAATTCTTTTAGTTCGAACGATAGAGGCATTCGTATAGATTAATAATCGGTTTTGCTTTTTTTTTTTTCGAATTGCCAGAAGGGCTGAATCGTGGCAATGGTCACGTGCCAAATTTTTGAGAGACCCCACTTCATCAGCTGCGAACTCTTTGAATTTTGAATTTTTTACTGTTTTTTTTTTTTTACTGTATTCTTAAAACATTAATAAATATCCTATAAAAAAATGTATAGTAAAAATATTGATTGGTTTTTTTTTACAGCACTTCAAAAATTGCATTAAATTCGTACCTCTAGACCAGAATACCCGCTTAATGTAAAATAATTTATTCTAATTGCTCCATCTCTTGGTTTCGTTGATATTTAACATATGATACTAATTGAATGTTACTATTTCTATAAGTAAGTAGCATGAAATTTTATAATGATAATTGAGAAGATAACAAAAAAAAAACAGTATAGGTAAAGGAAAAAAAATAATAATTTCGTTGATTATTAGATGAAATATGAAATTTAATTGCTCTAATAGTTATATAATATAAATCTTATCATACAGGCAAAAATCCAAACGGCCAACTATGCTGGTCTTCTTATTGAATACAAAAATTATAAACAATTTAGTATTGTGCTTAGTTTACTAAAAGTGAGCTTATCAATTTTTTTCGAATTTTCTGTTCATGTTGAATTTAATGATAATATACAATGTCCTCTTTCTATTAAATGTTTAGGTTATTATCATGAATAGTTAGTTCGAAATACTTTCTACAGTTTTTTTTTTTGTTCACAAATAGTTTTTATTGAAAGTACATATTCCCATTGAGACTGAACTTTCAATAAAAAAAACTATACCCAATAACTAACTATACATAGTCATTCAGATATAAACACACGAAAAATGAAATAAATTGAGATTTTTATTTTTATTCATGCATAAAAATGACTTGCCCAAATTTTCTACCATTAATTTATTTTTCTATCAATTTCAAATTATCGATAGAGTTAAATATTTGATGATAATAAAAAAAAAATATAACATACTAAATACGTAAAGAAGAAAACGATTTCCAAATTAAGATCCTCAGATGAATAATTTCTTTATCAGCAAATTCTGGTTGTGATGAAGTCTCATTGAAATATTGTTGAAAATTTATTCAATTCAAAACAAATTAAAAACTGAAAGAACTTTATTAATATACTCTCAAGTACGCCTACTGCCCTGTTCTTAATATCTAAGAATATTATGTTCGTAGGCAAAAATATATTTGAGCCATAATTTTTTTTTTAACTTTTTGTATGTTTTGAGCGAAAACAGAATATTTTATATCTTAAACGTTACGAATGAGGAGTACAAAAAGTAACTATCTCCATTTGTGAAACAAACAAAAATGAATGTCGATAGTCTTTTTTGTGGTATTGGAAGAATATTAGCTTTAATAGTTTTTTAAGACAAAACTAAATTGCCCATCAAATATTAAAGCTTATGTACGATTTTGTATTTAATAAATTTTTCGTTTTTTTGGTTGTACAGCCAAAACATTCCCAAAATTACATACAAAAAAATTAAATCCCAAAGAAATAAAACAAAAAAAAATAGTAAAAACTGTCATCAATCCTTTTCAGCTTTCGCCACGAAAACATAAGCTTTTTAAACCTGCCCTTGTGGAATTTTTTGTTTATTACTTCATGGTGTTAAAATATGTTCATTCTGTTTTTTTGTATTATCTTCCCTATTTGCGTATTGGGAACATTAATAGCAGTAGCCATTGTAATCACTATACAATGAACAGAATCTGTATTTTACAATATTAGTCTTATGATTGGATCATATATAACTTATTTTGAAATAGTAGAAAAAGGTCAATAAAACTTAATAAAGGAAATTCCAAATTTTCAAAATTTTAATTTTAGAACTTATTTTTTTAGTGCCATACATACAAGTAGTCAATATTCTAAAATCTAAACTTAACATTATATGATGGTTAACATTATTTTTTAATTAAAAAAAAATAAAAGCAAAAATTATTTCAACTGTAAAATTAGGAATATGTTTTTGGATAAGCATGAGAAAACTTTTTTTTACACCTAATTGTCTTTTTCGCATTCATTTATAATATACATTACATAATGTATAATCGTATATATTTACATAAATTTTTTTTTCTTATTACATGTGAAAAAAAAGTATATTTCATCGTATGCTGTTGAATTATACATATCTTCTAATATATAAAATTTCCATGTCACAATGTTAGTTACCGTACTCCTCCGAAACGGCTTTACCGATTTTCACCAAATTTTATATGCGTATTCAGTAGGTCTGAGAATCGGCTACTATCTATTTTCCTACCCAGGGACCTCCTACCCAAAGGCCGCCCCTGGGGTTCGTTAGATTTCATTCAAATTTGGTATGTAAAAAGAAGAACTGATTACACACAATTTCGTAACAAAAAATTTGTTGACCTCCTACCCAGGGACCTCACCTAGGGGCGGACTTTAAAAGTTCGTCCGATTTCATTCAAACTTGGCATGTAAAAAGAGGAAATAATTACACACAGATTTCGTAACAAAAAATTTATTGACCTCCTACCCTAGGGGAGGATTTCAAAAGGTTGTCCGATTTCATTTAAATTTGGTACATAAAAATGATTAAACACACGAATTTCGTAATAAAAAATTCGGCCCCCTCTTCGAATATATAGAAATCAATTTCTTTATTACTAATAACTACAAAATATTAAAAACTAAACCACTCAACCGATCGTTTCGAAATTTACACCGTCTCTTTGTCTCGGGATCGTTATAGGCTATTTTAAATTTGAATGGCACCCTACCCAAAAATCCCTCTGCAAAAGTTCTTCCGATTTCATTCAAATTTGATTCATAAAAATAGAAAATGGATAAAAACACAAATTTGGTTTGGTTTGGAAACCTGTTTAAGGAAAGGATATCATTCGATTTCATACAATTTAAGTGTTGAATAAGTAGAAATGATAAATATTAATTCTTAGATATTTTCCCAAATTTATAAAATAACTAGCTCTTATAATTGTTCATCAATCTGACAACAAAAATTTCACTTAAAACGTGTGTTCCACAACAACGTGTGCGGGTACAGATAGTATATATATATATTTATATAACATATATTTACAAATGTACAATAAATGTCAATATAGATAGATTGACATGAGGAACCCATTTAAAATAATAAAGCATTTGGGAAAGAAGAAAAAAATTGGAATATTTTGCACCAAAAAAAACAAATTAAAATAAACGAGGAAATAAAATACTTTTTAAAGTTAATAATCTCATCCCTTGTCAATTTCTATTTGACCTTTAAACACATACCTAATCATTACATCATTATGTAAAAATAATTCAATCATTTCGTCAACCCTTATAATAACAAATGTTAATTTTTTTTTTATCAGAATTATTATATAATGTAAAATAAATATTTAAAAAAAAAAAATGTTTTTTCAAAAAGTTTATTTAATTTTATAGATACAATGCATCTCATTTCTGGAATTTTATATTTTCCATCAAAAAAGTTAGAAAGTCTGTGTTTGTATTTTTACATTTTAGAATATTGGGAGTGGCACACATTTTCTTTTTAAGATTTTTTTTCGGTTTTTACTGTACTGAATTTGAATTATATTTTCTTTAGTTTCAAATGTTAGTCTGTAATACGGAACATTGTCTCACAGCATGGAAAATAAAATAAACAAATTATCCACTATTAAAATGTTAAATAGAGTTATAATCAAACAACTGTAGATTGATTTTGTTCACCGTTTGAACGCCAACTATGAGCAATTCTTTTTCATCGAATCTATCAATGTTTAATATAAGTATTTATATAAGTATAGAACAACGTTCTTGATAATATATAAGTTTGTTTTGTAATAATATTTTATTTTAAATGTCTGATTCAAGCAACTGAAATATTTTTTTTCCATAGAAATTTTTCTTTAAAACTGAAATTCAAAATCTAAATTTTTAAATAGGATGCTCTAATTTTTTTATTTATGAATAATAAACTTTCATTTGAGTGTAAATAAGATATATAGTCAAGGCCAAAAATATTATTTTTTTTTGTATAAAATAAACCCATAGGTATTGTGCAAAAAAGAGATAACATTTTCATTTGATTAATGTTTTTGTATTTTAATTTGGTTTGTTACAAAAAAATTTATTAGAAAAATAAAAATAATCTTCTTCTAATATAATATATATCTAATATAATAAAAGGTGAACTCACCTCTTAAACGACCTTGACAGTGTTGGTACTTTCCTCTATTTATTTTTTTAAACGTAAATAATAAATAAAATAACCGAATGACTATGCAACACTGAATGCAAGGCGTACTTTGATAAAAACTTTAAAATGTAAACAAAAAAATCAAGGCGTACTTTATCAATAAAAAAATAAAAGCATTCTTTTCGAAATGACAAAAATCACTGCATAGTTACTAGGCTAGGCCTGCACTATTTTTTCTGTGCAGGCTTTTTTCTAGTATATTGATAATATGTGAATATTTATTTGCAATAACACATTTTTAAATTTAACAAACCTAGAAAACAGCTTAATCAATTATTGAATTTTATCCTTGAATAATAATTATATATCAAAATTTGTGTAGTACCTACCTAAGAAGAAAATGTAGAAAAATTGTACAATTGAGTCTTGTTTGTTTTTATTTTAAAACCTTTTCCAAATATTCGATAGTACAATCGGACCTGCATCAAAATTATACAGATAAAATAATTCTTTTTCCATTTGATAAAAAATAAAGCAAACATCACCATTTAATAATTAACATTTATCTGTGGTGATGGGACTTAAGCCACAACGAATATGAGAATTATTTTAATGACGATGAAGTTTTATAAATATAATATAGATGTAAAAGATGTACTATGGTATATAAATTAGGCATAAACATATTTTTCACCAATATAATAAATTTTTACGGAATTTACAAAAAAATTTGAAGTATTTCAATGAAGACTCCAAAAAATTTAAAGACAAGTCGTTTTGAAAAAGATGATTCATAATATAGAAATTTTTTTTCATTTATTATCCTTATTAGTATGAAGTATACATATATACTTTCTTTTTCACTGACATTTCATTATTAAATTAATTTAAGATTTTTCTTCTTTTTGCTTCTTTCTATAATTATTGTGTCTAAAGGACTCTATATACAGCTTTTTTGTTTGTACATTATCAGATAGCTCGTTGTATAATTGCAGACCCCTTGTATGTAAAGGACTGCTGCTTGCATATCCAAATTAAAATGTTTTAAGTTGTAGCGTGTCCAGCACTGTTCTCACGGAAATGAATCTTTTGAATTTCAGGATACTTCTCATCGCTTTATTTTTTATCATTTCGGTTTGCAGCATGAATAGAATATTGTTGAGCGATATTCAAATTGTAGTTTTGCAATAACATTGTAAATATTTATTGATGTTTCAGTGTTTATTTATTTTTAATCTTTGAAAGAAAAACCAATTTTTTCCAATTTTCTTATACATATATATCAATATGCTCGTGAAAATTGATTTTGTTATCCATGATGAAACCCAAATGTTTGAAATAACGTTTTTACTTTTTTAATTATTTCACCATTAATTTGAACATGTTTTTCTTAATTTTATAAGTGGTAAATCATTGATAAAAATGATAAAAAGCAGTTGTCCAATAATTGGGCCGTGAGGCAATCCTATTTCAACATTTATGAACTGAGTAATCTTGTCATTTACTTTTGCTTGTTATGTTCAAATTTTTAAATATGTTTCGGATCATTTAAATTCGATATTTTGAATCCCATACATAAATAATAAAAATATTTTATAAAGAACGTTTCTTTTATTTTTTTAAAAACATATTTATATAAAATAAATTGTTTATAACACTTATAACCTTCTTATAATATTAAATTAATTATATTAAATATTTATAAAAGTAATTCCTCATTAATAATAAAACTGAAGATCGGGGAATAGATGTTTGATTTTTGAATACTTATAGCTGCAAGACATTTATAATTTATTTTAAAATGTTAAGTTGACAAAAAGTGTAAAGAAATTCACTAAAATTAATTAAAAAATTTCAATAATTGAACAAAAACATTTTGTGTATCCCATATAGGGCCTGCAATACCGGTATACCGGTATACCGAATACCGGTATTCTGAGGATATTTTTTAAAACCGAAATACCGGTATTATGACATATAAATTCCGGTATTTCGGTATTTTTAAAATATCATACATTTGAAATTTATTTAAATCATACATATTACTTTAACTTATATAAATCTTATAAAAATCATGTCAACTTTAATAAGCTTTGTTGTCAATGTTACACAACCGTGTCAATGTTACAAATAATTTGGTCAACACTATTAAAAAAGAAATGGCTATTTTCGAAGAAGAAGCATTTCGAGGAATAAATTTACAAAAAGCATATGAATATTTGAACACTATTCCGCCAACCAGCGTAGAGGCTGAAAGAGTGTTTTCCTCATCTGGAAAAATTTGTTCCAAAATCAGGTCATCTCTAAGTGATGATTTCCTGGACACACTTTGCTTTTTAAGAAGTTATTTCCTTTCGAAGCAAAATTGATTTTTTTATTCTTGTTGTATTTTTATTTTTTTGTAATTGAATTAAAATTAAAAAAATTATCAATTTATACAATTTCTTTCAAATTTTTAAATAAATCACCAATACCGGTATAATACCGGTATACCGGTATTTATTTAAATGCAATACCGAAAACCGGTATTGATTTTTGTCTCCGGTATTGCAGGCCCTAATCCCATAGTTAATTGAATATCTACTCAATCATTTCATTAAAAGAAAAAAGAACTATTTCATTAAAATTTTCTTCTGTATTGAAATTAAATGAGGTGAGGTATTTCAGAAATTTTTTAACTAGTACTATTTAAGGTGCATATGTAATACATAAGCACATCATATAACCCTCATATATGGTTACAAAATACTCCCTAAAATAGATCTTCATAAAAATCTGAATATTTACATATAGTTCATTATTTTATATACATTAATTATTTAAAATCGACAAATACCTATTTCACTATGATGACAGAATAAAAATTGTTATTTCACTTTTTAATGATATGAAATAAAAATGAAAATGTAATTTCAACAATTTATGTCCAATACATACATATACATATACAATTTTATAAATTTTTTTGGTATTTAATTATAATAACTTCATAATATACTATAGCTGTAAAACACACTTTTGACAAATAAAAAACATTACATTTAGATTATGAAATGAATTTTAATGCTTGACGTAATGATACTTAATTATTTGCATTTTTTTAAAGAATACCATTTTATGACTTGAATAAATAAGAATGTTCATTGCATTTTCCATTTTTCCGGAGAATTTCGTCGTCGATGCTCTGTGGTCAAACAAAATACAAAACAGCATAACTCAAATTTCACTTTTTTCAGGAGAGTGTTTTTGAACTTAAAATTAATATATAAAAAAAAATGTATGGACTTTTTTGAATAACTTCTTTTGTGAAAAACAGTATTAAGTCTACATTTTCACTAAAAGAAAATAAATTTAAAATAAATACCGTACTGAGAAGGATTACTACGTTAATAAATTGAAATTGACATATCTCGAGTTATGCTGTTTTGTATTTTTGCCACAGTCTTATCTTATATATACTTATTATTTACTATTTACGCATTTTAGAAAATTATCTAAACACTTCTGACAAATAAAAAATAAATTCTGTGTACTGTGAATGCTTAATGATATTATATTATTTTGTTCTGCGTCGATACCATGTTAATTATTTAATCGAATTTTTATTTGAAAAAACAAATGACCGATTTTGTCTACTGGTTTTTTTTTATAATTTTTAAAAAACCTTAATTAATTAATAAATTTCTATATAATGTAGTGAACAATCTATTGGTAACTTAGATTTGAGTCAGCACCTTAACTGGAAACTACGTAATTTAAAAAATATCCGATTATGTAAAACTATAAACCATGTGATACTTAATTAAGATTTTTCTTTTGATATATCATTTTCATTAAAAAATTTAAATAATTATTAAGCGTAAATTTTCGGTTAAACTATTGAAGTGGTGTATAATTAATAAGACTGTATTATTTTTCATTAAAAATAATTTATTTAATTTGAATTTTTCTTTGCTTTCAAACATTTAAAGATCTATTTATGTACATAGATAAATATTTTATTATATTTTATTGTCATGAAAATTATCTTTGATTTCAAAAAAGAATATTCCAATTTTATTATATATAAATTAGCATTTTCAAACAAATTGGAATTAAACGGATTTTGAGGATTTCTTTTTGATTTCTTTTTTTTTAACCAAAAAAATCGATTTCATTTTTGACTTATTTTATGGTTATTTTTTTTTTGCACATAAGTGGTTTTCAATATTTTTATTTTCTTTTTCTTTTTATTCTAGTTGATTGCCAATAATTTAATGTATTTATTTAAATAGTTTATCTTTAAAATAAAAAATAAATTTAGTGCCAGTCTCAAGTAAATACCATACAAAGCCAAAGCAGAAATCAAATTAAATTTTTTAAATTTGCTAGGAATAAATACTAACAGACAAACTGTGTTCACATTTTAATTTCAATTATTTTTCGTCATTTAGTTTTCCTAAAATTTATCTGCCATGAGTTCTGTATGAAATTCAAGTTTGTTTCACATGAATGCTTGAAAATTAGTTGAATTTTTGTTGGACAGTAAGCTTTTCTATAATGCTTCGTGCTGATAATGCTATCATGAGAGTGAATTCTCTTGATATTTATAACCCGATAGTTTTATAGGAAACCATTTGATACGATTATAAATTTGTTTTTATCCATATTATGTTAAAAACTTTGCAGACTAATTGTAGATAATTTAAGATAAATGAGAAAAATTGAATGTAGTATGTAAGTAGGTGTATGTTAACATAATTAAGTTAACAAAGTTTTCTTGTATTATTTTCTTAAAATAAAATAAACTCATAAAAAATTATGCGTCAGTTATTAGATGTATAAATAAAAGAATATAGGTGAGAATGGGTATATTTAACGTAATTTTTCTTTTTATTCATTATTATTATATTACATAAAAACCATTATAGATAATGTGAATTACATAAATATTGTGATTCTGTTATTGTATAATATACATAAAGTTCAATTATCCTTAGGTGTAAACATAAAATATATTATATTATATTTTATATAATATGTATAACAGTTTCAGTTATATTCATATACCATGCAATTTAATTTTTTAGGTAAATATGTTTCCTTCAAATTACTGCGGTTATTTTATTATTGCCTTTATCAGAAAAACAAATCATGCTGTGATTTTTCTTTTTCCATTTTTCAAACATAATTTAACTCAGTTATATACTGAATTGATAAAATCATTAGCACGCAATTATATTGTATTTTAAAATTCAAATATTATTGGACTGTTCATAGTATATAAATTTAGGATTTTTGTGTTAGCTTTTAATTTTGTTTATTTTTCTTTTGATCGATACATTTCGTTTAAAAATTAATTTTAAAAAATAAAATTTCGATTTGTGTTTGAAATATCCTCAATAAAAATTATTTTCTGAATATCGATTTTACTCATCGGTAGTAATTCAGAAAGGCGGAGAATATGACTTTCGAGTAAAAATATATATTTATTTTTAATTTAAAATTCCGATTTTAATCTTCGATACAGATTTCAATTATCGTTGAAATTCTTGAAGTTTAGAGTTAATAAAATAATTTAAAAATGGTATGTATTACCAAAGATTATAGAAAATAGAGATGTCGCATTCGATACAGTATCACAGTTCTTCCACGAACATGCTCAAAACAACATCAAACAACCTGTTAAACAGGTTATTAAAAACGGGTATAATATAATTTTGTTTTTAGAAACTAGAAGGTTAAGTTAAAACACATAAATGTTAAGAATCAATATTGGAGTCAAAATAATGTTCCTATAATGTATTTAAAATACATAAAGTTTAGTAAGAACCTTTATTCTTAATTAATTCGATAATAATGAATATAATATTTTCATACGTAAGTAGATGTGGTTTAATTTTCATTGATTTTATGAAGTTTATACTTCTTTAGGCGCGTTGTATGATATAATTGAGTAATTCTGTAGGGGGTAAAAATTATTGTACTCATTCGAATTTCGAGTTCGAAAAAAAAGCGACATGCTGTACCGTTTGAATACTCAAAAAAATGAGTCCACTCAATAATCATTTGTTATTTATAAAAACAAAATAATTTAGCGCGACAAATTTAAATTCAAATTATTTTTTAAAAATCTGTCGTTTACAAATTATTAAAAACTAAAATTTATTTTTCAAAATAGGTAGGTCCGGTGAAATAAAGATTACCTGCCGAAAAATTTTTGGGCAGGGAGCTACGCGTAGGTCGTGCCGGCTCAAAATATGTTAAAAAAAAAATTTTCCAAAATAGGTAGCTCCTGAACAAAAATTTTGGGCACGGAGCTACAGTTAGGTTCTTTCCGGCTCAAAATATACCAAACAATTTTTTTTTCAAAATAGGTATCTCGGGTGAAATAAAGATTACCTGTCCAAAAAAAGGAAGGAAGTGAGGGCGATAGTAAGGTCTGAAAAGAGGTCGGAAGGGAGGGCGGAAGGGAGGAAGGAAGTAAGGGCGTAAGTGAGGCGGAAGTGAGGGCGTAAGTGAGGGCGGAACTGAGGGCGGAAGTGAGGGTAGAAGTCAGGGCGGAAGTGAGGGCGGAAGTGAGGGCGGAAGTGAGGGCGGAAGTGAGGGCGGAACTGAGGGCGGAAGTGAGGGTGGAAGTTAGGGCGGAAGTGAAAGTGGAAGTGAGAGTGGAAGTGACGGCGTAAGTGAGGGCGGAAGTGAGGGCGGAAGTGAGGGCTGAAGTGAGGGCGGAAGTGAGGGCGGAAGTGAGGGCGGAAGTGAGGGCGGAAGTGAGGGCGGAAGTGAGGGCGGAAGTCAGAGCGGAAGTGAGGGCGGAAGTGAGGGCGGAAGTGAGGGCGGAAGTGAGGGCGGAAGTGAGGGCGGAAGTGAGGGCGGAAGTGAGGGCGGAAGTTAGGGCGGAAGTGAGGGCGGAAGTGAGGGCGGATGTGAGGGTGGAAGTGAGGGTGGAAGTTAGGGCGGAAGTGAAAGTGGAAGTGAGAGTGGAAGTGACGGCGTAAGTGAGGGCGGAAGTGAGGGCGGAAGTGAGGGCGGAACTGAGGGCGGAAGTGAGGGTGGAAGTTAGGGCGGAAGTGAAAGTGGAAGTGAGAGTGGAAGTGACGGCGTAAGTGAGGGCGGAAGTGAGGGCGGAAGTGAGGGCTGAAGTGAGGGCGGAAGTGAGGGCGGAAGTGAGGGCGGAAGTGAGGGCGGAAGTGAGGGCGGAAGTGAGGGCGGAAGTGAGGGCGGAAGTTAGGGCGGAAGTGAGGGCGGAAGTGAGGGCGGATGTGAGGGTGGAAGTGAGGGTGGAATTACCTGACCAAAAATTTTGGATATGGTTAGGGTCTTCCCTGCTTAAAATATGCAAACAAAAACACACGAAGCAGTCATAGGAACTTCCGAAAAAAGTTAATACTTAAAAGCTTTAAACTATGAAATAACAGTGGCTACAAATGATGGGCTTCTCAGTACAAAATGTAAATTAAAATAAAAATCAGTCCATCAGTCCAAAAGCAGTCCATTATTTGTAGCCATTGTTAGTTCATAGTTTAAAACTTTTAAGTATAAACTTCTTTCGGCAGTTTTTTTAGATCTAATTGGTATTAATTTTCAAAAATAATTTTAAAAAAAATTTGCTTCAAAAGTCGCAAGATAATTTAATTTATTATATTTTTTTTTTTATTAAAATATTTTCAAATTGCCTTTGAAATTGAAAAAAAAAAAATTTTTCTATTTCTAGAATTTCCGTTTTTTAATATCAATTAGAATTGATAAATCTTTTTTTTTTATATTTGTTTTAATCTTATGCACTCACCTCACTACACATTGCAGAAAAATATGATCGATGTGCGATGTATTCGCAGTAAGTAATTTTAGACAAATAAACTAAAAACCAGGGAACGAAAAATCATATCATTTGATAATAATCAAATGATATGTATCAAACGATAATTTTTATAATGTTGACTATGAATGATTATGATCACTCACTTTACTAACCCAAATATCATTTGATTTTTCAATATCAAAAGATTTCTTAAAATGTTTTGAGTTTGATATTCTTTTTCGTTTTACTGTATGCGTTGTAATGAAAATAATAAAAATGAGTTGGTGGGAAGTTGAATTTATTTATGGGTTTGCAGTATACATACACAATAAATGCCGTTTTTCTCTTTTATTGCAATAAAATTTAGAATATGAGTAATACTTATAAAATGCATTATTATGCGTATTATAAAATGCATTATTTTACTTTAATTAAATTCGTATTTCCTAACGTTACGGACGTTATTATGGCTGAGATTAAAAAGAAAAAAATATATTTGATAGATGTTAATAGAGAAATAAACATGAACATAACTATTTTCGTTTATTAATAAATTAAAGTAGTAAATTTAAGTATAAAGTAGTAACAAAATAAAAATTAACTAGATTGTCACTAACAAATCGGTCAGAAAAACCCATTCAAATAAATTTCAAAGTTTAGTTTTTATTTATTTTTGAGCAACCTGAACAAAAAAAAAACATATTATTATGTAGATAACAAGAAAATTAAAAAAAATTAATTTGGCTCTTGTAATATTTATGTACTCATTTTTTTTTAAGAAAAAAAAATTTGTTTGTGAAATCTTAATTCTTTCAAAAGATTTTTATTTCACTCATTCGATTTTTTCATCACACACATTTAAAAAAAATCATTTGATAATGATATTCGTTTTTCGTTTCATATTTTTAAACTTGTGAGTGGGGAATATCACGATCATTTTTAATACAGGACAAAACGAAAAAGATAATCGTTTGATTCATTTTAATCAAAAAAGATTATCAAAAATGATAATTTTCGAACCCTGCTAAAAACTATAGAAGTGTATCAAAATTTATTTTTTTTGTTAAGGAGTTTTCATATTATTTTATGGTTCTATTTAGTAATAAATCAATGTGTAAATCAATTTTTTTTTACATTATTATGATTGATATCATGCATTTGAATTGGAAATACTTTCAACGTACATAAAATGTATCGATTTAGTTCTACTTCATAATATCTTTTTCGATTAATGAATTAAATTTTAAAATTTTCTCTTCAAATACTTTTATTCATCAAATATTTAGGATTCTAAAAATAAAATTGAAAAATCTACGTAAATATATATTTTTAGTACTCAAGATAATTTTTTTTTTGTTCTGGAAAAAAAAAATTAATAAATAATAAGTATTTATAATGTATATATATACCT
This sequence comes from Hybos culiciformis, assembly GCA_964007475.1. Lineage (NCBI taxonomy): Eukaryota > Metazoa > Arthropoda > Insecta > Diptera > Hybotidae > Hybos > Hybos culiciformis. The sequence goes on from OZ023274.1 coordinate 81,806,199, forward strand.
TAATGTGAAGGCAGAAAAAAGCATTAGTGAATAAAGTTAAACTATTTGGGTCTAAAAATAAGTTCTATCAATTTCTTAAATCTTGAAGTATCTATAGACATTCTATCCTTATTTGCCTTTTAGCAAGAATAAACTTCGAATAATAAATTAAAGCAAAATAATATTTAATTAGATCTTAATAAATCAGCAAGTTTTAATAAGTATCCCTTTTCTTTTGTAAATTCAAAAAAGAGAATATAAATAAACCCATTTGAGTATAATGATATGAATTAGAAATAAAACTCGTCTAAAATAAATTGTATCAATGTTGGCGAAAAGAAATAATAAATTTAATATTTTTAGTCAAAATTGTAATATAAATAATAATCAGATCGGGGTCCCTAAGGTGTTTTGATTTTAATAATAATCCTTTAAGGAACGACTGGTATAAAAAGATACATAATTATGTATACATAAATATATAGCATTATTTCATTATTTTAAATTATAAAATTTTCATTTTTATAAATAAGCGATATTATTTTTTCTTTTTCAATTTTTGTTCTTTAATAATTCAAATTATAGTTAATTTAAAGACGACCAACTTTTATAAATAAAAAAATTATGCATTTAATTTTTAAATGAACTTAAAGCTCAGGCACAAAGAATAAATTATCAAATTTTTTTAATTCATATTTAATTTATTTTTTCTTCTTCTTTATACATAAAAATCATCATATTGCCGCAGAGACAGACTCAGGCATTGAAAAAAGTATTTTATGTTCTAATATTAAGAAGAACATTTAATTTTTTTAGATTCCTTAATTCTATTTTTGATTTTAGATATTTTTAAACATAAGTTAAATTTATCTTCCATATTTTTTTTTGAATGAAAATCCATAGTTACATTTTTAATTAATTACCACTGAGAAAATTTACTGCCTGAAGAGAATATTTGATGCCAGCCAAAAATTAAATATTTTATTGAAATTTTACCACGTGTAAGACAGTCAAATACATTGCCATATATAAAATAGGATAAAGGTTTCGTAAGCGTGGCACAATTATTAAAATTACATAATAATACTTAATAGTCAGTTTTTTTTTTTTAATTAAATTAAATTCATAATAAAATTTTATTTTTTTGAGTTTCTGCTTTTTTTTTCGTTAAGAAATAAGTAGGTAATCATTTTCAAAACATTTTCAAAAAATTTTCAGCTTTCACATTTTAATTTCTTTTTACTATTGCCAATTTTTTGTATTTTTAAAAAAAATTTAAAATCTTTATCCCTGGTAACAATAATTACTGCTAGCATTTTTTTTAATACATTATCCTTAGTCAACATTTTGGCAGTAAATATTTTTGTTTTCTATATTAATTATATATAAAATATATAAATAACTTATTCGACTTAGTCACGCAGTAAATATTTTCTTCTTAGTGGAAATCAGTCTTTATATATCTGAAAAGATTTGAAATTTCAAAATAATTTTTCTAACTTAATGTCAATTATTTAAATTTAAACAACAAAAAAAAAATAACAAAAAATAAACATTTTAATTGAAAATAATTAGAAATATAATACTTAAAAAAGGTTTCATATTCTTTCTTATATTGTTTGTTTATTTATTAAATTTTAAGATGTATTTCCAATAAAAAAAAACTTTTTGTTTCTTAGATTTATTTGGATGGGAAATAAATTTGTGTAAGAGCTTAATTTTGAAACTTCCATTAAAATATTAAAAACAATAATAACAACAAAAAAAAAAATTATTAAGAAATTTTTATATGTTTTAATATTTGTATTTCACTCTATCTATACTTTTAAGAGCCCTCAATGTGAAAAATTGTAAAAAATTGGTCTTCGTTTGGCTTTGATTGTGGGTTACTACAATCTAGACCAGCGGTCGGCAAACTTTTTTGGTCGTGGGTAAAATTCGCCTAAGATGAGATTTTTTTAAACTTATAGTGGGTCAGTGGCAATTTTATATGAAAGCAATTTAAAAAAAATAGTTAAATCAAAAGTTAATTTATTTATTATCTAAGGCTTACAAAAACAATTGCTGCGAAAACTCTATTTTGTATACAATTGTTGGAAACAAAAAATTTTTATATGCAATTGTTGTAAGCAAAAACTATATTCATTGATTTGGGAACTACTTCAAAATTTCGAAGCGGGTAACATGAAATGATGCTTTGGGTCGCCCCGTGACCCACGGGTCATAGTTTGCCGACCGCTGATCTAGACTGAAGTGATTTTTTGATATGTTAGAGAGTATATAACTGGTTCCAGGGTAGGTGAGGCGGATTTTGTAAATTTTGAGTTTTTTGGCCCAAATGAGCCTTTAAAAAACTTGAACATATTTGCTTGGATTCTGAAGTAAAGGAAAAAGATAATAAAAAATCTCAAACGCAGAAATAAAGGTAAAATACCACTCTCCAGGGCTGGTGAAGTGAAATTTTGAATTTCATTAATTTCCTAAACAATTTTTAATTAATTTTATTTATTTCTAAGAATTTTTTAATTTTTTTGATAAATTACCGTTTCTGCACAGAAATAAAATTCAAATATAGTTTTGTGATTTTAGGTGTTTTTCGTACAATTTTTGTCGCGGCCGTTTATTTTCTGTAAAATAAAACAAAAAAAAAACTGCAAAAATAGAAAACAGAAATAGAAAACAGAATTTCACATGGAGGGCTCTTAATGGTTATTTTAATAATGTCTTAACTACATAAGAATTTATAAGAAATATTAGCATAAATAGACGTAGTACTTATGAGTTAAAAGGTACGATAAATATAAGTTTCACACGATATATTGAATTGTTTGAATATAATCGAAAACTTCTTAAATGAATTTAAAATATTACAGAAGTCTTGTAGTACCATATGATGTAATTTTTTTATTCAGTCAAAAGCGAACAATTTCATAAAATTTCAGATGACACAGTTATTTCTGTTTTATAATGTTAAAAAAAAGGCAAACTATAAAAATTCGCATCAAATTGGATTTAATGTTAATACACACATAAATTCTGTTCCATCAAAAACAACTTAACCTAATATTTTTTATTCTTATACATATTTTTAACACAAGATTTTAAATTAATTTTGTTATCAAAATAAAAATATTATAAAGCAATAGAAAAATGAGTATGATAAATTTTATCTCAAAATAAGTTTTTTTTTTATTTACAGGAATTTGAAATTAAACAACAATTTCCAAAATATAAATAAATGGGATAGTGTTTTAAGTTATTATTTTCATCAAACTTAACTTAAGACTTACAAAAAATAATTTCCAACTTTAACATACTTGAAATATGTGTTTATACTTTTTGAGAGACAACGAAATAACAATGTGATTTTATAAACTTGTTTTATGTAGAATAAAAATTGAAATTTGTTTGGCAGGATTTCAGCGAGGTATTTATATTTACTAATGAAATTATATTTATTTTATTATTTTTAAAAATATTTATTATTCAAATTACTCAAAAATTGTTGAGTTCTTTCGTCCACGTATAATTTTTGAGCTATCAGAATGATAGTCATTCATTGACAATTCTTGAGATGATTATTAGGTATATATAATTTAATTTTTTAAGACATTTTCATTTTAAACAATTTTCTTAACTTACCATTATAAAATTAATGAAACTGCCGAAAATAGATTAAGCAGACAATCTAATCTCGTTTGATTTTTTCTTCTTAATTTTGAATTAAATTTAAATTTTTAACAGCAAAATGTATTTATCTCGATTTTTTTCTAAAAGATTTTGGAATGCAATATTAAAGAATTGGGGAAAAAAAATAAATAATATAAACTGACATTAACTGACATTAAAAGAAATAAACAAAAAAAGTTAATAATTTTAATATTAACTTTTAATCTAGGATTATTTTGACACTGTGACTAAAATCAAATAATACATAAAAAGAGAAAAGGTTTCATTCCTTTTTAGATTATTCTTAAAAAAAGAAAATCTATTTTTAATATTCTTATGGTAATTCTTAGAAATTTTTTTTTAATATAAATGCATACTTTATTAAAACATTTTAGCTATACTTTAGGACTGGATAATCTCATTTTATTTAAACATTTGCGACTTTTATTTTTTATTATGTTTTTAATAAGGTTTAAACATTCAATAAAATATGTGTAATTTAAATAATGACTTATTTTATACATTTATGATATAAAAATATGAATTATATTATATTTTTGTAGACGCGTATACAATAATATATAAAATAAATCTCCGAAATTATAATCTGTAATTCTGTAACACTGAAAAAAAAAAATATCTATGCAAATTATTATATAAATATATAAATTTATTTTGAAAGAAATCAACTCAAGAAAATTTCGAAGATATACCTAAGTTTAGAAAAGCTAAGTGTCTTGATCATTTTTAGGCTAGAAAAACATTCCGTTATATTGAAACCAAATAAAATATGCAAAATATTATACACATCTATAAACAAGAAACATGAAAAGAAATTAAATAAAATTAAAGTTTTATAATCAAAAGAAATATACGAAATTTATATCCAACAAATAATATTAAGAGCCCTCCATGTGAAATTCTGTTTGCTATTTCTGTTTTCTATTTTTGCAGTTTTTTTTGTTTTATTTTACAGAAAATAAACGGCCGTGAAAAATGCGACAAAAATTGTACGAAAAACACCTCTACCAGAAAATCACAAAACTATATTTGAATTTTATTTCTGTGCAGAAACTGTAATTTATCAAAAAATTAAAAAAATTCTTAGAAATAAATGAAATTAATTAAAAATTGTTTAGGAAATTAAAGAAATTCAAAATTTCACGTCACCAGCCCTGGAGATTGGTATTTTAGCTTTATTTCTGCGTTTGAGATTTTTTATTATCTTTTTCCTTTACTTCAGAATCCAAGCAAATATGTCCAGGTTTTGTAAAGGCCCATTTGGGCCAAAAAACTCAAAATATAAAAAATCCGCCTCACCTACCCTGGAGCCAGTTATATACTCTCTAACATATCAAAAAATCACTTCAGTCTAGATTGTAGTAACCCCACAATCAAAGCCAAACTAAGACCAATTTTTTGCAATTTTTCACATTGAGGGCTCAATATTTTTTTCAATTCTTTAAATCTAATATTATTAAAAAATTTAAAAAAATTAATTTTGTTTATCTATTTATTCGAATAAAATAATTAAAATTACAATGCATGAGGCGAAGATATTGTAAGCTGTTTATTTGGAGATTTTCGATCCTAACTAATTCACATCTGCACGTATTCGAAGAAATTATCGTTTTTTTTTTTAAAAGAGTATAAAATAGAACCTACACTCCATACATATTATACTCATTTCATTATAATTTCTTGATAAAACCAAATTTTGAATGTGAAGTTATATTGTCAATAATTAGATAATTACATCTGTTTACGTACCTACTATTTTCATTTTTACACGATTTTATTTAAAAACTTTGTGCATTTGTCTGTTTGTCCGTTTGTTTGATTCAAATCTTGCAATTGATGTTTGACCCAGTTCTCGTGAACCCATTTTGCTAAAATTTTCCACAGACCCTTATTTTCATAAATCCAGCTCGTCGTTAATGCAACTTCGTGGGTTACAAAAAAAAAATTTTAAACTACATAAATCAAAATTACTTGAAATGAGTCAAAGTTAATTGAAAGTTCACATTCACTATATTTCCTATGTGTACGAAAGTACGTTATAAGAAAAGATTAACTTGAGAATATTAATATTAATGAATTCAAGCAAGTTAAAATTAATAATCGTGGGGGTATTTAAGGAAAAGACCACTATTTTAATTTGTAGTTAAATGTATATATGTCAATAAATTTTCTAACATAAAAAGGTCTTTGAATTCGCGAGTTTTATTTTCTACTTTTTAGTACACATTTAAATAATGAAATCTTGTAACTTAAAATTAATTTTCTTATAAACTGTTTAGACTGTTTCATTTTTCAAGTTAAACAACAATATATAAAAGAAAAATTTTTATGAGTGACATTATCGAAATGTTTATAAGCTTCATACTTGTGTTTTTATTTTTAAATACTTATATACATAATTACATACATATGTTAAATAGAATGTAAATTATATTCTGAGGTTATATTGTTCCTTCATATTAAAACTTTGAATATAGAATTTAAAATTATAACTTTTTTTTTAAATATATGTATGTATGTAAATGTAATAACTCTGCTACTTTGTACTACGCAATATGAATTTTAAACATGGGATACTAACATACATACATTATTTAAAAATTAATATGTATACAGATATTAATTTCATAGATTTATTTCATAAGATTTTTGGCCAAAAACTATGAATAGAAATATTTGGAATTTTAAAAATGAAAATTATCTTACTTGAATAAAGTTTAATAGGTTTGTTTACTTTATGTTTAATGCTTGCATGCATCTTATTAGTCTATGAGTATATTTTATGAAAAAAATATTTTAAAGTTAATAAAATAAGAATAAATGGAGAAAAAAATATAATATAGTTATTATTACATACAATAACTTGTAATTTAATATATTGTTGTTTTTTAATTATTTATTTCCATACTTATTTATTCCGAACTTATATAAATTGTATATTCGAGACATCAATGTTATTTTAAAAAAAAAATCATCTCTATTCAGAATAAAATATTGCATACATTTTTGGAATAACATACACATAGTTCTGGCTGCTTTCCAAAATTTTCTTTTTCTCTTATTCTTTATTGAAATCAGAAAAACTTTGGTCTTAATAGAGATTATATTTTTTTTTTGTTATTCAATAAAAAATTATTTATTTATTAAATTGTATTGGATATTTCAGAAAAATAAAAAAGTGAAAAAAGAAAATTGTTGTCAAAAAGTCTGCGTCTCATCCTTCGAAAATAATGACATTTTTACTATTATAATGAATATTTTTTATATATATATACTATTCGATACTGGTGCAAAGGTAACGGTCATACAAGTTCATACAAAAAAAAGAACGTTTACATTTTCCCCGATTTTTCAATTTTCTTTCTTTAAAAATCTACTCGGGGCTATTACGAACATTGAACAAAAAAAATGAACCAAATCCGTTCTGCCTTTAATTTTCATTTATATAGATGAATCTAAAGTTAAATTTTCTTTCAAAATGAATGAAAATTGGAAATGAATATTAGAATTAATCCCTCTTATTGTCTGGATATTACAAAATCTTTAACAAAGCTAGTCTATTAATATAATTTTTTTTTCATATAAAAACGAAATATTTTTTTCTACATTCTTTTCTCATTATTTTGATAAGGGTTACTCATAAATTGGGATTAGGTAAATATGTATTTAAAAAAAAAGATTGTTCTCCCTTTTGATTAAAGTTAATTGAGATATATTTATTTACAATTTGTTTAATAGCCGAATGTTAATTAAGAGTGGAAGTACTTCTTTCAAAAAATATTTATAAATGGTACTTGAAGAATAAACTTTAATTTCAGATTTATTATATTAAGTTACCTTTGGCAATGTATTATTAGGAATGCATATATTATCTTATATACGCAAGAATCAACTTTATATTTAAACTTTATTTTACATTAATTAACATTTTTAATGCGGCCATCCTCACTGTAAACTGAAACTTGATAAATTTAAATGAAATGAGATATATTAATTAGTATTTCTGAGAATGAATTTATTTGAAACTTACTTTGCATTCATTATAAATTAAGTTTCAGATTCAGCTATGCGTGATATTAAAAATGAAAATTTATTTTATTTAATCCTGGAAATGAAAATTAATAATTATTTTCATCAACAAATTTTATTACTCAGTAAACATTTTCTATTAGCAGTTTTTCCGTCGTAACACAGAAATAAAAATGAATACTGCGGCAGGGATTATATCTGAAAAACAGATAAATAATTTTTTTTTTTTTATTTATATTTCATTATGAATTCTTTCTTTTGATTTAATAAATTAATTCCACTTAAATTAATTAATTTCATTAAAATTATTTTCATTTAAATAAAGATAAAATTAATATAATATTCATAACAAACCGATAAAAATTTTTTAAAATACAGAAAAAGAATGAACTTGAATTAATAAAAAAAAAATAATAAAAAGAAAAAAAAAATAATAATCAAATATAAATATAACAAAACTCTAATCCTAATTGCTTCTTGCTTGATCCTGTCTATTGAAAATGTGAAAAAATATATTATACATATATATTTTTTTAAACATTTTTCGTATAAAACGTTGTTTTTCTAATCTTTATTTTCTTCTCGTTATATTATATTATACGTGTATATAATATTTAACAGAATTTTAAAACAGTTTTATAATTTTATTAGAATAAATCTTTTTATTTATAAATTATAAAATTATTAACAGTGTGAGTAAATATGATTAGACAAATTTGGTTTATTTGAAAAATTCGAAAATAATTTTAGAATATTTCAAAAATAATTCCACTTCCTTATATTTAGTTTAGTTATACCAAAGAAAATAGAAGGACTAAGAAGGAAAGCGCAAAATAAAAATAATTTTAGACAACCAAAGAAACAACCAAAGAAAATAGAAGGACTAAGAAGAAATAAAGTATGCTGTTATTTCTTCTTAGTCCTTTTATTTTCTTTGGTTGTACATAAAAGATAAGTTTTAATATTTTATCGAAAATAACAAAAAATTTTCACACATTCTTGCCGTCTCTAATATAGACCTTATCAAAAATAGTCAGATACTAAATAATCTATTACATTTGAGCTTTAACATTACTTATTGCCTAAAAATAGATAAAAAAAATTGCATTAATTGATGATGCGATTTCGACTAGAGTCTTACCACACAGTAATAATACGAATAATTACGAAAATGTTATTGCCTGGCAAGTTTATAATTTAAAATTCAGAAAATAAAGTTAATTCATTTTTAAGGTTAAGTTTTTCATATGAAGCTGGAAATCATAGTGTAGTATGAAAATAATTTCACCATCAATATCGCCGTTAAGTTGTATAAATAAAGGATACAATTTTAATTTTTATTGTAATATAACCAATGAATTGATTTACAAAATATAATTGAATTTTTCTTTAAATTTTTACACTCATTAAGTAAACAATATATCATTTTAATTTCATTAATTTTTCCATTTAACAAGAATATAAAATTACATTCATTTTTATTTTGAGCTAAATTTTATATTATTTATTTAAGCGTAAATTTAGTTGTAATTTGTACACTACTAGCTATACCTAAATAAGTTTTAAAAATTTATCCCAATAATTTTGTGCGACATAAACATAAGATATAATTTTATTAATTTAATTAACATAAGAACCTTGAAAGTTTTTAAGTAAGATAATACCATACTAAATATATTATATAAAAAAAAACTTTTCTATAAATATTTTACTTAATACCTAATTTTCATCTTAGGAGAAAATTGTTACGGTAAATTTTATCTTACCTTCCTGTGGGACATCGATTTAAAAACTTTTAAAAACACATTATAGACACTACAAAAAAAATTTAATAAATATTTATATTAAGTCATACCACTTATTTTTCAAAGTTTTTGTTCGAAGTTAACATTTTCCTTCCCCAACTATAGAGGAAAAATTGTTTTATTTTCATTTCGATCATTCATCCATCAATTTTTCATATTCTTTCCAATATATTTATAGAAAACAATTTTTATTTATTATTATTAAAGTTTTAGTTTTTAATACAAATTTAATGTTGGCCAAAAAATGACGACGGACGTATTATAGCCAGATAAATATATGCGTGTAAAATTTGGATGTGTCATAATTTATTCAACCCAAATCTAGCTAGACAGTTATAATTGGTGATTGGCAGAATAAGAAAGTATAGTTTCATACAAATTTTTATGGCTGCGGTTATATCTTCTTTTGGAGAAAATTGAGAGATTGAAGATGTTGTTTTTAATAAAAAAAACTTTAAAGTTATTAAAATCTTTAAACTTTATGAGATTCAAGATTTTTACCTGATTAATTGTATATACAATTATTTGTATGTGCACATTTAGTTCGAATTTATTATTAATACTTACAACCATTATATAATTTAATTATAACTTTTTATAATTAAATTAAGTTAATCAGATATTATTATATTATATAACTGGTGGTTTCTATATGACCAAAAATTAAATATAATGAATTATTTAATATTTTAGTATTAAAATTCTTTATTAAATAAGATAAAAATAGCGAAAATTAAAGAGAAAAGTATTGAAAAAATCTGAATTTAAATTATCATTTCTTGAATTGAATCATTTCACTTTAATAAATTTATATTATTCTAAAATACTTTATACATTTTTTTTAATAAATTTTAATTTATTATTATAATGAAAAAGTTTTAAATGTTAACAAAAAAATAAATGAACTTGTAATGAGTCTAAATAATTTTAAATGGAAATCGTACCTGAAGCAAAATTAATTACAATGTTCAATTTAAAATCGTTATTATGGTATAGAAAATTAATTTTGATTTTTTTGAAGAAAAAAAAAAGATTATATTAAAAGTATATATAATGTTTATGTAATATGTACATACCTTTAAGATGTTAGATTAGATATGGTTATAATAACATGTATAATATGTGTCATGTATAAAAGTATATCTCAGCATGTTTTTATAACTAAACTGTCAAGAATATATATATCAAAAACATATAATAACAAATCTAGTTATAAATAGGTACCTATATATTTTTAAATTTAATTTACATTTATATCTCCAAGTTGCAGTACTAACAACGATGAAATAAGCATCATACTTTAGTATAAAAAAAATGAACTAATTTAGATGAATCAAAATGAAAAAAGAAATTAATTTAAAAAAATTGGATTCATAACTTTTCCCAAAAATAATTTTATTTAATATTTTATTATTAATATAAATTTCAAGAGAGTTTTGAATTTCAAACATCAGTCTGATTCTTTTTATATTATATAAATATTAGAATATTATATAAATATTAAAATTATAATTTACTGTCTACACAGGTTTTTTTCTGTTAAAACAAGATTTAAATTTGAAATTTCACGAGGTATTCACAACGTTTGAGAAAATCTAAATTTTGGAATAAAAATTATCATATTTATATGAGCTTTTACGTTTTGACGTAATAAATCAACTTAAAAAAAAAACCTTCTATATGTGGAATTATACTGTAGGTACATAAAATTTTAATTTGAAATTTGAAAATTTCAGCAATTTTGGTTTTGTGAAATATAAATTATTAAAATATGAAAAATTAAAATAAATGCATGAGAATGCTTGTTTTTAACATTTATTAATATTTATTTTCATTGTTTAATTATTGCCCTCCAATTCAAATAAAAAAAAAATCGTTTATTTGCTTCAAAATATATGTTTTTAATTTCAAAAAATGTTTGCCTATGTTTTTATTTGCACAAGTGGAAAATTTTACAAATGAAGAAATAAAACAAAAATTGTTTAATTATTTTTTTATCTATTCCATTTTGTTTTTAATTTGGAAGTTTTTCGTTTTTTTTTCATGCTACCTTACACATTATAAATTTCTGATGATTGAGAACTTATTTCTGCAATGTATATTAATTAAAATATTTTATTAAACATAGTAACCAAAAAAATGTTAAGTTCAATTAATTAATTTAATTTTTTCTGTTTATTTTTATTTGTTTTGTTTCCTTTTGCTATCAAGGTAAATTTAATAATGATCAAATTAAGATTATTCTGCTTAAACGACAAATTTTTTTCTCCTTAATTTTCTTTTTTTTTCTACATTTAAATCTGTGTATGGAAACTCTTCTCGATTCCTATGTTAGCACACACATATTGAAAAACTTTTCTTTTCGTCCATATCTGTACAATTAAAATCGAAACACACCTGTTCAACACTCCATTCAACAGGTCCACACATATAATATTAATTGACATATAATATTAATTACGAAATATATAATGTTAAATCTTAATAATTTGTGGGATGGCATTTGTAAAATTAGCGCCTTCATATATACGTTTTCATACGCGTCCTCATACATTGGGCGGACTTACGAATATGCCGCCCCTAGGCACTTTTTGAGAGTTTCAGTGTTATTGGAATTTAAATAAGAAACAAACTGTATTATTTAATTAGCTCACTTTACTTATTCTTTTTTTCTAAATTTTTTATTTATGAATTTATCGAATGTACCTTAAATTAAATTTTTTTTAACACGTCGTTGTCGATGTGCATAATTGAAATTTAATTTAATTTCGTTTCTTTCAATTGTGATCGAAGATAAGTTTTAATTCTACTCAAAGAAAAAAACGAGCTTCCAGCAGAACAGTGTGCTAGTGGCAGATAAATTCTGAAATTTTTTTTCACATTTCGAAATACGTTCTTAAATATTTATTCAATCCTACAAATAGAAAAATTTATTTAATTTAAAATTAATTTAATTTTTTTTATCGGTTTTATGTTATATTTTGCCGCTCCTTTAAATATGCCGCCCTGGGCAGGTGCCTAGTGTGCCTATTCGCAAATCCAGCGCTGCATTTGATGGAAATTGCTTTATATACAACAAATGAGTAGTTTTCTTAATTCTTAAAAAACTCAAAAACAATATGATTGAAATGTTTTTATATAGAAAAATTATAATATAACATAAACATTTAAAAAAGAGATTATACTAAAATGCTACTGAATAAAGAAAACAAAATTCTTAAAAAAAAAAAAAAAATAAATCTTTTAAAGATATTTAGTAAAATTTTGGTAAATATTTTGGTTAAAGACAAATTAGGTTAATTTCTTGGTTACCAAAAATCAAATAACCCACAAAATTTTACCTAAATGTTTTTTTAGGCGAAAAAATGAATTGATAACTTGAATGATTTTGAAATTTAGTTCAGAAATTTGATTTTAATTTTGGAAATTGTAATGAATTGAATATCAAAACAAATAAATTTAATAAATTTTATTCGTAAAGTTTGGAAACTTTTTTTTTTTCGAAGAAATTATATTTCACGAAATCATAGCTTTTAGTTAAAATGAAAAATGCAAAACAAAATTTTTATTTTCATTTAATATTTGATATTTTAGCATAAAAAGTTTTCAGCAGTTAAACGATACAGACTCTGACTTAATAGAAAAATAATAACAATATTTTTTAAATTTTTTGGCATCACATTGTTTATTTGATATTTTAACAACTTCTAGATATTTTGTTTTGTTCATTGAAATATTTGAAATTCAAATTATTGGATTCTAAATATATGATTTTCAGGTTTTTTTTTGATATGAAAAATAATATTTTGCCAAAATCTAAAAAATTTCAACAATAAATCAGCTGCAAATATATTCTTTTCCCAGAAATTTTTTTACAAAAATTACACCGTAAATTCAAGTTATCAGAAAAAAATACTTTTCTAACATTAAAGCCTAAAAGTTTGTTAATTATAAATAATTTTTTTGCTTATTAGTAATCAAAGAATATTCAAATAAGACAAAAATTTCATAAAATACATAAAAAACATCATAGAATATAGGATTTGAGTTTCAATTAATAAAATGTTAAACATTGCTGAATACGAAATCTGAGCAATTTTCTAAATTTATAACTCCGTTTGCTTAAGAGCTCTGCCAACGAAAATTAAAAATATTTATATGTTTTCTATTATTGCTGAGCTTTTTATTACTTTATTTTACAGAAAATCAGCTTCTACAGAGATTGTATTAAAAAAACTAGTATTGGAATTTTGTAAAATTATACCTGTATTTAAAATTTATTCTTTAGAATTATCTAAAAAAAAACCTCACTAATTCTAAATTTGGAGTTTGCTTAAGCCAGATTTTTTATCTCTCTCGAAACTACAAACATTTGTTCGGAGGCAGCACTCTTAATGTAGACATTTGTTGAGTACCTTCTACATTATGTATAAAAATTATACCCCCTAAAGCGTAAAAAAATAAAATAAAATATATACCTTTAAAGTATGTACATGTGTTTTTTAAATAAGGTACAATATTTTTAGATTTTTCTTTATTTACAAATTTATTTATTACTTTTGAAATTTATCACAGAAGACTTTTTAGCATTCTATTTTTATGTTACACAATAAAATTTCCTTTCTATGGATAAAAACAAACTGAAATTGTGTATAATATAAATTTATTATGGTAATAATTTATTTTATATAGTAAAAAAAAATTAAATTAAAGCCCAGGTTTCTAAGAATTTCAAATAGAAACTTTGATTAAACATTATATAGTGTCATTATGTCAAACTTTTTGATTTGGATTTAATATGAAACGGTATAACTTATGTACCCAAATAAAAGGAAATGTGTAAAAATGAGATACTTTTAATTTATTTAATTTGACAAAAATAGTTGATGTGAAAAAATTTTATAATTTTTATAAAGAAAAAAAATATATAAATTATCAATGACATTTTTCAATGACATTTGTCAATGACATGTGTTTTTACATTTGTTTTTCTTACATTTGTTTTGGCGGTGGTGACTTAAATCTCTACTTTCATAAGTACACGTAACACACACAATAAATTTTCTTAAAAATTAATGCATATCTTAAAGTAGGTACTTATGTTGTGTTAATAATTCAAAAATCTTCAAACTATAAAATTAAAGCGGATAAAAGTACTGTTCAATATAATCATAATTAACTAAATTGATATAATAAACTGATGATATAGTTAATGCATTTTATAATTTTATATTTTCAGAATTGGTTTTGTTTTATTTATTAATTTAATACTATCAGAATTAAATTCAGTATAAATAATGCAACCCCAACATAAATTATATTGTGTTACTTGTATAAATAATAATTTTGAGCAATTCAATTGATTATTTTTCTTAAAAAATTTAAGCACATAATTTTATTCTTAGTAAAATAAAAAACTCACATTTTTTTTTGTTAATTTACAATTTAGTTTTTTGCTCTCTAAATAAAATTGATTTAATTTGAAAAAATTAGTTCGGTAAATAAAGTAAAATTAAACAAATACGATTTATTGTTTTCAGTTGTTAACAAGTGAATTAAACCGCAATTCTATACTTTTTGTCATGGTTTATTGGAATTTAAAAAAATGTGATCTTAAGTGAATAAAATAAAAAAAATAAACAGTATACCTCATAAATGAAGCACCACTTTTGTTCGGTTCCTCTAATCGACATCTATCTACTAGAATTATTAATTTTCACCGAAATCCATTAAAACTTAAAAAAAAATTAAAATATAGAATTTTCATATGAATATGTTTCAGTTTCAGACCCAATGGTGTTTGAGAACCTGTAATTCCCAAACCTGGAATCGTATAGAATCTTTTAGTCGACGTGAAAGTGAACGAGGTTGCGCATATTTTGACATTGAAATCGATTGGGTAAAGTTCATTATTTATAACGTATAATCATTTCAATGGCCGAAGTATGGGCGCACATTTAATGAAAACATATAGTCCATATTTCATTTCTGACAGAAAACGGGCTAAAGAATAAATTGAAAGGACTACTAAAGTGTAAATATGAAGAAAATATGAAAAAGAAAACCCATAAACAGTTTTTATTTGGAGGTATATTATTTATGGGCTTTTGGCTTTATGCAATTCTAAAAAAATTGAAGTTTAAAAATTTCAAAATCTTTTTTTCACTTCTTTCAAATAAGTTTCAGTATAATAAATTTCTTGTGATTATGTGCGTATGAACAATGTTCACATTAATTTCTTTACACAAATTAATATCAAGGATTTATTTAGAAGAAGATATTGTCCTTCTAGTAAAGTATATTTACTTAATTACAATATAGTAATCGAAATTCGTAAATAACAACTTACAATTTCATCTTTTTTTTTTCATAAATTTTATGTTTTTTGTCATTAAGAAAAAGAAGAACTATATAAAAAGTTTTCAATAAAAAGTTTAATTCAGTAAGAAACTTTTTAATACTATTATTAGATATTGGGTGCAAATAATTTTATTACTTTCAATTTGTCGCTACGGCGACGGGGGCGATGAAAAAAATTAACAAAAATGTTTGTTGAAGAAACAGGACATACACAATGTATACATTGTTTTGATTTTAGGGCCTGTTTTTGCACATCCAACGAATAAATTTAAAATTGCAGCGAATAAATTTAAAATTGTAAAATTATTTAAATTCAATTTGATTAAAAATGGGCAATAGCACCTCTGATAAACTCATGTACATAAATGACTTAAATTAAAAATTTAAGAAAACTGTAAAAATGTTGAACAAATAAAATAAATCTATGACAGTGTTTATTCCTATTTTTAGCACTATTTAACATGTTTTATCAAAAAAATTTAATGGATCTATGATTACGCAATATACAAAGATTTATCTTTTGAAGCAGTTGATTTGTTTTGTTTTTTAAGTAGGCAATAACAAGTAAATTTCAAGAATAAATAAGTATATTATATTAACTCAATGATACAGAATTAATTAAGCACATTATTTTAATGAATGATTAATATTTATTATAGTTAACGTAAGCATACTTCAATATTCTTAATTCAACAAGAAAACTAAAAGTGGCTGTATAAATACATATTAAATACATATGAATTTAATGAAAAATTATGTATACAAAATACATCTATATTATATGTAAAACGTTATGAACTGTATTAATTAGTCAATAAATACATTTTTATTTTTAATGTTGGCACCTTTTAAGATATTATTCCTATGAGTGGTTTTTTATATTGCAAAATGTCAAACATCTTTTTATACCATAAGATATTCGATATGTCAACAACTATTTTTTTTTTGTTTCTAACTATCGTCTAAAAACATGCATCAGCTTTTTTGTCCTAACTAATGAATTATTTATTTTTTGTTCCCATACTTTACATCACATACATAAATAAGTATTTGTAATGAGTTTTATAAAATCTGATGATGTGTTCTTTATGAAATATAGAACTTCATTGAAAATGCAGATTCTGTATTATACGCTTTGACATTTCTATTTACTTTTTTTTTCCTTTCTGTTACAGTTTTGATTATTCATCACTTTGAACCATTTTTTTTCAGCAATAATACAAAGAGAATATTAAATATATGTGTAATGTTAATGAACATAAGCATTCGTAAATTAAACTAAGCATTGACATAAATTAGTTGAAAAATATGATAATTTTTTTTGAAATAAAGAAAATTATAATGGTTAAACTTGTTTAACAATTTTAAAATCGTTAAGAGAATTGAGTCAAAAAAGAGCCAAAAGTTAAATTTCCTAAGGTCCATTGAACAAAATGTTTCAAAAAAGAAGCAGTTATAACGTTTAATTAAACAGAAAATTCCTAAATTATAATCCAATACTCGAGAGAAATCAAAATAAAATATAACTTTTATATTATTGTCCCAAATATTATTTTCTTATTAATTTTTGATCTAAGTATACTTACGTTTAAATATCTATTGTATCGTATGATATTTTTAAAGATTGACAAATACTTGAAACGTACTGAACTATCAATTGGAAATACTAAATGTTAGAGTTAGAACATTTGCCATATCACGGTATCTTAAAATTTTATGGTTATTATTTTAGTTGAATTTTCACACAAAATTCTTATTTTAAACTCCAAAAAAATTATTTTTCTGTTTTTTTTTTTAAAACAATCATCGAAAATTAAATTCATATTTCAATTTAATTTTCAGCTCTAAAAATTTAATGTTCGAGAAAATGATAATGAAGACGTTTGTTTTTATTCTCTTTGTATTTTTATGTAAAACATTTCATGCTGATTGCTATCATTTTTCTTTTCTTTTTCAGATTTCATAATGTCATTTGCAGTAACAACAAGGTGAGTTAATGTTTAAAGTTTAAGAATAAAACTGTATTCAGAATTAGATAAAAAATGGGTATGTTACTTATATTTCATTGTAAAATCGATTTCAATTAGGTAAGTATGATAAAAAGTTAAAAATATAATATATTTATGACTAGATCCTTGAAGAGGATTTAAAGAACAAAAAAATTTTAGAATAAAAATGTCTTTTCAACAAAAAAAAAACGTAATTTATTTGTTATTCAAAGTTTATAGTCAAGGTCCAAAACATTTATTATTTACTGAGTCGTCTAACAAAGTAGAAACATTTCTCAAAAAAATTTAAAAATTTAATTATTTATAAATAATTAAATTTGAAAAGTCCTTTTTTGAAGATTATAGAAAAAAACGACAATAAATTAATTCGGGCTATTTGAACAATAAAATAATTCATTAAACATAAAATTTTTGAAGCTTATGTATCTAACTCAGAAAATATTTTAACCATTGTCGGCCAAATCAATTAACATTTAACATTACTTCTCCTAAAAGGCATTACTTTAATAAGATAGTTTTTATGGACTGCGATTGATGGATTACGATTTACGGACTGCATTTAATGGACTGCGATTAGAACAGGCTTTTGAAAATTTAAAAATTTTAAATGTAGTTACACTTAATGGAATCAAACTTTTCATAAACCAAAATTAATATTTGATTAAACTGCTTGAAATTATAAAACTAGTAGAATAT
The DNA here is from genome assembly GCA_964007475.1 of Hybos culiciformis. Lineage (NCBI taxonomy): Eukaryota > Metazoa > Arthropoda > Insecta > Diptera > Hybotidae > Hybos > Hybos culiciformis. Next base: position 81,824,767 of record OZ023274.1, read on the forward strand.
TCATCATATAGTTCTCGTTTCTACACTTTTTAATAATTTATTTTCATTCTATGCGAAAGGGTGAATATATGTAATAACATTAGAATATGTAATTGCAATAAAAATTTCTATTAAAAATAAAATTATACTTTTTTTTTCATATTTTAGTTAAAAGAGCTTTGCTAACAATTAAAATTTTCAAGTATATAAAATTTTCTATTTTTTGCTCATTTTTATATTATCCTTGCACTTGGAAAATAATTAAAACAAAAAAAAAATCAGATATAATAATGTTTATATATAGATATATAGTACATCTATCTTTGTAAACTTGTTTAATCCTCTTTGAGTTCTTTTACTGATTAAAAAACTGTTGCTAATAAAAATTGTTATAGGGATTGTTTACTGAAAAATGGATAAATATAAGATACGAAAAAAATGGAGTAGAAATATTGATTGATTTTACATTGTAAGAACTTCTTAGTTTTGTAATTGTACAAAGAAAGTATATTATTTTCTGAACAATATATATTATGTACACATAAAAAAAAACTTATAAAAAATAAAGAAAATGATATATGTAGGAATTAACCTTGGTAGAGAAATAAAATTAAATTTATATTATCGTTAAAAATAAATGAAATATATATTTTTTAATTAAAAAGTGCTTTCATAAAACTGTTTAAGTTGACACATTATTTTCATATAATTTTCTCATTAAATTTAATTGCCATTTAATCAAACTATACTCATGAAGTCTAAAAATTTTTCATTGTTGACGAAAATAATTTGAAGTCGTTTATATGTATATGTTCTATAATTATTACAGTCAATTATGAATTGCAATATTATTCCCTAAGTAAAAAAAAAATAATTGTTATTAAGGAATATTTGCAAGTCTTGTAAATATATCTTATTAACTTATATTAATTAATTAATTGTAGACAATAAATTAAATTCAATTAAATTTGTTATTTTTAGAAATAATTCAATATCTATGCAAACATTATATAGATTTTGAATGTAAATGCAGCTTCAATTATTTTACTATGGATAAATATTTGCTGGAGCAGATTGCAAAGCGTAAATGGCTGAAGGAATAGATATAACTTATAGTCAAGCAATTTAAATTTTAGTACCATATTTTAGATTAAGGGTGAATTGGTGAATAAATGAATAGGATGAAAGGGAGTTATGAATGAATAGGATTAGATTTTTACTAATTTTATATAATATAAAAAATCTCAATTAATTAATAGCTTTTTTTTAATTTTTTAAGCTAAAAACAAAAATATTACGAAAACTCAAAACAAGTTGATAAAATAGTCAATAAGACAGAAAATGTGTCAGGGTAATTATAATAAATAAGAAAGGACTTAGAGTGCTCAAGGAGCCAGTAAGTTGTATATTAGTAAATTGTATACTTTATATATTTTGTAAAAGAAAACTGAAAATGAATTAAAATATAAATATATTAAAAAAAAAAATTGCAAAGCTTTTACCACAATTATATTCATTAAAAAAATTTCTTGTGGTAATGTTCGATATTTTTAGTAATCCCTACAAAATTATGACAATTTCAATTTGATATTGATTACTTAAAATTACCATTTTTAAAACTATAGGGGAGAGGCTTGCAGATTGCCATCACATAGCTTTTTTTTTTATCATAACTTGTCAAAAAATGAACGTATTGTACAAAAAGCATATGCGTTGGAAAGAAGAAGTAAAAAGCTACAATACTGGCCTAGAAATCATTTGAAATTTTAAAAAATAAAAATTCTATATCAAATTTTCAAAAGTATCTAAAATCGAACTCTTAAAATTTAGGCTTGCAGGTTGCCACCCTGTGGAAAATTGCTGAAAATGTTGAAATGCTGAAACTGAAAAATGTCTTATTTAGAAATTTATTCAAATTTATTGAATTTCACTTGCCCACTGTGTAACATAAAGAAATTACTGAAAATTGACATAAAAAATAAAATAGCAATATGGTATAGAATAATTCCAAATCTTCATCGGAATCAGAATTCGGGCCAGTTTAAACACTGAAACACATTTCGCGTGAACGGCTCTTTTACATTCGTGGCACATAATAAAGTTGTGTCTACTTCCGAAATTTTGTTCAAACAAATCATACAGTCATCAGCGCTTTCATCAAGGTGGCAACCTGCAAGCCAATAAAGGTGGCAACCTGCATTCTGACGCTATTTTGTATAATCCATTTAAAAAAATTGTCAATTCATAATATATTTTTAATTCTTTTTGGAATATGTTAATTGAATGAAAAAGAAACACAACTCAATTATTTATATTGATTTGCTAATAAAAAAATTCACTTTACAAGCACAGGACAAAAACACATTTTTTAATTTTTAAAGTTTTTGAAAATAATAATTCACACTTAGCTCAGTAAACACTGTGTTATTGCGTCTGTCCGCTCCAAAAGTAGATTAAAAGTGACAACTGTTCTTTTGACGTCGATGTCACTTGTTTGTAAGACTGCTAGAATGTCAAAATACATCAGTGGTGGCAACCTGCAAGCAGTGGCAACCTGCAAGCCTCTCCCCTACAGATATACTATAAATATTGACAAACGATGGAAGTTCGCTTCCGAAAAATTTTTCAAGTTATGAAATTTTCAAAGACTTTGTGTAGAGATAGACAACAGTGTTCTAATTTTATGAAATTCCACAAAAACAGAAAAAAATAATATCTTTATGTATTTTGAAAAACCTATCATCTGATCTGATATGGTTTTATTTTTGGCACTTCATAGTTTCGGATATATAATTTCCTCAGGTGCTATAATTTTCTCAAGTGCCCTACTATATCTAAAAAAAAAAAGATATAATTAGCGTCAAAAGAAAATATCAAAAAAGTTGGTTTTTAATTGAAAAATTTTTGAATTCAAAAGAATTTTCATATCAGAAGTATTTTATCGCATGTTGTTCACGTATACAATCCTTCATTTATATATTACGCTTTTCATACATATAGTAAATATGGTTGTCAACAAAAGAAAATACTTTTAATAACTTTCATAACTTATTTAAATATAAAAATACAAAATTAGATATCAAAACTAAGAGTTATTATTTTTTTTTTTAATAAAAATCCAATTTTTTGTAATTAAAATATTCGATAAAATTAAAAGATAATTTCTAAGTATAGTAATTTTAAAAAAATTTTTATAAACTATCTTGCTTAAAAATTCATTTTTTTTTTCATTTAGGTACTTGAGTTTTATTTTTTGATTTTTGTTTCATGACTATTTTGTGATTTTTATTTTTATTTTTTAAGTTTATATGTTAGTGGTATTTTTAATTTAAATGAATAAAAATTATGAAAAAGAAATAAAAATTTGTGAAAATATTTTGAATATTACCATAAACATGTTTTTAATCTGGAACTCAAAATTTTCAATCTTTTCAGGATTACGTTTATATTACAAAACAAGATTATATTATATTTTTATATTATACATACAATAAAATCCCTCAAAAAATTACAATGTCCAAAAAATATATCAAAGTTATTTAAAAAAAAAATGCCGTAAAATATAATAAAATACTTCAGCTGTCATTCAATATAAATCTTGTTTTCTATTATGTTGAAAAATTATACAAATTTACCAGAAGAGAAGATCGCCAATTCGTTTTTTTAGCTTTAATAAAAATAAAAACCACATTCCTCATCAAGATAGTAGAAATATTTTATTTGTACTTGAAAAAAAAAATGCTTTCTTTAATTTAAGATGAAAGATAATAATAATCACAATAATACTAATAAAAAAATATTTTCTATCTTTTCGAAAGATAAAGAAAGAAAGAAACGTAACATTATTAGCTACATAACAACTTCGATAAATGGCAAGAATCAGAAAGGTCATAGTTTTTTTGTTTTTATTGGAAACAAAAAAATTCTTTATTAAAAACTAAAAATTAAGATAACTTTTTTCTACTTGTGTTTGGAAAATATTGATATTTCGACTAAAATTAGAAAATTTATGTTTACAAACTTTTTTTTTTTAAACAAAATTGTTTCTATACAATAATAAAAACAGAAAATTTAATAGATTTTTCCAAATTTTAGTAAAAAAAAACCATGTGTGCAACAGGAAAACTATTTTTTGTCGTCCACGACGTGTTCACTTACCCACCTTGTTACATAAATAACTATTTCCGATTCGACTTCTGACTTAAAAAATTAAAGAATCATATAATAGAAAATTAAAATTGTTTTCGATTTCCTTATTTAAAGTTTAATTTTAAGAAAATGTACATTATTTAATAAGGTTTTCAAGCTTTTAAAGAATTTATTATTATTACATCACACTGAGCAAAAAAAAGCGTACTAGATTTTAGTACTTTTGACATTAAATCAAGTTCAAATAAATTTTTTTTAAACCAATGTTCTTTCGGTATCATATCAAATAGAAAAAGTAATGCCTCGGAGCATAATTTTTAGTACTAAGAGAATTAATCTTATTTCAAAAATACTTGAATTAAAATATTTCAATACATTTATTACTATGGCCGAATGGTAGAGTGGTCGATTGAAATGCTAAAGACCGAGGTTCGAATCCCTAAGAGGACATAAGAAAAATAGAATAAGAAATTTGAAATAAAATAAATAAAGAAATAAATGAAATTAAAAAAAAATTTTAAATTATAAAATTTTTTTTCTCCTTTTAAAAAATTTTAATCCCAAAAGGCACTGATTTTAGTAAAACCGTCATTGGACGGATTTTGTTGCGGAAAATACATGATTTTATCCATTTTTACATGATTTTTAGCACATTTTTTATCTCAGTGTATTATTATTTATTACTTAATAAACTTTAATTCAGTTATTTAATAAAGAATTAATTTAATTTACTTATTGAAATTTTAATATACTGACAATACAACCAACCAAAAAGTGTTCTCAAAATTGTGAGTATTGGCGATTTAGAAATAAATTCAAGATAAAGTGGGAACACAAAATATTTAGATCTTAACAATATTATTTAGATCTTAACAATATTTATTATAAAGTTTGTAAGTAGGAATTAATGCAATAAGAATTGTTGGATAGAACTTGAGAAATCGTATGTGTAATATAAACTTAAAGGCAGAGCAGGTCCGGTCCAATGGTCCAATATTATCGCTCAAAAAAAAAATAGGTATATGTATATTATATATAAAAGTGTATAAAAATATATGTTCATAAATTCTATACACACAATTATTCCATATTATCGAAATAGATTACTTTGAGATTAATATAAGAAATTTTTAAAGGTCAAAATAATTTTAATACTTCCTTTTATTTTTTTTCTTTTTAAATTTACAAAAAATAAATTCCGATTAAAATAATCTTATTTACATAAAATTTAAAATAAAACATAAAACATAATTACTATATACTATATAACATAATAGTAATTATGTTTATTATAGGATTAATTTTATTTTATACATTTTACTTAAATATAATAACTTTTAAATTAAAATAACAAAAATATGCTAATAACTTTTTTTTAACTTTAATAATATTCATCTTGCTGTGAATAATATTTTTTTCCAGTGCTAAATAGAACTTTTTTATTATTTTCGAAGCTACTTACATAAAGCAATTAAAAAGAAATTAAGATACTTATAAATTATAATATACTAAAAGTAACAATAATATAATAATGGAGAAATGTATTTTTAAAATTTAGATTACAGAGTTACAAATAACAAAACCGCACTCTGAAATAATAAATTTACTTAAAGAAACAAATCAAAATCTTATTTTATTTCATATAAAATCTATATGGTCCTGTTGATTGAAAATATATATTTTATAAGGTTCTGTTGAAATATAATTTAAGATTGATTTTTACAGTAAAATCAAAATGTCAACCACTTTTATCTCCAATACATATAACTTGGGGATTATACTGGATTTATTTATTATCTCGATGAAGACAGTAGTTGTATGTATTTGTAAATTTTTATTAATTTACTAGAAAAAATATTGTTAAGAAAAAATAGTGCAGGCCCTAGCCTAGTAACTATGCCCTGTTTTTAGTCATTTCGAAAAGAATGCTTTATTTTTTTATTGCGTACTTTGCCTTGGTTTTTTTGTTTACATTTAAAAGTTTTTATCTAAGTACGCCTTGCATTCAGTGTTGCATAGTCATTCGGTTATTTTATTTATTATGTACGTTCAAAAAAATAAATAGAGGAAAGTTCCAACACTGCCAAGGTCGTTTAAGAGGTGAGTTCACCTTTTATTATATTAGATCAATTTACTATTTTATTTTAATATTGCCAGAAGAAAAGATAATGGACCGGATAGTATAGTAAAAAAAATGGAGCATTTGAGCGAAAGTGCGCGCCGCAAATTGCAAATACAAATTAAATACATACATACAATGATCCACTATAATATATTCTTTGGGCAGTACATTATTACCATATTATTGATTATATTATATTTTCATTAATTTACCTTTTAATATGTTAATTAAAAAAAAATGTGTAAAAAATAAGATTTTTACAAGATTAGAGATAATATCATAAATAAATAGAAATGTTTATATAGACATTAGACATAATAACTTTAGGCTATTTAGGCATTTAGTGCACAATTCTATATAGATTATATTTAAATATTTCCTAAATGATGTATACATAACATATATGACAGAGATATTTTGATAATATTAATATTATTTAATTAAAATATTCGTCATTGAATAAAGATGAGATATTAAGGAGGTGTTAATGATACATATTAAGGTTGAAAAGCAAAGTCAAGAGACCCTTTTTCACTGTTTAAAATTTGTATTATTATTATAGTTTTTAACATATGAACAAATTCCTATAATATTCCATAAGTTAATATTGTTCTCATCGTTCATATGAACTTTGAAGTCTTTTCTCTAAATGTAATTAAATTTCACAAGCTTCTTTTTTTGTACAATTTAAAAACTGGTCCATGAATAGAGATTCAATTTAATACAGAAATAATACATGTGAAGAAACTATATCTGGGTAATTAGAATTAATATGTCTTTGTAGGCGTAGGTACTCAATATATGTAGTTCTACCAACTTTTCAACAATTTCCACTATTTAAAATGTCGTCGACAAAAGTTACATAATCCTTTACCCGGCTTTTTCCTCAAATCAAAATTGTATGTTATACATTATTTGATATTTTTGTACTTATTTAATATAATTTCTTAAGAATTAGAAAGTTTTTGGAAAATTTGTCAACAATTGTGGTTATTATTAATTTATACATGTAAGAACACAAAACATAAATTATAATTATATACCTAGTTACTGGCTATTTATTTCTTTTTTGTTAATATTATGGCAAGTTCAAATTTTCTCTTATATTTTTCTTATTAACAATTTATAAAATTTTATTGTTTGATCATTTACTTTGTTTGTAAATATTTTATATTGGATACGCAACATACCTAAATGTAGATATATATATATATATTAATCATATATTCATACAGTATGTACAGAGACGGATTTTAACATGTTGAGGACTAGGCAAAAATCCATTTTTGTGGTCCCCTTTTAAATTTTTTTTCGGATTTTTTTCCATGCATGGCTTATTTTCAAAATTTTGACAAAAGAAAGAAAATCATAAATAAATCATCAAATTTTTGACTGGTATATTTTGTTAGAAATTATTTAAGCTCATTTATGATTTTTGTTTTCGTGATTTATTTTTTACAAAACTAACAATTAAGGAGTCATGGTTGATTTTTTTTTGTTTTTACTATAGGTCGCTTTCAATGGCCATGATAGCTAAGTGATTTAGTTTTATTTGGAATATGTTTAAATTCTTACACTTGTACATAATATACATAATTTGTATTTTGTGTTGTGTATGATATATTTTATTTTGTAAAGGAATATTAAAATTCAAATAAACATAGTTCAGTTAATAGTACTATATTATAATTAAATTTGAGGCCCCAAAAGATAAACAGGGAAAAATTTAAAACTGATAAAGTTTAAAGCAAAAAGTACTTATAATTTAAAAAAAAATAAAATGAACAATAGTCTTTTTTTTTTAAATGTATATTTTTTTTTTATTTTTGGAGGCCCTTATAAATCCGAGGCCTTAGGCAAATGCCTAATTTGCCTACAGGTAAATCCGTCGCTGAGTATGTATTATTGTATGTGAAACCTACCCAAATAACATTACTACTTGTAATAGCCAATTTGTTTTGTGTTTTTTTTTTATTAGAAATTTTTTTGATTTTTGGAAAAGCCCACAACTTTGTTATTAATGGTACAATAAAAAAAAAATTTAGGTACTTTGTTGTAAAATTGATTACATTTTTACTTTTAGGTATGTATGTATATAGGTAACATTATATCTTTTTTTTTCATTTTCGGTAAAGTTTTTATATTATTTAATTTCGATTGATGAACTTGTCAGTTTGCCGCATAATTTTTAATTGAAAATTTATTGATTATAAGACTGAACAGTCAGCAATGAAGAATGAAAAATATTATTAATTCAAGTTATTGTACACTTAACTCAGGCCAGAAGATAGTTTTATAGAAGAATTTGACAATTAATAGTATCAGCCAGAAAGGTTATTATTATAAAATATTTGATTATTTTAAGATATTTGTACAAGATACAGTGCAGTTAAATAATTATTTTGTAACTTCAAACACCAAAGTTGAACATGCCAAAACAAAAGTATTATATTCATCCTTAGATAGCTTCTTTATTATTATTATTATTTATCATAATATTAACAATCCAGATATACTATTCAGAGCAATAATGTCAAAAGCAAAGCGAATTTTTATTTTAAATTTTTAAGTTTAAAACAAAGATTATTGTTTTTTTTTTAATTAAGATTAAAAAGATTAATTTTTAGTAAGAGTGATATTACATTTTGCAACCTTTTGATTATATTTTTAGTGTACAACTTAATAAACTTTTACCATATGGATATCTTTAATTTCTGTTTATAAAGAAAAATTTTCACGTGTAGTATTTATAAAAGAAATTACATATAAAATAATGATATTAAATAATCTATCAAATTAATTGAAAAATAATAATAAAAAAAAAAATATGATTGAATTATGTTTTTTTGTTTTTATTTTTCTTTTTCTATATATAATTAATCACAGTCTACGTATTAAGATAAGCCAATACAATTTTTTTATTTTGACATTAAATTAAGTGTAAAAGTTAGAAATTCATAAGAATTATAAAGTCATCAATTATTTAAGAAACTGAATTAAAGAATCTTTATCAACATATCACTTAAAGTTGGCAATAATATTTATAAAATTTATTTAGGTAAAAAAATAATAAAGTCAACCCTGATTATAATTTTATAGAATCAATACACTTTAAACCTCAATCTTCAAACGTAAATAAAAAGTAATTATATCGAAAAAAATAAAAAACAATTATAAAACAAATTGAATTTTTTATTAATTTTCCACAAAAAATTTATGTCTAAAACATACGATAGAACAAAAAATATATTTCTGCTAGACCCAGATTTATTGTATTTCAAAACGTGCAGAAACTCTTTTATTGTTTAATCGAAAACTTTTTTTTTAGTTTTATAAAAAAAAAAATGAATAGAATAAGATATATTTGGAAAATGAGTTTCATAATAATATATTAATTAATTTTGGTTCGTTGGTGCAGTAAATTTTTAATTACCCTAAATGTTATATAAATATTCAAGTTTTGGATAAAAAATTAAAGATAATTAGAGATAAATATAAAAAAAATACCAGAAGGGATAACGTTACGAATCTAAAAATGGAATCAATTTATTTTTTTATTTTTTCACATACTAAATGACTGTAAATGTAGTTCTAGTTTAAAATTTTTATAAGGTCCGTAGAATAAAATTCCAATATTCGGATATAGTAAATCAATCCGAATATGAATGAGAATTTTTAAACATAGTTTTGTGTAGAATTCTATTACTTACTTAGGTTTTAATTTTAGTTTTAAGTTTTAGGGGAAAAAAAAAGTCAAGAAAAGGTTTTTATTTGAAATTTCCTTAAAGAATACATTAAACATAAATTACAATAATGTTTTTCGTAGGGTAAATATGTTTAGCTATGTAGGACAAATTAGCTCCTGAACTGTTAGATAATATAAATTTGTAATAACATAAGAATAAATACATTGTGAAAACGTCGATTTGTACAGAGTAATTATACTACATTTAATGTATAGGATATCTGTTTCAAAATTGAAGCTTAATTGCTAGCTCATAGAGTAATTTTACTTTTGTTATGAATAACGAAATAAAGACAGGTTAAATTTCAATATTCTTTCAGTTTAAGATATTAATTATGTATGTACATGAATATGTATTACTTTTACATGTCAAAAAAATAATATTATATTCTTTTATTTAATTCTTAAAAATATGAATTTATTGAATGCATTTTTCATAATAATATTAAAGCTCTTTATTTTGATTGCATTCAAGATACTTAAAATACATATTAAATGTTAATTTTATACAATGATTAATAATATAAATGTTTAAAAATTAATGAATAATAAATATATTCCGCTATTAAATATTTTGGAAAAAATTTGGCATTGGTCCAATGTATAAATTAAAAATTTATATAAAATATTTGTTTAATTTAAAAATACCGAAACTTTTATAAACATAATTATTATACTCTCTTATTCCCTATTCGATGGAAAATGAAAATTTGATTGTGCCTTTGTTTTTTTGAAGTTTATACTTCTTTAGGCGCGGTGTATGATATAAATGAGTAATTCTGTAGGGGGTAAAAATTTTTTTACTCATTCGAATTTGAGTTAAAAAAAAAAACGACATGCTGTACCGTTTGAATACTCAAAAAAAATGAGTCAACTCGGCCGTCATGAGTCAACTCGGCCGTCATGGTGTAGTGGTATTGCCATTATCCTACGGCGTGTTCGGTCGTGGGTTCGATTCCCACCTCGGACTGGAATTTGTGTCATTTTTCAAATTTGTCTCACTTGAATTAAGTGTGTGTGTTGTTTTTAAAAAAAAAAAAAAAAAAAAAAAAAAAAAAAAAAAAAACTCAATAATCATTTGTTATTTATAAAAACAAAATAATTTGGCGCGGAAAATTTAAATTCAAATTATTTTTTAAAAATCTTTCGTTTACAAATTATTTAACAACTAAAATTTATTTTTCAAAAAAAGTACGTCCGGTGAAATAAAGATTACCTGCCGAAAATTTTTTGGGCAGGGACCTACGGTTAGGTCGTGCCGGCTCAAAATATGTTAAAAAAATTTTTTTCCTCCGGTCAAATAATTAGATTACCTGACCAAAAATTTTGGATACGGAGCTACAGTTAGAGTCTTCCCGCCTCAAAATATACCAAAATAATTTTTTTTTTCAAAATAGGTAGCTCGGGTGAGAAATAAAGATTACCTGCCCAAGAAAAAGGAAGGAAGTGAGGGCGGCAGTAAGGGCTGAAGAGAGGGCGGCAGTAAGGGCTGAAGAGAGGTCGGAAGGGAGGGCGGAAGGGAGGGCGGAATGGAGGGCGGAACGGAGTACAGAAGTTAGGGCGGAAGTTAGGGCTGAAGTTAGGGCGGAAGTGAAGGCGGAAGTGAGGGCGGAAGTTAGGGCGGAAGTGAGGGCGGAAGTGAGGGCGGAAGTGAGGTTGGAAGTGAGGGCGGAAGTTAGGGCGGAAGTGAGGGCGGAAGTGAGGGAGGAAGTGAGGGCGGAAGTGAGGGCGGAAATGTGGGCGGAAGTGAGGGCGGAAGTGAGGGCAGAAGTGAGGGCGGAAGTGAGGGCGGGAGTGAGGGCGGAAGTGAGGGCGGAAGTGAGGGCGGAAGTGAGGGCGGAAGTGAGAGCTGAAGTGAGGGCGGAAGTGAGGACGGAAGTGAGAACGGAAGTGAGGGCGGAAGTGAGGGCGGAAGTGAGGTTGGAAGTGAGGTTGGAAGTGAGGGCGGAAGTGAGGGCGGAAGTGAGGGCGGAAGTGAGGGCAGAAGTGAGGGCGGAAGTGAGGGCGGAAGTGAGGGCGGAAGTGAGGGCGGAAGTGAGGGCGGAAGTGAGGGCGGAAGTGAGGGCGGAAGTGAGGGCGGAAGTGAGGGCGGAAGTGAGGGCGGAAGTGAGGGCGGAAGTTAGGGCGGAAGTTAGGGCGGAAGTGAGGGCGGAAGTGAGGGCTGAAGTGAGGGCGGAAGTGAGGGCGGAAGCGAGGGCGGTAGTGAGGGCGGAAGTGAGGGCGGAAGTGAGGGCGGAAGTGAGGGCGGAAGTGAGGGCGGAAGTGAGGGCGGAAGTGAGGGCGGAAGTGAGGGCGGAAGTGAGGGCGGAAGTGAGGGCGGAAGTGAGGGCGGAAGTGAGGGCGGAAGTGAGGGCGGAAGTGAGGGCGGAAGTGAGGGCGGAAGTGAGGGCGGAAGTGAGGGCGGAAGTGAGGGCGGAAGTGAGGGCGGAAGTGAGGGCGGAAGTGAGAGCGGAAGTGAGGGCGGAAGTGAGGGCGGAAGTGAGGACGGAAGTGAGGACGGAAGTGAGGTTGGAAGTGAGGACGGAAGGGAGGGTGGAAGGGAGGGCGGAAGGGAGGGCGGAAGGGAGGGCGGAAGGGAGGGCGGAACGGAGGACAGAAGTTAGGGCGGAAGTTAGGGCGGAAGTTAGGGCGGAAGTTAGGGCGGAAGTGAGGGCGGAAGTGAGGTTGGAAGTGAGGGCGGAAGTGAGGGCGGAAGTGAGGGCGGAAGTGAGGGCGGAAGTGAGGGCGGAAGTGAGGGCGGAAGTGAGGGCGGAAGTGAGGGCGGAAGTGAGGGCGGAAGTGAGGGCGGAAGTGAGGGCGGAAGTGAGGGCGGAAGTGAGGGCGGAAGTGAGCGCGGAAGTGAGGGCGGAAGTGAGGGCGGAAGTGAGGGCGGAAGTGAGGGCGGAAGTGAGGGCGGAATGGAGGGCGGAAGTGAGGGCGGAAGTGAGGGCGGAAGTGAGGGCGGAAGTGAGGTTGGAAGTGAGGACGGAAGGGAGGGCGGAAGGGAGGGCGGAACGGAGGACAGAAGTTAGGGCGGAAGTTAGGGCGGAAGTTAGGGCGGAAGTGAGGGCGGAAGTTAGGGTGGAAGTGAGGGCGGAAGTGAGGTTGGAAGTGAGGTTGGAAGTGAGGGCGGAAGTGAGGGCGGAAGTGAGGGCGGAAGTGAGGGCGGAAGTGAGGGCGGAAGTGAGGGCGGAAGTGAGGGCGGAAGTGAGGGCGGGAGTGAGGGTGGAATGGAGGGCGGAAGTGAGGGTGGAAGTGAGGGCGGAAGTGAGGGCGGAAGTGAGGGCGGAAGTGAGGGCGGAAGTGAGGGCGGAAGTGAGGGCGGAAGTGAGGGCGGAAGTGAGGGCAGAAATGAGGGCGGAAGTGAGGGCGGAAGTGAGGGCGGAAGTGAGGGCGGAAGTGAGGGCGGAAGTGAGGGCGGAAGTGAGGGCGGAAGTGAGTGCGGAAGTGAGGGCGGAAGCGAGGGTGGTAGTGAGGGCGGAAATCAGGGTGGAAATCAGGACGGAAGTGAGGGCGGAAGAGAGGTTGGTAGTTAGGGCAGAAGTGAGGGCGGAAGTGAGGGCGGAAGTGAGGGTGGAATGACCTGACCAAAAATTTTGGAGAGGGAGCTATGGTTAGGGTCTTCCCTGCTTAAAATATGCGAAAAAAAATGTTTTTTAAATAGGTAGCGCCGGTGAAATAAAGATTACCTGCCCAAAAGTTTTGGGTAGCTAGCTACTTTTAGAGTCGTCCTGGCTCAAAATATAAAAAAAAATACACGAAGCAGTCATAGGAACTGCCGAAAGAAGTTTATACTTAAAGCTTTAAACTATGAAATAACAGTGGCTATAAATGATGGGCTGCTCAGTACAAAATGTAAATTAAAATAAAAATCAGTCCAGCAGTCCAAAAGCAGTCCATTATTTGTAGTCATTGTTATTTCATAGTTTAAAGCTTTAAGTATAAACTTCTTTCGGCAGTTCCTATGACTGCTTCGTGTATTTTTTTTCATCAAATGTCCGTCCAAACTTCATTAAAATGCTTAAATACAATGCAAAATATACACTACCCCGTTCAATTATTTAAATAAAGGATGAGATTCTACGATTTCGGTGTTGGCATTTAGAATTTGTTTTTTTTTTTTCAAAATTAATGGATTCCAATAAAAAATATTGTATTGGGTGGATAGATGTCGATAAGAGGAATATAAAAAATTGTTAGATCCCGATTGTTTTCAAGAATTCGAACTGGGGTCTGGATTCAATGAAAATTTTTATACTTGCAACATGGTTTTGCTATGTATGGTATTGCAAGAATCTAAAAAATATATTTAGACTTTGATCGTGACCAAAGTATCTTTGAAAAGAAAGTATCTTAAATCGAACGAGCCCAGTACCTCGTTTATGAGGGTCTGTTTTACTTATTTTTATTTTTTAATTTAATCTTAATTCACTTACTAACTATAATAATACATAATAGCTAAGCTTAAGATAATGAATATTATTGAATGAAAGAACTTATACTTTTAGAAAGTTAGAAAAAATCAGAACTTTGCTTAATTAACTCTAAATTTGTGAAACTGCAATTTATAATATTTTTTATTTTGACGGTTTTTATAGCACGTGTATGAAAAGTTCAAAAGAAGCTATTTGTATGTAATTTTATCATGGGTAAAGTTTTTACGTTTCATAAATTTTGAATGGGTTTTTTCGTTAAGAACTATGAATATCCACAACATGCATATTAAAGCAAAGAAACTTCAATTATTTTATAATGTTATGGAGAAGCTTTTAGTTTGATTGAAAATTTCCTTTGGAGAATTGAGAATTGAGAAAGAGATTTTTTTTTTCCAATAAAACAAAAATGACCATAAATTTTATTCTTAATTAAAAGTGGATTACTTTATTTCATACATCAAAGAGATTACACATTGTTAAAAATAAAAAAAAAACATGGGACACCCGATTGGAACGTAGTTCCTTAGCGTACATATAAGTAATTTTCATTTTTTATCAATTCAAAATTATATTTGTTTAAAAAAAAATTAAAAAAAATATACGAGCCCTGCGTCATAATACCTCATTAAACCACTTTTTATTCGTTTTGTTCTACTTTTCCCCAGTTTTCGCCAATTTTGTATTTTTTTTATTTAAATAAACCTATTTTAGTGTGACTTAGTGTGACTTGAGCGACTGGTTAAAAACTTCATTTCAATATTGAATTACATAAATGATAAAGTACCGAATAGCGCCCTTATGGGGAAATATTATGCTGACAAAATTATACAAGATTTATATTTATTTACATTGAAATTAGTATGAAAAATATAAAATATTAATTAGTTAATAATAAAAAAATAATATTTTCTAAATATTTTATTAATATTTTATAAAATCAAATAAAATTTAAGTTTTCATCAAATCATATAAAATGCGACGGCGTCGACTCATTATTTAAACTTTAAAAAAATTAACAGGTATCGTTAATTTACTTATAAATTTTAATTTTTTGTTTTTGTTGTTTGCAACACAAAAAAACAAATATCATAGCCAAAATGGCAAAGTATCGAAATATCTAACGCCGGCAGACGACTTGACTTGCCTTGGTACCGAATAGCGCCTTTATATTGGCAAAATAATACTGACAAAATTATACAAGATTTTTATTTACATTGAAATTAAAATGAAAATCTAAATTTTATTTGAACTATAAAATATTAATTAATTAATAATAAAAAATTAATATTTTCTAAATATTTTATTTTATAAATATTTTATAAATTGAAATAAAATTTAAGTTTATCAATTTTCATACAAAGTTCAATAAAAAACACAAGAGCCGGCGGGACGTTTGATAGATGTGAAACATCGAAATTATTTTGTACAGATAATATTGATAGATAACTTTGATAGAATTTTTGATTTTAATTTTATAAATTTCATTGAATGTTTACTATTCTTTTTGTTTTAATGCAAACCAAAGAACACAATATTTATTAAAATAACTAAAAATATTTAAATACCTAAATTTTTTTTATAGCACGAACAGATTTCTTTAATGTATCATAAGATTATAAGAAAATAAGATTGGAAAGGCTATTAGTTAGTTTTTTTTCTGTATGAAAAAATCCAGTTTCTAAGTTAGTTCTCATTTCATTCGTACGACGGTGTATGCCCAATCAAACTATGCATTTTTATAAATTTTCATTGTAGCATAATAAAGTCAACCACTGTTTTGCACTAAGCGACAAGCCAACAACAAAAAGCGAAACAAATATCCAATTTCAATCTTCCAATTGGTAAGAGAAAAAAAATATCAAAAAAAAAAAGCTTTAAGCGACGGGAGTTTATTTGTTTTATTTAAAAAATAAAAAATATCGTATAATAATAAGAAAATTTATTTTGTTTTGTTTTATATAAAAAAAAAATAAATATTTAAAATTAAATTAAATTTAACATTCAAATTCAATAGTGAATTTAAATAATTTTTAAAAAATTCAAAATTTCAACAAAAAAAAAAATATTTTTTTTTTATTTATTTTTTTTTTTGTTTATCATATGTTAGCGACACTTAGTGTTCAAATTTGTAATAAATTTTTCCACAAGAGCGTCTGATAAGGAACTACGTTCCAAAAAATACATATACATATACATATGTATATATTTTTTGTATAGGAAGTAATTACATATTAATGCATGCATACTTAGTACTACTTACTGTGTGAATGTCAATAAAGACTAATTAAGCAATAATTATCAGCGCGGTAATTGTGGTGATAATAAGATAATTAAATTTTTTTTGTGATTAAACATGATTTGTTGTTTTTAAATGATGATTATTTAAGGATTTGTAATTTAATTAACGCATTGGTATGATAAACAATGTAAATTCTAAAATAAACTTTATTATTAAAGTTTTTGGGTCAAAATATTAAAATATTAGATTAGATATAAATGGGGTTATTATACAGATTTTAACATCTGCACATAGAATTATTTTAATTTAAAGGGTTATTATTTCGTAATCTAATTATTAAGTTTACAGGGATATACATATTATCTTTAGAACATTATGAGAACATTTCACATAATTTAATTACTAAATATAAAAAAAAAAAATTAGATTTATATCTTTTAAGTAGTTGTGACAATTAAAATAAATTGGCTTGAATAAACTATCTATGTTAATATTTTAAAATTTTTATGAGTAAAATTTTATATAATAAAAACTGCATTAAATATTTTTCTGTATACAAGGATTTACATGGGTTTGCAAAATATTTTCATTTTTTTTTTAAATTGATTGCCTCTGTTTTAAATGGAAGCATAAAGTTTAAATATAGTTATCACTTTATATGTGTTTAATGTAAAGAAAAAGGTAAAATTTTATTATTATTTGTTAAGCTGCATTGAATTAAATATAATAATATGCTATGTTAATATTTCAATCGTTTATATATGATAATGACTTCGTTTACATTTTTAAACATTAAAAAAAAAAAACTTTTTCTATAATGTAGTGTAAACTTGATTTAATTAAAATTATCAACATTATGAAAATTTAACTATTTCAATTATTGTTAAAATTCGGACTATGTGTTGTTTATGATTTTAGATTGAAAGATGATAAAAACAATCAATATTGCCTGTTAAATAATCGTTCAGAATCTAAAATACAATAGTTCTGAATATCAGTGACCATTAAAATTTCTCAATAACCATAAAAATTTATTGATCACAGATTTCTAAATTTAGCAACAGAATTTCTGGCACATTATTAAAATATGTGTATGGAAAATTTATCTATCAATATTAAATAATTTTTCTTATAAAAACTCAATAGGTGTCCAAGCTATAAAAAGAAATGTATATACTTATATTGTTGACGTTAGAAAAATATTTTTAAATGTGTAATCGCTATCTGAAACACAGCGTATTTTAAAATAGTAGGTACAGATAGAGATTGCCAACAATGCTTCAATGTAAATTTTTATCAGTAAAGATTTTTGAAAAGGAAGAAATATTAACCCAATTGTAGCTTATTTATACGTACTTTGAGTAAGCTTTGCTACATTATCGTTTGTTCAATTAAGCACTTTCATCTTTAATTTAAATAATTTTAATTTATTGATTAACAGAGCTCTCGATAAAATATATAATGTCTTAAAATCTATCTGTACCGTGATCTGTCCGGGTTTTAAAATTAAAATTTTAAATACCTACATACACAATTTCCAATAAATATATATTTTCAAACAAATTTATATATTAATACGTGAAACCAAATCGGATGTTTTTTTATGTACGGCTTTTCAAGGACGGCCTATAACACCATCCTTCCATCATATCCGATCTCGACTTACTGGCGAAAACCTCGAAAATTTGATGTTTTTTTTATGTAAAAATTTTCGGGTAAAGACGCGAAAATTATAAATTAAAGACAGCTGTGTTGAGCACAAATGTATCAAATAAAAGCTATTTTTTGTCAAATTTCGAATACGAGGCAATTACTTGTTTAACTTAATTCTGGGACTGCAACAAATATAATTATAAAAATGATTATCAAATATTCAAATTTTCTTTATAGTCTAATTCTATTCTAATAAATTACAATAATAAAATATTCATCAAATCAAAATAAAAGAAGAAATTTACTGAAAAGTAAATATTATTGAAGGGCCATTTGAAACGAAGCATGAAAGATTAATTTATGAAAAATAAAATCAGAATTAGGTTTTTTTTTATTAAAAAAAAAAAAAAAAAAATACTGATTGCAAAAATTAAAGATCCGCTCAATAGGAAAATTAAAATTTTGAAAAAAATGTTTAATAACAATTGTATTGGTATGCTTTTGGAGGGTCATAATTTTATTAAGCACCATTATTATAAACATCGTTAATTCTAATAATCCTCTCTTTCTCTTAGAAAATCTTAAAATATTATAAGTGTTATGAAAAAACTTAATTGATTTTATCTCCCATGTCCTTGGAGCAAATAAATCGAAATAAACTAATGACTTTGCGTTACAAATATTGCCGTTTGCATCAAATAAACTTAAATATTTAAATAAGTTTTAAAAACATACTTATAAGTTTGACTTCAGTTTAGCGATACATATTGTCAACTTAACTTTATTTTAATTAGAAATATGTATGAAGATGAAAATATTTTATTAAGGAAATAAAGTTCAAAAATTCAACTAATAATTTAAGTGGCAAAATTATTCAACACCAAGTTCTAATTGTTTATACAAATTTGAACCCTAGAAAAATTTGTATGAAATAATGAAATAATGTCATTCTTTATTAAGATAAGCTCATTCATAAACTATAATATGAATAATTGCATAAGTTTAATTAGCAACGTACATTATGTCCAAAATGCAATTACGCATAACAAATTCAATTTGGTAAATAAGCTCGCAATGACTGTATTGAGATATTAATACTATTTTCGAAATAAAATATGGAATTTTAGCTGTATAAAATAAAAAATATTAATAGTTAGTTAGTTGATTATACTGATAACAGAAAATAAAATATGAAAATAAAATTGTAAAGAAAGATGATAATTTTATTATTATGAATAATAAAATACTTAATAGATTTTTTTTTTGTTTTAAATAAATTACATTTTATAGTTGCTATAAATAATTATTAATGTGTTCGAAATTTAATAAATGAATTATGATAAGAAAATTTTATATTTCTGAACAGTCACAAAATGAAATTTACAAAATTTTTTTAATAAATTCACTTCACATAATAAAAATTATTTCTAGCTTGTCTTGATATTTTCAACTTCTGATAAATTAAATTATAAAGAGGAATAAAAAAATGTATTTTATTTGTTTGTTTTTAATGTTAGAACAAGTACAAAGAAAGAGGTGACAGCTGTTACAGGAGTCCGACAGTAAAAAGTATTAAAACTCAGAAATATTTTTCTTATAAGAAATTTATGAAATTCTCTACAGGTTAATAACTTGTTAATAACTTGTTTCTAAAAATAATAAAAAAGATTTTATGTGATTCATAAAGCTAAAAGAAAAATATAGAAAATTCATATTTTCTTTTATGCCTACCTAAACATAGTCGCTGGTCAGGAAGCCTGATATACTTCTATAGGTAATTTAAATAAACATAAAATATACTTTATTGTTTATTATTTGAAACGAGGGAAGAATTTTTCTATGAAATTATAAAGCTGAATAACGAATATACTTTTTAGAGCCGTTTATTTTTTCCTATGAATTTACTTAAATAAAAAACAAACTTTTCAATTTTTAATGTGATTAAACGAAGTGTTTGCGAACCAAATTAATAAACAATAAAAATATCAAACTCTATCCTACATAGATAATAAAAATATATTATTTACTTTATTTAACAGAAAAAATAAATTTAAGAAAATTATAATTATTAATAACTGTAGAATAAATATTAATTAAAAAGATAATCATGTTTTGACGATTTCGCATATAAATAATATAATAGGGTCGCAAATTATTCTGAATTACCTGTATATGTACTCATTTAAAATAATTTATTCAAGAATAAATTTCAATTTCAGTCACATTAAAATAATGATTTTGATTGATAAAAAAAAAATTATACAAATCAATGAACTGATGAATTAATTTTTATTATACATTTTCATTAGTGTGATACGTTTTATCAGTTATCACTAAAAAAATAAAAACACCTACATTTCATTTGTTAATGAAAAAAAAGAAGAAAAATGTTCATTTATATAAACACTAGTCGAAATACCCGGGTTCGCACGGTAGTCCCGAACTTATATTAATATCAAAACACTTTAATCCAGATTTAGTGCACTAAAAAACAGAATTTCAAAATTTGCTAAATAGCCACTTCCACGGTGCCTTAACACATCCAGTCTTCGGGTCCAACGCTATAATATTTTACCGGAATATACCTAAATTGCATTTTGTGCACTAAAAACACAGAATTTCAAAATTTGTTAAATAGCCACTTCCCCGGTTCCCGGAACAAAGAAACAGTGAAACAGAGAAACAGAGAAACAGAGAAACAGAGAAACAGAGAAACAGAGAAACAGAGAAATAGAGAAATAGAGAAACAGAGAAACAGAGAAACAGAGAAACAGAGAAACAGAGAAATAGAGAAACAGAGAAACAGATAAACAGAGAAACAGAGAATTTTCATTTTTATTTATTAGATTAATAATTTATATTCATGTAGTACACATACACGCATTAGCTACATCACGTACATTTAATATGTTATAAAGTTTTATTACAAAAGAAAATTTGTTTTTATCTATTTTGCAACAAGCAAACAAGTTGCGAAATAAAACTTATTAAAATTTAATGAACTTGATTAAAGTAATGTATAAGGAAAGAATATCTGTCAATGGATTACGAGTAAATCTGATGAAACTTTTATCAATCAATATAATATTATATCTATGAAGATTGTTTTCAAATTTTAGTTAAATTAGTTTCATTTAAAAATTGTTTATAAATCAACAACCAATAATGCCGAAAGTTTAATTTTTGTCAGGATATTATTAAAAATATATTAGATTCAAAATTTCGTGGAGGTATTTATTTTAATCCAATGTCAATCAAGTGAAACTATACTAATAGTTCTTTGTCAGCATTATTTATATTTATTATGAATTGGGAGAAATATAAAACTTCGTGAATTATATTTACCCCTTTTTGTAAATTTATTATTAAAATATAAAAAATATTTAACTATTTCCTCTAAAAAGTATTTCTTATCCTAAGTTTTGACCTCAAAATAATTTTGATAACTATTAACTTACATTGTAAAAGTGCCTATTAAAATAATGACTGAAAAAAATCACCAATAATTTTATTTCTTAAGTAACTATGTTTTTTTTTTTAATTTTCCGAAACATAATTACGCTATTTTTGTTTTGTTTCATTTCTTTCGAATCACGCGAAATGTTAATTTTTCAATGAATCCTTTAACGTTCAAAAAAAAACCCTACATAAATTTATAATTGTGAACACCTGAAGTTACAATAAAATAATATCAATTTTATACAGTAAAAAGAAAAAAATTAATTGAAAATATGGAAATTTCATTATTGCCTTAGCTTTTCAACAATATCTGTGCGCTGTACAAGAAATTAATTAAAAAAGTTTTATTTCAGAAATTTTTTTAATTTCTTTTTTTTATTATTATTTATTTCTATTCTACATACTTATATTCTAAATTTAATTGAGGAGAAGAAAACAAAAACTGAAATTAATATTATTATTATTAATATTTGTACTAACGATCCAAGAACTTTCTAAGCCTAAGCAAATTACAATCAATAAAGTCACAGCTCCAGCTCTATCTCCAGCTCCAGCTCTATCTGCAGAAAAATTGGTACCCAAAATGTTTTTGGAGCAGTTGTTATTCGAGCAATTGTTATTCGAGCAATTGTTTTTCGAGCAATTGCTTTTCGAACAATTGTCGTAGAATTGGTATATTTAACTTGAAAATTTATCAACAGTTTAGTAGATAATAACATTTTACATCAAAGCGTCAATATATAAGAAGAGAATTTAATAACGGAAAGTCCTTTGAATATTAAAAATCCATAAGGACGTTAAGAATTGAAATAAACGCAGAAACCTATAATAATATAAAGATTTATTTATTCTGCCAAACTAATGAGTGAAATTTTTTTCTAATTCCAAATAAACTATTTGATTGTTGATCTTAAAAAAAACACAAATTTAATCCCGGAATTTTTTTTGGAAAATAATATAATACTCAGTTAATTAAAATTTATTTTAAAATGAAATCATAATGTGTAACATTAAACAGATTAAATAAAATGTTATCTTGTTTTATTCAGAAAAGAAAATATATCCTGAATATTGTCCAAAATTAAAAATTTATGAACATAATTAAATATTTAAAATTTTCAACACGTTCTTAACAATGAAAAATGAAGGAAAAATGTTATAATAAGATTGATGTTACAACAATAAAGTATTAAAGAGAATTGCGAAAAAAAATTTTGAGGACAAAATTTTCCATAATATATATTATATTTAAATGATATATTTATATTTATTGTTCGTAATTTATATATAAGATATAAGTTAGTAGATCTAGTCCTTATTGACAAAATAATGCACTCATTAATGAGACATCATTAACACACCTTTAACACACCATTATTATTTTTATATTCGTTATATTTATGAATGAGAGCATTAAAAATTTATTAATTCAAAAATTTTTCTTTTTTTTTTGTGAAAATAAAAAGCATTAAATACCCCATTAGGAAATCAATTTAGAAAACTCGACTTGAACTTATTGCATTGAGATTTTTTTGTCACAACTTCAAAGTTTTGCGGTAAAAGAAATAAATGAAGTTTTTTAGCGTATCAATCGAGTTCTAAGTTAAGAAACTTAGAAAAAGAAAAATGATTTTTGCAGGCTCACATTATTTTTGAAAATTTTTTTATTTTTCCTTTATTTCATATATTGTTATGTTCGAAATTCATTTTTTATCGTTTTAATTTAATCATTATTATACGCCCAGAAAACTATAAATATTATACTTTTTATATATAAAGATTATTTTTTATCATCATTTCCGCGCATTATATTCTGAAAAATCATTCTTATTTCTAAAATGTTAATCTGATGTATGTTTGTACATACTATATACCTACACATTAATTTCCTCATAAATAATTCAAATTTACTGATTTGAAAATTTTTTATTGATAAAAAGTTATTCAATTTACAAAGTTAATGTGTGTAAAGCAGTACCTCATAAATGATGTATGAAGATAGTTTTTAATATTTCAATTCAAAATACTGATGCAACTATTTTTTTTTTGGTGCCTAGAATACAAAATGCACCAACTTTTATAGATATTCGTTTTTAATTCCTAATTCGAAACATTTGTCACATTCGGGGTTAAACATTTTCTAGAATTTCTCGGATTGACATACACATATTAATAAAATAATGTTCATTGAAATTCACTGTCAGCTTCCTTAGACAGACAATCTTGGGCTAAAATCGAATCCTTCGAGATAATCGAATAATTAGAATTTTGGCGGTGGACGAACAGACAAAATTATAGTAAAAACATATTGTCCATTTTTCATTCTTCATGGAGAAAACGAACTAAAAAGGCAAGCAAATACATTTTTTATTAAATGAAAGTTGGGATGTTTGCTATTTAACTTCATAAAATTTTCATCACATTTTACCCATGAACAAAAAAGAAAACTTTACGTTATTTTCTATATTTAAAATTTAATATACCATATGCACATCTTTAAAGAACCTGGTCTGGTATTCATATTTTATGAGAACATGTATGTAATTGAATAAATAATATTATTCGCAAGAGATTATGACATATAACTAAATTATTTTTAATAGACAAAATCAGCTGTTAAATACTAATTATATGAAAGTGAATATGCGAGGAAACTTCAAACGAAATTAAAATGAAAGTAAAAAATATAAAAGAAATAGGTACTAAGAAGAAAAATGTAAAAATAAATATTTTTATATTTTTTAACCAAAAACATAAAATTTTTATGTGTTTTTTCTTCATCTTTATTTCAAAATTAAAGTATAATATTCTACGAAAATAAAATATGTAACTAAATTTACATTAATGTAAATTTTCACAAAGAAAATTTGTACTTATTTTAATAAATCATGTGATAAAAAATAAAAGAATTTACTTCGAGTTTGAAAATAAGTAAAAGCAATACTACAATAATTATAATAACAATAATTTTTAATTTTTCATTAAAAGAAAATTGTTTGTGTCCGCGTGACGATTATTATTAGGACTTCTGTTCAAACTACATTCATTGTTTTCAAATTGAAAATTAAATAAATATTAATGATTTCATTTCTTTGTTTTAATTTAAAAATTATTTATATATATACTAAACTAATATCACAAAAATATAAATTGTATTGTTTCAAAAAATACCGTACTTAAAATTATGTTTTAAGGCAATTTTCCATTTTCATTATGTTGTTTTTTAAATTTAATTGACAAAAAAAATTAATGATTATTAATAATGCCTGCCTAAGTATTTGTTAATTAGTTATTAATTATTGTATAACTTTATGATATATTTTAAAGAATTTATTTTAATGCTAATAATTAAATAACGAATTTTCTATAGAAAGTATAAGTTTTTGCAAAAAGGTGGTATAAAGAAGGGTTTATTTTTTTAACCAAATTTTATAAAGATTTGGAAATTATTTAAATTTAAAACTTTTAATTTTATTCATTCAATAAATTTAGAAAAAAAAAAAAAACTTTTCGTTTTTTTAGAAAATTAGATATATGAATAATTTTAGTCCTTTCTATTTAAAATTTTCTTCTGTATTGTTGAAACTTTTTCCTCAGCTTGTTTCAATCAGTAATATATATACCTTAATTTTTTTAAGAACACTCTATAATCAATGATGATAAAAATATTAAATTCTGATTAAGAAATTATTGAAATTGATTTCAAACATAAAATCCAAATCATGCTCAGAATTAAGTTATATTGTACAAAATATTTTTGATATGATAAATTGAGAATTACTTCAATTTTCATTGGAAATTTCTATTCAAAAATTTCTCTAATTATTAAAAGCTTAAACTTTTGACTTCTTTAATCTAAGATTTATAACAATATTTCTCTATGATGAAAGTTTTGATATTTATACGGTACAAAGCTGTTCTTTTTGTTCCGATCTTGAATAGTCATCTTGAATAGTCATCCGATCTTGAATAGAATCATAGTAATTAGATAAGTTATTAAAATTTATATGAATGCCAATAATTATATCTATACATAATATTATGTTAATTAACACCAAATGCTTTAAATTCTAATCAATTTTAAAATACCTATAATATGAATAAATGTTTGTTATTATTTTTTGGCTCCATTTTAATCTTCAAAAAATTAACTTTTTTTTTTATTTTATTACAAAATTTCGATTTTAATTGTTATTTGACACAAACTATTATTGAAGAAAATAATAATATCTCAAATTAATTAAAAGAAATCAAAGAAGAGATGAATGAATACCGCAATAAAGTTTTACTACAAAATATACTTTTTTTTAACATCATCAGAATTCAATAGAGATATATGAATTACATCTCGAGAACAATTTCAACCTATTTGTAATCAATAACTCACATTTTTTCATATTTTTTTTTAATTAAAAATCAATAAACATAAATTGATAATAATAAATTGATAATAATATAAAAATAGGAATGTTTCGTGACTTTTGAGTCTTCGTAAGCAATTTCCCACTAACAAAAATATTCGGAATATATAGATTATTATTTATCGTTTTCTGATGTCCGTCTGTCACAAACGTTCTACATTAAAATGAATGTTATATAACAAATGATAACAACTATTAAACTACTTTTCTACTAAAGATAAGGTTTCAGATTTAAAATAAAACTTTTAACCGTTCAAGGATCGAAATTATATTATTCAAGAGATTTATTTGTTTCAATGAAACCTAATGTAAGTATGTGTAGATATCGATTGAAGACACCAGAACAAAGTTTATTCTCTCAATGAGACCATTGTTATCAAGAGCTCGGAACTGGCTTCTGAAAAAGGATTTCGATAAAAACCTTAATGTGAAAGTTTCATTCGTACACTTCATTATTATTTTATTTATTTTTTGAAATTTAAACTCTTTTTACGTCAATAAAACATTAGGCCTTTACCTTTTCATTTGAGATTTAGAATTTCCAATTCCCAATCCATTTTGTTAGTGTACATTTTTTTGGTGGTTTGGTGTGAATTCCAAGAATTACATTATTCAAAATACATTAGGAATTTGAAATTCAGTATTTCAAAATCTTTTATGGTGAAGCCCTATTATCAAGGTTATTGAATATTTTTTTTATGAAAATATTATTAAATTTACATTTTTTTACCTATTATGTATATAATATCAAGTTATGATCTACTAATGAATATTTACATAAGGAATTCTATGCTAAAGTCTAAAATTCTACAGGTTTGAGAATATGAACTTCAAAGTGCGTGTATAAATTGAATATCTACAATTAAATTTCTCAATTAAGTTTCTTCTTCAAATTAGGAATTTGTTTTTTTTATTTATTTATTTTTTTTGAATGTAGGCGTATTTTAAATTTATTGTAGATGATAATTAATGATTATAATATTACGAGTTCTATATTAGTTGCACGTACTTATTAAACTATAATTATAAATGCCAAATTTTAATTAATTTTAATTTTGAACATGGTATCATAGCAATTGTATAATTATTAATTTTTTACAGATAATTCGAGCGAATGGTGATAAAACTAATTGAATAACTGAATCTCTATAAAGTTCTTCTTCTAAGACAATTTAAGGTAAGTGAAATAGATACAGTTTTTTATATTAGTTTTCAAATACATAATATAGAAGATAGATAGATAAAAAAAAAATTAAAAATCAAAGTTTTTATAAAAATTATACAATGTTTTTTATATAAAGTTTAAAACTCACAGTAAAATATGTAAAATAACTTACAGTAAAATATGTTTAAGGTCTCTAGTTTTATGTTTATAATATGAAACATCGATTTGAAAAAAATTCGTAGTTAACATAAATCTGTTATATAATGTAAGTAACATAGTATATACTAATTACGTTTTCTGAGAATTTAGATGCAACCTTTCAGAACTAGAACACTTGGTCAGTTCCATTAAACCTAAGACAATGAACAAAATATATTTTTAAAGTTACTGATTCTGCGACTTGTTAAGACTATCGACGATATCTGTGGTTATCTGTTGAAAGCTCTCTCAATCTCCAGAAAGATTCCAAGTGTGTATTCTACATATTGTATGGCTTTTTCCATCTCAAACATAACGTCTTGAAGAGCTCTGTGTCGAGCTGCCATCAATTTATGGCATCTTTCTTAGTCTCGCCGTTCCTATTGTGCTCTCAATATTTTCACAGAAACTCATGTATGTCATACTTTAAACTGCTAACGATGTACAATATAATAACTTAACTTTAATTATATTTCAACAAAAAAAAAAAAGTGGCAAATTTAGTTTTTAATACCTAGTAAAATAAATACAATTGAAACGTGAGTATTATTATTACCGTAATTTATTTTTTTATTACTTACATAAAAATGGTTATAAATAAAAAGTGCTCATAAAATAAGTTTTTCTTTTTCTAACATTATTACAAACTTATCGTACGCATTATGAAATAAAATCCATTGTGAATAATTTACTATATAATCATAATTATATATAAACTTATATGTAAACATACAATCTAGTCTAGTTATTAAAAGCACCATTTATAAAGCTCTAAACCAGTATAGATAGAATTATTTACCTTCCTTTATTCAATTTAACTCTATACATAATATATATTTGAAATTATGATTTTCGCATTTAATTAAAGAAAACAAAATTAAATTTCAAAATTTCCAATTTGTATTCTTTACTATCTCTGTTTTTTGTTATTTATAAACTTTCTTAATATTAGAAAATATTTTAATAGAAATTTTAGTCAAAAGATTGTGCATTTAAAATTAACAGTTGTAAACTATATGGAATTTAATTTAATAAAAGAATATAAAATATATTTTTCTAGTTGAGGAAAAACAGAAAAGAAAGAAAAACAAAAAAAAATTAAATATTCATATCCTTAACAGCGCTAAATCTTTTGTAAAAATTTAAAAACTTTTAAAAGTTATTTTCTTTAAATAAAAAAAATATTTTTTTCACATTATTCTAATTTTTTTGAACATGAAACTTATTTCCCATAATATTACTACAAAAATGCCAAAATTGAATAAACACAAATTCCAAAATATTTAGTCAAGTAACATTGAAAACATAAGATTGTTTTATTTTATTATTTATACCAAAAAATTAATTAGATATGTATCTTTTTAAATACAGCGGTAAAACAAATACACGCGAAACACATACTTTTAAAATAAAATAAAGTTAAATAAAATAAATAAACGAAATAATAATTTGTAAAATGCCAAGAAATAATAAAGAAATCCTGGAGATATTTTGTATATATTAGAGTTAAGATTTTTGTTCTTTAACAAGTGCAAAAAAGAGCTTTACTTGAGTTTAAATTCTGTAAACTCGTTCATGAACATGGTTTAATATTTTAATATATTCATTGATTAAATTAAACGTACATTAGCTGTTCAAAAAAAAGAATCTAAATTTTATCTTGGAATTAATTTTTAAATTTGCTATTTAGGAGATTTTAATTATGATTCTTGCACACGGAATAGAAATGTGGAACAGAGAAAAAAGAAAGATTAAATATGGAATTCATTGAATAAATTATCTAAAATTAGAATTTTTACTAAATTTGCAGTTCTCCATTTCATATAAAAAAAAAATTAAAAACTTTTTTTTCTATGAATTTTATTGGTTGACAACATAGACCGACATGAAATTTATTTTATTGCAGAAGGTATTTCATTATTTTTACCATAGTAGAGTCATTCTATCAATCCTGAATGAAATACATTATGTATGTATCTCTATCATTACTCAACTATATTTAATTACAATTAAAAACACAGATTATTCAGTTCTATCGAATTTATTTTAAATGAGTAAAATAATGGTTCAAAAATTATTGAGTTTAGTTGATTTAATATTATATATGAGGTACTGTTTATATAATGAAAATATTTCCAAAACGATATTCATACATTATATATATGTACATATACATTTCATATATAGTATTACAAATTGAAATCATTTATATATTTAGAACTTTATTTTAATTTTTTATAGAGTATTATTCTTGGATTATCTATCACTTTTGTATAATAAGTGAATAATCAAAAATAATCTATAAAAGTTAAAAACATTTTTTTATTTTTTTTCGAGAAAATGTAATCGGATTTGTAAATTTTTAAATGAAAATTTATTCATTTATTTTAATTCTATTTGATGGAAAACAGGTTCTATTATATAAAAATAGAAAAAAATTGTTTAGTAGTAAAATCTGTTTACAAAACACGGTAGAAATTTATTTGTTTTAAATTATTTGTGCGTGACGTAATTTGCAAAAACTAAGCTCGGTGTTTTTCTTTCATATATTTCTTAATTCGCTATGAAAATTAATTCAATTTTTAGGAAGCTGGCATAAAATTCTAAATTAGGCCACACACACACGGTGACAGGACACAACGATAATTTTGTTATAATCACAAAATTATTTACTTGATTTTAAATTTTCTTACAATTTTCATCAAACAAACCCTCGATAGGCTGCCGTCACATCAAATCGTAGTAAAGGTACTTAGTAGCATGGTAGTTCGGTACCTAGTTTTTATCAAAGAGTTTATATAACAAGAAATTCGACTGAAAGCACTTTTTATTTCAGTTTGATTTGAATGAACCGATGAATCATTTTACTTGTTATTGCAAACATTAAAAAAATAAATTGGATGATTTGAAAAAAATCTAAAAAAAATTGCGCAAACAAAATTATGATATAAATAAAATAATCCATAAATCTATAAAGGTGTATAAAAAGGTTTGAATGGTCAAAAAGCCAGCAGATTTTTATAAAGAATAGAATGATATAAATACATAATATTTTGCGTATGTTGTTCACATGTATACTAAGCTATTTCCCACATAAAATAAATATGAGTACGTCTATACACACAGTAAAAAATCTATTTTTTCAGAATCCACATACGAAATGATTAATTATGTATGGTTGAAAATGTTATCTGAACTGGACAAGGAATAGGTACACAAACAACCGATTTCTCACTTTATGTACATACCTACTTTCAAGTTTAGAAAATCAGAAAAAAAAAACTACTTCTATAGGTAAGTAGCCTTATATGTTTTATTATTTTATATTTCAATTTATGTAATTTAAAAATCTACATGTCATAATTTCATACACTACTTCTTACAACTTGTACGTTCAGATTAAATTTATTAAGTTACATACAAATTTTTTTTTTTTATTTTTTTTTTTACTATTTAATAATATTACGATTTGAATTATGTAGTAACGTTTCCAAAAATAAGTTACATATTTTTTTCAAAATAAAAAAAATTATTTATTATTTATGTTTGGGCCAGCTAATAATTTAGATTTAGAAAGATGTATGTACGAAAAATATGAAAAATGATTGTATAATTCATATTGTGATTTCTATAATGGTTTTCTACAATAATCTACAGCAAACAAATTGAAAAATATTTCACCTCTGTTTATGTTGTTCATTAGATTCTTTTTTATATATGCATGCATAATATACATTTGAAGGATGAATAGTATGCAAATTCATTTGTCCTCTGTGTTATTAATGTTTTTAATGAATTTAAATCTATATTTTTATATTATTTCAAATATACATTATATTTGTCTCGACAGATTTAACAGGTCTCTTGAATTCCAAGTACATATTTATGTTTTCTTTTTTTTATTATCCATTTCAATTTATTTTCCTATGAGAAATAAATTAAAATCATTGCAATTTATTTTCTATTTTATTTTATGATTTATTTTTGGCTTCGGTACGAAAAATATAATATTGAAAATTGTTGAACAAAACTATACTAATAATTTGAATAAAATTATTTTTATTTGATTATATATTTCATAATTTTTTAGTTTTTGGGTATTTATTCATAAATCGCATAGGTTTGCATAAAGTCCATATATATACTTTATTATGTACGTTAAAAAAATTAATTACTCGAAATCATAAATTATTTTTTTTATTCACATTATTTTCATATCTTTTTATATTGAATAAATATATTCTTTTAAAATGTGTATAAGATCCTTGAATTTAAATGAAATTTCAAACAAGAACGTACCAAAAAAATTAGGTGAATTTTTTTTTAACAAAATGTAAAACAACTTTAAAATTTTATGCAATTTGAATTTTCTTTATAATAATAATAATAATAATAATGTTTTAATAAATTTTCTTTACTTGTACAGGCACCCGAAAAATATCACATAGAAAAGCTTTATTAGAAGAATCTGGATCAAGTGAATACGATGTAAAAACTAACACTGCCATTACATTAAGAGATTCAAAAGAACGAAGTACAATTACAATTTTGCAAAAGAGTGAAGGAAATGAAGATGTTGAAAACTTAGGTGCAGCCATTAAAAAAACTTCACCAAAATTTGGTAGACGTGCTTCCATAAGCCGTAATGCAAAAAATATTCGGGAAAAATCATTAATTATTGAGGGAAATTCAAAATATTTAATTAAAGATAAAAAAAATAGAGAAGAAGATACTTCATTTTTTATTTTGGACAAACCATGTAGGAAAAGTAATTGGATGAAAAAGTCTTGGAATAAAGCTTGAAAAAATAAAAAAAATAAATAAATAAATATTGATGCAAAAAAAAAAGTATAAATAAAAATTTTATTTCTGTTCGTTGAACAGTAGTAGTTGGAAAATATTAATAAAAATGCATTTTTTTCCTTGTTAGTAATTTATATTATTCTTCATCTTTAAAAACTTGTTAAAATACATTTTTTTTCGATAAATAATATTGAACTAAAACTTCAGGAAAATTTAATTTACGATGAAGTTTTTCGTTCAAAACATATATACTTACAACTATCTTATTATATGTACCTAGTCTCACTTATTTATTTTTATTGAGGGCACAATTCTTATTAACTCGTCCAGGAATTTGTCTGTTTATTTATATATTTCTTTACTAATTTCGACACTCTCGTAGACCCACTTTTTGTCATCACAGCAAGCTGAAATTTGGCACACAGGTTCATTTCGCGTGACAATTGAAGATATAAAAATTTGGACCGGAAATTTCCATGGAAAACCGGGAAAATCGGCAAAATCATTTGAAAATTTGGTACAAATTTTAGTAGTGATAAATCCGTTTTAGGAAAAATGCAAAATAACTTTTTCTTCACACATAGAGGTGGACTCAGATTTTTTGATTCGGACATTTCTCTTGAATATTCTTTCTCTTCATGAATCTAATCACTTACGTCCCAATCAAAAAATCTGAGTCCACCTCTGTGTCTGAAGAAAAAGTTATTTTCTAATTTTTCATGCGGCCTGGCCTGTTTTTTTGAAAACTCGTTTTTTACTTATTTTTTTTACAATCTATCATAGATAAAAAATGGAAATTTTTCAAAAGTTTTTTTATAACATATTTTTCGTTTTTTTCGTAACATATTTATTACCTACATAAATGGATGTGATTTTCAGGTTTTTCAAGATCTAAAGTTTTTTACAAAATTATATTGGCATTTTCTTATATTAAACGAAGTGATTGAAAGCAAAATGTTATATGTAATATCGCATGAAGCGAATTTTAATTTGATTGAAATGTTTTGTATTGCGTATAATAGTGTCTTACAATATAATTTAATTATATAATAGAAAAATTGAAAAATTATACAATAATAGTATAATAGAAATTAAAAAACTTTAATATACGAATGACATTACAATTTACAACTATACAACTAGTTTTATAGAATGACTGCTTCGTGTGTTTTTTGTGTATTTTGCACCGGCGCGACCTAACCGTAGCCCTCTGCCCAAAAATTTTTCGGCAGGTAATCTTTATTTCACCGAAGCTACCTATTTCGGAAAAAAAAAATTTTTTTTGTATATTTTGCGCCGGCACGACCTAACCGTAGCTCCCTACCCAAAAATTTTTCGCTGGTAATCTCAATTTCAACGGAGCTACCTATTTAAAAAAAAAAAAAATGTTCGTATAGTTTGCTCCGGTACGACCTAACCGTAGCTCCCCACCCAAAAATTTTTTTTCAGGTAATATTAATTTCATGGAAGCTACCTATTTCGGAAAAAAAAATGTTTGTGTATTTTGCGCCGGCACGACCTAACCGTAGCTCCATACCCAAAAGTTTTTCTTCAGGTAATATTAATTTCACCGCAGCTACCTGTTTTGAAAAAAAAAAAATGTTTTTTCTATATTTTGCACCGGCACGACCTAACCGTAGCTCCTTGCCCAAAAATTTTTCGGCAGTTAATCTTAATTTCACCGGAGCTATCTATTTAAAAAAAAAATTTTATTGGTTGAAGTTTAAATACCATGCTTATTGATGCGTATAAATGTAATGAATTATTTTTTAACGTAATACATGTTTCATACAAGCTTACATCGTATAAATGTTCACGTGATTTTGTAACAAATTTTACCAATAATAAATTAATTATTATCCATCAATTGTCATTAAAATATAATATTTTAATAAATGAAAACAGACTCTTTTTGTTATTAATAAATTTTATAAATTTAATAAAATTAATGACATCAATCATTTAAACTTTCTTAATAAGATTAATTTCTGAAGATTTAATTTACAAAAAATTTACAAAAAGTATTATTTTTGTGGTTTTTAATTAATATTTTTCTCAACCTTCTTCAATTTTCTTTAATCTAACAATTTTTTTTAATAAATTTACTACAAAAACCATATAGAATGTAAAATTTCATTTCGTAATCAAAATTACGTCGATAAAACTTTTCATTTCTTGATTGTTTTATTTATACTTTGGTTTGATTAGCCATAAATAGGTCCACAAAATATAAATTTTTGAAGTTTATACTTCTTTAGGCGCGTTGTATGATATAATTGAGTAATTCTGTAGGGGGTAAAAATTCATTTTCATTCTACTCATTCGACATTCGAAATCGAATTCGAACTGACATGATTTTTGACGTTTCAATACTCAAAAAAATTTGTGGTCCACTCAATAATCATTTGTCATTTATAAAAACAAAATAATTTGGCGCGACAAATTTAAATTCAAATTATTTTTTAAAAATTTTTCGTTTACAAATTATTTAAAACTAATTTTTATTTTATTTTTTTTCCAAATAGGTAGTTCAATAATCATTTGTTATTTATAAAAACAAAATAATTTGGCGCGAAAAATTTAAATTCAAATTAATTTTAAAAATCTTTCGTTTACAAATTATTTAAAACTAAATTTTTTTTCCAAAATAGGTAGCTCCGTTAAAATAAAGATTACCTGCCGAAAAATTTTTGGGCAGGGAGGTACGGTTAGGTCGTGCCGGAACAAAATATACAAACATTTTTTTTTTTTTTCAAAACAGGTAGCTCCGGTGAAATTAATATTACCTGCCGAAAGAAATTTGGGTAGGGAGCTACGGTTAGGTCGTGCCGGAGCAAAATATACGAAAAATTATTTTTTTTTAAATAGGTAGCTCCGTTAAAATAAAGATTACCTGCCGAAAAATTTTTGGGCAGGGAGGTACGGTTAGGTCGTGCCGGAACAAAATATACAAACATTTTTTTTTTTTTTTTTCAAAACAGGTAGCTCCGGTGAAATTAATATTACCTGCCGAAAGAAATTTGGGTAGGGAGCTACGGTTAGGTCGTGCCGGCGCAATGTTTAAAAAATAATTCATTACATTTATACGCATCAATAAGCATGGTATTTAAACTTCAACCAATAAAAAGTTTTTATTGAATACATTATACAGCAGGCCTGCCCATCCTTTTTGTACTAAAGTTCGACTTTTTTTAATCCAATACATCGAGATCTACCCATATACAAAAAAATTTGATCGGTATAACTTGAGTTTATTTCATTTCAATTTAAAATACGAAAAAATTGACACAAAACAAGTCAAAACAAATGTAAATTATCAATTAAAAAATTTATCAATTAAAAAATATAACTTTATTTAAAATTAAATAAAAAATATAACTTCATTCATCATGATAATGGTAGATTTTAGTTTTCTTTGCAACACTCACGATTAGGGCTGGGAAAAGTTAAAAAAAACTTTGTACAGAAACAATAAAACAAGTAATTCAAAATTTAAATAATATAATTACAGAAATAATAATAAGTAGTTGGTCACGTGAATTCTACATCGAAACTAAAAT
This sequence comes from Hybos culiciformis, assembly GCA_964007475.1. Classification (NCBI taxonomy): domain Eukaryota; kingdom Metazoa; phylum Arthropoda; class Insecta; order Diptera; family Hybotidae; genus Hybos; species Hybos culiciformis. The sequence goes on from OZ023274.1 coordinate 81,860,675, forward strand.
ATTCAAACAAATTTGAGTCAAATTCAAATAAATCGATAGAATTCAGTAATTTTGAAGTTTTCTCATACTTAAAATAGGCAAGTAAAATAAAATTGAAAATAAGTTACCTAAGACTGTTCGCACTTATTAGCAATTATTTAAAAATTTTTGGGTTCACAAAAATTTTTTTTTTAACTTTTTTAGTCTGTAGTATAAGATCGACCCAAATTCGTGTCGAGATCGACTGGTAGATCGCGATCGCCTGGTTGGGCAGCCCTGTTATATAGTATAGTTCAAAGAATCAAAGGGAGGCTAAAAGTCGTCTAGTCGATTAATCTGTTGAATGGAAATTTGAAAATTGTGGTATATGAACTTATATGTTGAAAAGGGTTTTGGTTTTTTTGCAACTGGAACTTAAATGTAACATAAAAATCTCTTTGTTTTTACTTTTTATTCTTAAAAAGAATATTCTATATATGTATATATGAACTTTATGCAGATTTTTTGGGGCATATCTAAAATTTTGTTCTTCAAAAAGAACTTAATTCCGACATTGCATATTAAATATTTTTTAATTAAGACACGTCTCCGTTCATAACCTAATTCTGACTCATTTTAGTTCATGTTAAATCTATAACAACTCTCAACTTACAATAAATCAGATAGAGATTAATAGGGGCATAATAATTATTGAAATAATGCATTCTCATCATTTATAACGAGACATTTATTAACAAAATATATATTTATATATAAGTACATTAATATTTAATACACGTACATAATTTTATACATTATACATAATAATATTTATTACAAATATTTTCAGCTGATTTTATTATTATTTCTTCTAGACAAAATTTTGTGGTAAATTGAATTATTTATGTTTCGAATTATGTTGAATTATTTATGTTTCTACTTATTGCACGTTAATAAACTTTAGAGAATATTTTTCAATCATATAATACCTAAACTAAATGAAATAACTTTAATTATTATTTTTAACAATATAAGGTCTTTTTTGAAAATTTTGGATAAATAATGTTAAACTCTATTCTATCTTCTATTCATCAATGCCATTGGCAATTATAGGTTTTAATTGATGTCTTATTTCGCCTTTCTTGTACAAATGGAATAAAAATATTGCAAAATTAAGTTTATCTAATTTAATGTAGATTGCATAGAAACACTTTATTACATTGATGAAAATTGTATTAGTGATTTAATTATTCAATTTGTGGATATTAAAGAGCTGAAGGGAAACTAAGAAATTCATAATGTTAACAATTTCCAATTATGCATATTAGTGAAGTTCAAACAAGCGTCAAGGAATCCTGTCGATTTGATAAAATTTATTTTTGTAATACTAATAAAGTTTTCCAAACCTATTTTTAGGAAAATTGTACCCATTTTTTTTTCTAAGTATATTGAGATCATACATCCAACGTATTACAAGTTGCCTTAGGAACTTTTAAAACGAAATATAATGAGTAGAATATCGATAAGTTAAACATAATATTCTTAAGTACTTTACGTAATTAATTAAGGAAAAAATTTTTGTAGTTTCCTAAAAGAAATTTACTACTTCCAAATAATTTAATTTGCTAAAAGGTTACAAAATTGTTCAAGTTTAATAAATAATTTAATTATCATTTCATATCATTATTAAAATCTCACTTAAAAATTGTAAATTTGTTACATATAAGTTTATTTATTTTTTTGGTAAATTTTCTTTTGAAAACAAAACGAAAACTTATGTTATTGTTTGTTATGCAGCTTAAGTGCATAAATTATGTATAATAGTGAATCTATAAGACAAATGTTTTTCTACATCTTCAATGTCGATGAAGATTAATATTAATGTATTTGTAGATTTTAAACTAAAATCTGAAAAACTTTTAAAGAAATAAAAATTTTTGAATTACGGTTTTATTATTTGAAGATAATTATTATATTATGTTAAATAAAAATTTTTTTATTCTGTAAGAATGTAATTTTAAGAAATTTTGTTTTTGCACATTTTGTGACGAATGTGACCTAAATTCATAGTTAATATTATGGCTTAAGCTTTGCTTGAACCGGCTTTTACCGCACATAAAAAAAGGAAAAATATATTCATTTCTTTTTAATGTCAAAAATTACAAGTGTGCAGACTTCTCGCAAAGGTGACCTAAAAGGTAGCTTTTAAATTGTAGTGTGGCTCAATTTTAAGACTAAACAATGAAGTTGTAAGATTAAGTTCAGGAAACTCTTAGAGTTTAATGTGTTTACAAGTACGTAATTAAGTTTAAAAATACAACAAATCATGCGAAAAATTTTTTTTTGAGACTATAGCTTTTCAACTCACATTCCATATGAATTTGTAAAACTCTCGCGCAAAGAGGTAATATTCGTTAATGATTTGATTTGCTTTAAGGAAGAAAAATTTTGTACCTCAAACCTCATAGATATTTTTTTGATATTAAAAAATACATTTTATGGAAGCAAGCTCGACTATCTGGCTTGGACCTTGATGAGCTCATAAATTGGGTTGACAGTTTAATGAAACAGGCGAATTTTAGAATAAGCTTTTTTTTTCGAAAAACTTTTCAAATTACATTCTAATTCTGAATACATAATATCAATGATGTTTAATATAAAGAGCCTTCAACAAACTGATATTGTTAAAACAATCACATCATTTCTATGCAACACGATTATCGTATTAAAAGAATATAATATACCATACCTTAATTTGATTTATATTAAAAATGGCTGAAGAAGAAAATACTAATAATAGTAATTGAATTTTTCCATTTTAAGCAACTAATTTTTACTCAAACAAAAATATTTTCAGTTTTTTTTATGAAAATCTTTTTTAAATCGTTGATTCTTAAGAAAATTCTTTACTATGCTCTTATTATTGTTGGAAGAAACTTGTGCAAAATATTTGTTAATATAAATATTTATTATTTTATATTTTTCGACAAATATAAAAATATTAGTTTTTCAGTTATAAAATTTACATTTATATCAAAATTAAAGTATCTATGCATTAAATAAGTTAAATTATTTATTATCATTCCTGTGAAAAAAATTCTGCATCAGACTACAATGAAGAAATGTAAACCTATTAAATTTTATAAGAGAAATTGTAGAAATAAAAAATAAGGGTTTTTTTTTATGGGGAAATTTGGGGAAAATTTGTAGAATTTATTAAATTGTTCTGCGCAAAAGTAATATTTCGGTGCAGATTTGTGTGTCATTCATTAAAGAACAGTATAACAAAATTGTCTTTCAGTCTGCTTTGTAGTGTCAAACAATTATATGTAACTTACTTATTAAAATAGATTTCAATCATCTTCAATATTAGACACCCAACATTTAAATTGATGTCCCAAAAAGAATCACTGAGGAAATCTTAAACAGAAACAGTCACAAGGCTATACGTTAAGTCATGTCGCAAATGTCCGTTCATAAATATTTTCTTTTACTTAGTATGTGGTAAATATTTCGTGCTCGTTTTGATATATTACTCTAATGCAAATTCAAAAAAACAACACACCGTATTATTATTTTACGTGCCTAGAGGAGAATTTTATTTATAAAAATTAGAAGTGGCGCAGTGAAATAAGGCCGCGGGAAATAAGGCCGCGATAGGTTTTTTGTTGCGGTCTTATTTCATTTTGAAAAATGAAATAAGGCCGCGAAAAAATCCTCGCGGTCTTATTTCATTTTGAAAAATGAAATAAGACCGCGACAAAAAAAAACAATTATTCGGAGGGCTAATTTCATTTTTATAATATAAATAAGACCGCAACAGAAAAACGTCGCGGCCTTATTTCCCGCGGCCTTATTTCCATCCCCCATTAGAAGTGCGAAGGTATAACAAAAAGTGTGTACAAAATGTGTATGATGAGTTTAGATTTAGACAGTTTAAGTGGCATGTACAGGCACATAAATTATGAAAACATGTTTCATTAATATATATAATTCTAATTCAAAAAACTGTTCTTCTTCTGTTGAAATATAGTGAAAGTTAAAAATTTATTACGTTTTACGTATTCTAGAAAATAATTGTGATTTTTTTTACTTTCTTTATAGTTTATATTTGAAACTTTTTTGTTTTATTTTATCACGTTTTACTGTACGCTATAACTATTTTAAGATAAAATCCTAAAATCACCACCACGTCATTAACATACGTTCTTTAGAAAATTCAGCATGTGCCTGTACGGTATTACATGTGCCTGTTCGGTATTTTGAGTATTAATAAGGTTTTCAAGTTATGACGAAAGAAGTGGATGAGATTTTGAATTTCCCAACACAAAATTACACAAGAGCGTTAAAAAAATTATAAACCAGGAAAGGAAGTGACGGATTTTCAACAAATAAACTGTTAGAACTAATTAACTTCTATAATTAACTTGTTCTATGTAATTTGTATAATTTAGGCCTGTAGGATATTTATTAAAATTGTAAAATTGAACATTATGCTGAAAAATGTGTCGTAAATTTTAAATAAACATTAAAATATCCCTCTGAATTTGAGGGAAAAATATGTAAATACCGATATACCTTAGTTGAATAACAATTTCTAAAAAAAAGATCAAAAACCTTTGTATGTAAAAAGAAAATTAACATTTTTAAATTTATAATATAGTTTTCAGTAAAATTTTAGATTTATAAACAAAATTATTTGAATCTATTTTCATGTTAAATACTTAAATATATGGACTAAATACACAATCCAACATTATTAAATTAAAAAAAAAAGAAGTTGTTTACTTAAACAAATCAGTTTATTATTAAAAGCAAGCCTAACCTAACAACAGAATTATTTTTTGATTTTCGTTGGAAATATTTTTAAAAGAAGGAATTATTAATACAGATTTCATTTTGAATTGCATATTCATAGACAGTCAATCAAATAAGTAATAGTAGGATTTGAAGTTTGAAAAATAAGTGAATATTTTGCTTTATAATTTTGAAATTCAAATTTGAAATTTAAATAGTAGTACAAAAATTAAATCATGGAGGACACTTCTGAAGATTTTGATGAAAAAATATGTTCACAATTACAAGTGGAAAAATTAATTGGACAGACTGAATAAAATATATGCTCGAAATATTCAACAGAAACTCGAGAAGCGTTCACTCCACAAAATAGACAGAAAAATATTGGTAATTTTTGATGGATTTATTAATTTATTTGTTTTTCATTTTAATTTTCAGCATATCAAAAGATAATAATAATTTTCTACAATTGATAATAATTTTAGTTACTAGAGAAAAACGTTTGGAACATTTTTGGTGGAATGAATTATATGGTGAATATATAAGAATATTTCAAAGAAAAATGATTCCTGAAAAAAGAATTATAAAAACTGAATATGCTGATCAATATGCAAGAAATATTGAAAATCCAATTCAACAGGAAAAAAATATTGAATTGATCGATAAATATCCTATTTATAATTCATCAGCGATTACATTTCATGATCCAAATGGTGAGTTAACATTTAAACGTAAAATCTGTATAACAGGGCCACTTGCAGAGTCAGACAAACAATTTGGATAGTTTAACTTTTTGCACTTTTCGTATGTGTAGTTCAAAAAAAAAAACAACAACCGCAAGGGGATAAATAGTTTTTAAATAAGGACATTATATTTTATGTATATATTTTATATCTTAATATCTAAATGAAATAAAAAATTCAAAACAAGTAAAATATTTAATAACTATGTATGAATATAGTTTTTTGTTTGAATTATTTCAGATATTGATTTTTTTTTATATATTGAAAATATTTTTATGTATTGCAAACATTTCTGTGGATTAAAAAAATAGAAAAAGATCTCGGATAGCAGAATGTATTATAGAGAAATTATTTTTTTTTGATTTAAAAGTAAAGTCTTGTTCGCACTACAATATTTTTCCGGATATTTCGATTTTTCCGGAAACTTTGTGGATATTATCATACAAAAATTTTTTCCGGATATTTTAATTTCCAGTTATTTTTCCACTTAGCTAGTTCCTTTTAGCTACTTTTTGATAGATTTGGTACGGTTGGCACCGTTTATTTTGAGTCAAAATATCAAAAAAAGTGAAATTTAATTTTAAAATTATTTTTACCTTCAGATTTTTGAAAATTCATAACAAAAAAAAATAAATTCATTTAAATTTTTTTTAAAACAGTCAAATTTTTTCCACTTCTCAAGTGCGAACGGTAGTTTTAGAAAGTGGAAATTTCCACTTATTTATCCGGATAAATGCGAGCAAGGTATAAGTTCAAAAATTATTTATGTTTATGATTTGCTTAATATTATGATTTGAAAAACAAATGAAAAACAATAAGCCCGAAAATTTAATCAATCTGTCACAAAGTATATTTTGCAAACTGCTTATTTTGCTTCTATCCATAGATTTATTATATCTTTTTTGTGTTTTTTTATTAGACGAAAACGAGAAGAAATTTCTGATTATTATTCAATTCATATTTTCATATTATCTTTTACATAGGGTTTTAAAAAGTTAAAACTAACTTAAAAGACTAGAAAAAATTTTGGATGTTCTCTATTTCTTAATAACTAACATTTTTATTAATTTTTTTCATTTTCTCTATTGAAGAAAAATAAATATTCTGTTTTAAGTAAGTTAATGCTATCAAATAATATATATATTTAATATCAAATATCATTGCGTTATCAAAATTTTCTTATTTGTTGAGATTTTACCAAAGCCAAAGTTAAAAAAAAATCCATTATACAAAAAAAATTTTACAGAAAACGAAAATTCATTACATGTTATTTTTTGGCATCTATTTTAATTTTAAAAATAAGATTTTAAGTTTTAATAAATGTATTAAGTTTATTGTATCTTAATATTTTATGGTTGCATTAAAATTAAATTATCCATATGAAATTAGATAAAGTTAAGTAAAATTAAATGAAAATTATATCAACACTATTGAAATGTTCATGACCATTGGTTGTCATTTATTTTGGTCTATGAAGAATAAATAAAATGTCACATGTGCATATAATGATATTTTCATTATGTACATACATATTTATGAAAACTTTAATTAAAATAGAAAAGTTTATCTTTTAATTGTTACTTTATTATTCCATAAATTTTCTCTTCAAGTGATAAAAAATTTTGATAAATAAATATTATTATGCAACAACCAGTTGTTCCGCTTAATTTATGTACATGAGAAATGCTTATGTATACGAAATAAGTTTAGTTTATTATATAAAAAAAACTTTATAATTAGTTTTTATGATTCTAAAAGGCTTATGTTGTCTAGATAGAAATTTTAAGAAGACTTTCATGCAAAAAAAGACAATGTAGATTTCCTTTTTTTGGAAGATTTTGTATTATTTTTTGACTGTTTTTAAGAAATAAATTCAAATTTGTGTCAGTCGCAACATGCGCTTTAATAATAAATTTGAATATAGGAATTTTTAAGCTGTAATCTGATAAAATGTTTGCTCTGATATGATTATATAAATTGTGAAAACTAAAGTTCTTTACAATAATACAAGACTTTTTCACGTTTATTGTATTATTTGTGCATTTATATGAAAATTTTCATCTAAATGCACAAAGAAATTCTAAATTTTAAGCGTTGAATTGAATTATCTAATACTAATTTTTAAGACATCATAAACTGTTTTTTTCTGTAACTACTTATAGTCCCAATAAAACTTTTCTACTGTGTTGTTTTTTTTTAATAAAGAAGTAAAGATTTTTGTTTTTTTCTTATTTTACCATTATAATTTATATCCCTGTTTAAAAGCATCCTGTGAAATCCAAAAAAAGTTTTTCTGACAGACAACCTCAACAGTAATTTAATAATGATCTAAGTGCTTCTACTTGAAAAACCCGGAAATTTTAAATAAAATAACTTTTTTAAAATTAGATTTTTTATAAAAGCTTTAAGCTTTTAGAAGAAACAATTATGGTATATTTTTTTACCGTATATAATAATATCAATAAGTTCTATATACATCGTTATTATTATGTGAATACATTTTTAGAAATTTAAAACAATTTTGTGTATATAGTATACATATTTATATATACATATATATATATATATATATATATATATATATAATATATACGGTGGGGTGTCACAACATCAACAGGACATAAAGTCAGTTGACTTTATGTCTCAATTTTTGAGACATAAAGTCAACTGACTTTTTGTCTCATTCAAAAGGGACATAAAGTCAATTTTTTAAGGGACTTAAAGTCAGTTGATTTTATGTCTCATTCTGAAAAAACCCAAAGAGTCATAAAGTCAAATTGAGTTAAATAAAAAATACTTTAATTTAATATGTAATTCTTTTGGAAAAGGTGTTGATTTAGGCGGGGCGCGGAGCGCGGGGCGCATGGCGCCGGGGCGCGAACGCACACGAGTCACCACGCCCCGAGCCACCACGCGCCCGCACCCGCCGCTATTTGCAAATAGCTATTTGCAAAAAAAAAAATTTTTATATTTTTTTCGTTGGTAGGAATAGGAATTGAAAATTTTTTTCTTATTTCATAAGAAAAAATTTCATGTAAGTGATATATATAAAAAAAAAAGAACCGGAACGCCGTTCCGAACAGTTTCGGTCGAAATTAAGCCCTGCATGTAGTAATTTACATAATAATTAAAATTTGATAATACTTTTAAACTTTCCAGTCTGCTAATCAAATTTAAATTGAATAATTTTATTTTTAATAAATACACACATATTTTGCGAATATAAAACTATTAAAACATTAGATAAGAAATTTGACAACGATTTTGAAAATAGGCACATTTTTTAAACATTGTTATAATTTTATTTTTTAAAGTTATATTAAAATATGTATGTATTCACAATTTATTGAACAGAAATCTATATACCTAATAGTAGATTATTGTATATGTAAACTAAATTTGTTATTAATTAAGAATTCTGTATACACAAAAATACATTGACACGAGTCAATACTTATATCACGAGACCGAAGGTTGAGTGATATAAATTGACAAGTCTCAATGTATTTTTGTGTAAATACAGAACGAGTTGTATAACAAATTTTGTTTACATATCCAATATAATGGGCGAGAAGTAAGCAATAAATTACCTTAAATTGCCAGCAATAAATTCGCTTAAATACATCAGCGCCACCATCGCTTAAATTTTTAACCTTAATAGAGGGTAAAATGTTAGGAAAAAATAATAATAAAGCAATTTGAAATACAAATTAAAATATTTAAGGAAATTTATTGCTGGCGTTAAAAAGAGATTTGTTATTGTTCGAAAAAAAACAATAACAAAAGCAAAGCAACTTAAAACAGTAACAAAGCATTTTGAATACAACAACAAAATATTTTTTGAGTAAATGTGTGTTTGTGGTTTTAAATTTAAGGAAATTTATTGCTGGCGTGTGTGTTCAGGTCGGTATAAAAGTAAATAAAAATAAATTTTTTTTCTAATTAAATTTATTTTAATAATTATTTTAGTTATAATAATTATTATAATAATTTTTTATTTTATAATTATTATGATAACTATTTTAGTCTAATTTTTGATGCCAACAATTATTTATCTAGCACCAAATTTTAAATAGGTAAGTATAATTCTATTAAATTTATTGTAGGTAAGGTAGGTACCAGAATTTGGCTGTAATGGAAGGCTAAAGTGCAGATGACGTGAACCACTCAGAATGGCCTGAAATTTGGACAAGGGGTGGAGGCGGTGCCCAAACCCCAAAAACTGAAATCAGTTTCGGAGATAAGGCCCTCCAAAGTTTTCGTACATTTTTGTATAAATTTTTTTTTTTTTTGTGCCCGATTTGTTCTATTTTTGGTTAGGTGGTAGAGGCGATACTTAAAATGTTAAATCCAAGAAGGTTTTTGCGGGAAAGCCCCCCTTTTGGAGATATGGCCCTTCAAAGTTTTCATACGTTACAAATTTCAGGCCATTCTGAGTGGTGCACGTCATCTGCACTTTAGCCTTCAATTACAGCCAAATTCTGGTACCTACCTTACCTACAATAAATTTAATAGAATTATACTTACCTATTTAAAATTTGGTGCTAGATAAATAATTGTTGGCATCAAAAATTAGACTAAAATAGTTATTATAATAATTATAAAATAAAAAAATTATTATAATAATTATTATCACTAAAATAATTATTAAAATAAATTTAATTAGAAAAAAAATTTATTTTTATTTACTTTTATACCGACCTGAACACACACGCCAGCAATAAATTTCCTTAAATTTAAAACCACAAACACACATTTACTCAAAAAATAGTTTGTTGTTGTATTCAAAATGCTTTGTTATTGTTTTAAGTTGCTTTGTTTTTGTTATTGTTTTTTTTCGAACAATAACAAACAGACTCCGACGCGATCATAGATTTTGAGCGACCGCAAGGTACGCAGCGACGTTTTTGACCTAAGACAAATTTTTAGGTGAAAGCAATCGCTAGCAGTCATAGAAGTTTTAAAAAAAAAAAAAAAAAAAACCAAGCAGCGACGAAAATTTTTGTTTTTTTTGTTTTTTTTTTTTTTTTTTCGATTTTTTTTTTAGCGATTATCAGCGACGCAGTAGCGAGAAATGATTTTTTTTTTAGCAGCAGTTCCAAAAAATTGAAAATATCGCTGCTAAGCCGCAGCGACCAAAAATATGATCGCGTCGTAGTCTGATAACAAAGCTCTTTTTAACGCCAGCAATAAATTTCCTTAGATATTTTAATTTGTATTTCAAATTGCTTTATTATTATTTTTTCCTACCATTTTACCCTCTATTAAGGTTAAAAATTTAAGCGATGGTGGCGCTGATGTATTTAAGCGAATTTATTGCTGGCAATTTAAGGTAATTTATTGCTTAGTTCTCGCACATCTGTTTTAATGCGTAGGGGAGAGTTGCAAAGAGAGAATATTTTTTCTTCTCATTTTTGCTCATTTTTTTTTTTTGTATTTGGCTGTATTGAAATATTGTGAGAGATATTATGTTTGTTTAGGTATTACTTAATATTCAATACGAAACATCTAAATGATTTCATTATTTACGCTGATGCTTCTAAATTTTTTCATTATATACGCTGATGCATCTAAATTTTTTCATTATTTACGCAGATGCATCTAAATGATTGCATGTGTATTGACTCATAAAATACTCCATTTAGTGATCTAAATTCTATAGCACTAAATACAACATAACGATTCCCCAACGCATTAAAATAATTATAATTTGCGAAATAGAAATTTTCATTTTAAAATTCAAGTAAATAAAACTAAGTTTGAAACTAATCCGTTGATGTTATAATTACATTGTTTCTAAAAAAGATATACGAATATTTAAAAAAAGGTTTTACTTATTGGTACGGGTCTTTTTCGAACTATGTTTATAAAATTCATCTTACCCCACAAACGAATTTGTAAATTTTGGTATTATGGGTGTGGAATAGTAAATTTACAATGATTCACAATTCGTTAGCCGGATTATTAAATGTTATCAAAGAAGCTTAGGATATTATTCAGAATTGTGATTAGCGTTGCCAGGCGTCCTCCTTTAGGGAGGACAGTCCTCCATTTACTGCTTAAAATATCCGTCCTCCAAAAAGGCTTAAATGTCCTCCATATTGAAATTTACAAAAAAATTATCGTAGTTACCCTGTTGCTCGCTTTATTTTCTCGATTTATTTTCTTTTGTGAATAACTAATGTTCTTTTTCTTTTGTTTTGTGTACATATTATAATTTTTAATGGTGCTACTGTACTGAGTGATTATTTCCCAAAATTTCATCAACTGGTTCGCAGTGAAATTATTTTGCAAGGAAATAGTATACTAAAAAAATTAAACTGCATGAAACCCACTTTTTTTTAATTAATTTAAAAAATAAATATTATTTATATACAACTGAAATTTAGTATCCATAAAAAAAACATTAAAATTAAAAATCAATAAATTAATTAAAAATTAATTAAATCATTTAAAATTATTTCAAATAGCCGGTTCGCACGAACCATGGGGAGTGCCTTAAAATCAAGTGACATAAAGTCAATTGACTTTAAGTCACTTTCAAAGCGACATAAAGTCAATTGATTTTATGTCTTTTTCTAAAATGATACATAAAGTCAAGATTTAAAGTGACCTAAAGTCAAATGACTTTATGTCGCTTTGCAAAAAAAAATTAAAAGTGACATAAAGTCAAGATATATTTTTTTGATAATGTTCAATAAATAGATTGTAAGTCACTTTCAAAACGACAAAAAGTCAATTGATTTTATGTCTTTTTCTAAAATGTGACATATGGTCAATTGACTTTATGTCACTTTAGATCTTGATTTTAAGTCATATTTTAGAAGAACACATAAAGTCAATTGACAATCCCAAAAAAAATTTTCTTTTTCCGAAAAATTTGGCCTTTTCCACCCGCACCTCACGCATAAAAAATCGATATTCGTTCATAACGAAATTAAATCGAATAATGTATAATGTCGAAAAATAACTTAAAATTATAAAAATTAAGTAATGTCGAAAATAACTTAAAATTAAAAAGTTCAGGAAGAAATACAATTTTTTGGAAAAGGCCAAATTTTTCGGAAAAAGAAATATTTTTTTGAGAAAGGGCAAAATTTGTTTTATTGTTTTACAATTCATTCTTAGAAATAATTTAAAATTAAAAAGTTCAGGAAGAAATACAATTTTTTGGAAAAGGCCAAGTTTTTCGGAAAAAGAAATATTTTTTTGAGAAAATGCAAAATTTGTTTTATTGTTTTACAATTCATTCTTAAACAATAAGAATCAATTGACTTTATGTCACTTGATCTTAAGGCACCCCCCACGAACCATAAGATTTAGACTAAACGATTTGTGCGAACCGGCAGGAAAGCATGACTGGTGCTACTACTCATGTAATAAATGAACTGTTTTAGTTTAAATGAGTTTTTTTTTCATCATGTCCTCCTTTTGAGTTTTCAAAACCTGGCAACGCTAATTGTGATCATTATACACTTTTAATTAAATTTTAATACTAAATTTATCATTAATTTAACGGGCAGATAACAGAGCTTTTGTCTCTAAAATCTTTTCCAGGTAAATTATAAAATTATATTATAAAAATCAACAACATAATCTGATTACATACTTAATATAACTCACATCAAGAACATGCTTGTAACCTTGTTACAATTATATCAAAAATGTACATAAATTTTATTATTTTTTTCAAACATTTTTTATAAGCATTCGAGCATAAGCATTTAAAAAGCATTCGAGACCAATTAGCTGATTAATTGTTAAATATCAGAAGTTAGACTTTTATTTTATATTTTTGAGTTGACGTATTAATGTTGTGAAAATGTACGAAATCATGAGTTTCTAATTCTATTGAAAGAAATCGTATAATTATTAACCTTCTTGTAAGTAGATGTATGGAGAATTCGCACTAACATTATTTTTATTTAGAATTTCATTTTAATTTTATTAACAATAATACTTATATAAATTAATAATTTATATACCGTATTCGTATATATAGATATAAAAAAATATGTAATTGAGAATGTTGTATTCATGTATATATGGTATTGTATTGTTAAAATTATGGAAAATAAATATTATTATTAATTTTAAATAATTACCTATACAAGTCGATCCTGGCTCGAACGTTATTTCATTTGAGTTAAAACAAAAATCCCATATAAAAAACTATTTTCACTCTTTGCAACTTTTCCAAATTTTCTTTCTAATCGGTTCAGCCGTTCTCAAGTCAACAGCATTTAATTTTTATTTATATACTATTACAGATATAGATAATTAATACTTTTTTAAAATATTTAAAGGTAGTAATCATAATAATCAAAGAATTTATTACTCACATCATAATGTTGTTGTATAGCTTGGTTATAATAAAGAGTCTGTGAAATGTTCAAGGATCATAATGTTGTTGTATAGCTTGGTTATAATAAAGAGTCTGTGAAATGTTCAAGGAGTTAAGTTATTGTGTTCCAATAATTCTTCACCATGACGGTCGATATGTATACATATTATGCGCATGCTGATGTTGTATAATATACAAGTATCTTAATTATCCTGGAATAGATCTTAGATCCGCGATTCTATTATAAGAGAATTAATGATTAATTTATAATATGTTTGATGTCTATGATATTCTTATTTTGAGGTTTATTTAAAGAATATCATAATATTATAATATCACAAAATATAAATTTATATTTTGTTCTTTTTTTTTCTGTCGAAATTAATTGGCATCGAATCATAAAATTTGAGTATCTACTTTATTTTATGATATCATTGTCACAATAGACGATGTACCTAAAGAACATAAAATTCAATAAAAAAAATAAATAATCCATTTCATAAAAATCCTATCAACAAAAAAAAATTTTTTTCTTTCTTTTACTTGTTAATATTGGTAAAAATTTGAAGAAAAACACAGTTTTTATATGCCTTTTTTTATTTGAGAAAATGTGGCGCAACCATAAGCATATTTGAATTTTTTTTTCTTCGCATAAAAAAGAACAACCACAAAATGATTTTATTGAGCATTATTTCTTTAATAATACATTTTTTTGAACTCAAGCATAAAGGAAGTATAATATAGAGTAACTATGTCAAACAACTTTTTAAAATAACGTTTTTATTTTTTTTCCTATTTTTTCAGACCCCCAAAACATATATATAAGCAAAAAAGCTTTTCTATTTTCTCTAATACTCATTAATTTTTTTTCTATTTTGAGGATGTTTAGTTTTATTACAACAAAGTTCTAAAAATTCGAATGTAGTTGTACGAAAAATCATAACAAATGAATAAATGAAAAAATATGTGTCTAAATTATGTATTGTTATGGTGTGCTAATATCAATTTATAACATCTATGATTTTTTTTTTTAAAACTAGCATCTTCGTCTTTATTGAAATTTATAAAATCCTTATCATAAGTTATTTCAAATCAATAAATATATATATTGCAATTTAATTTTTACATTAATAAAGAGATAATATGTCATAATATTTTATCTCCTTTGGATAAAATATTCTTAAACGATAGTGGGAGACATTGTTTTATTTTTATCGTGAATTTACGTTTAATTAGTTCATTCTTTAAAATAAATGTATATATTAAAATATTTTGCATGAACTTTGTTTTAACTATTTAAATTTTGAAATATAAGGACATTAAAAAAATTATATCGGAATATTTTATTATTATTGGAAATTTATCAATTTGGATACGGAATTAAAATAAGTATAAATAATTTGAATAAAATAAAGTAAATATTTATTCATTTATTTTATTTATTAATAAGTAGGTAAACGCACTTTTTTGAATGCGCGACCTTCACTTAAATAATTTAGTAATTCATGAAGTTAGAGCTCCATAAAAAGTAGTCGGCTAAACAAGTTATCTTCTATCGACCCCAATCATAAAAAAAAAAAATAAATAAAAAAAAACTAATGATGTCCTTGAATTGAAATCAGAACAATTTTTATATCACAAAAATTATGACAATGATTTGGAAATATTTTATTTGACCAGATTTCGTATAAAAATGTTTGATAACTATTTTGCTCAACATTTTTATAAAAAAAAGAATTTTAACAAACTGTATGCAATGCTATTTGTACGCAATAAAATTATCAAAAAAATATGATTTCTGGTTCACCGAACAGACGAATGTTATGAACATAGATTTAAATTTTTGGAGTTGTTATTAACACTTTTAATAATAAAAGGCTCAAAATTTTTAAAAGGGATATTATTACAAAGTTAAAGTATACTTTGAAACCAAAATAAAAAACAAAAAAAACATTATTCCAATGATATAAAATAATGTGAACATCGTCGGTCTCATGCAAAAATCACGGAACTGCAAAAACATAGTTTTGAGAAAATTGGATTTAAATTTCTTTTTTTTAGTACGTTTTGATATTTTCGGGAAAATAGAAATAGTCATTGCGTATATATAATTTATGACAGCTTTCAACTTCTAACTTTGAACATATTAAAATTTTAGTTTTTTATGATTTTTCTACAATATTAGGTCAAAACGGCCAAAATTACAGTTTCGTGATTTATGCACGAGACCGACGATATGTAAATTAAACATGTAATAAAATGAATTTATTAATGCTTTCAAAAATAATTTTTTTATTTACATTTATCTAACCCAATTTTTTTTTTATAGAGAACAAATACTAGTAAACATTAAAATACAATTATAATAAAGGAAATATTTTGTTTATTTTTAAAAGCTTTATAAAAAAAATATTTTAAAAGCTATAAAGCTCTCTCGTTATAGCGTTATATTCTAAAAAAAATAAAAGCTTGGGGGTCTGATCTAATTTTGTTCAACTTTTTTTATTCGAATTTTTTGTATGGGACTAGTTCCTCTATTTATACTTCCTTTATGACTCAAGTCAACTAAAAAGTTATAAATTTAATGTTAATTTGTATAAGAAGATCTTAAAATAAAAGGCCTTGAAGTACATTGTTTAAAAATAAGAATAGGGAACAAAAAAAAAACAAAATTTTTGTAAATATTCAAAAAGTTATGTCATCTTAAATTTATTCTTTACTCAAAAGTATTTTCATTTGATTTTATGACATATAAAAAAAATTATATTTACCTAATTAAAATATAGCTTTAATAAGTGTGTACATTAAACACGGTACAACAATATGATATATAAATGTATCACAGCAAAGAGTTCTACGTAAGATATTAGGATTGATATTTATCTTATTCATGGTGACAAATTTGGAGCTTAGTTATATGTAGAGATATTAAAAGAATACCCAGTTTGAATATTATAAATTTTATTGTGATTTTGTTTTAATATTTTAAATTAAACTAAACACATAAAATTTGTAGAAATTGAATTCAACATAAAAAAAAAAAAATCGAGTTTTGTTCTTTCAAGATTTTGTCTATCAAATATTATTTTTAATGCTAGAGATAGAGTCGACGTAATTCACGCGCGTATGCGCGCGTAAAAAAAATAAAAAAAACCTGTTTTTTTTACCTGTTATGCTCAACGCCGTTCACATGCGAAAAACAAAAGAGAAAAAGAGAAAAATTAAATTAGAAAAATAAAATGGATTCTGTTTGTAATATTTTTATAATACTTTTTAATTTATTTATAACTTATGCTAGAGATAGAGTCGACGTAATTCACGCGCGTATGCGCGCGTAAAAAAAATAAAAAAAACCTGTTTTTTTTACCTGTTATGATCAACGCCGTTCACATGCGAAAAACAAAAGAGAAAAATGTCAACAATAACATAAAAGAAAAATAAATTCAAAAAAAAATCTAATTCAATTTTAATTTCTTTTGATTAATTTTAATTTGATCTTCTTGTTAAAGAATTAATAAAAATAAAGTTATAAATTAAATAAAATACAACAATAATTACAATTTTATAATTTTTAATAAAAAAGCAAATTTTTATAAAAATTAAAAAAAATAAAATTAAATTCCTAATTCCCGAAATTCTGTTTGTAATATTTTTATAATGCTTTTTAATTTATTTATAACTTAATAAAACATAAAAAATTTTAATAAATTTGCAATAAATAATTATTTAATTTTTATTTTTGAATATAATTATATTTATGAACTTTTTTATTTTATTAAATAATTATTTGTTTGTAAAAATTTTTTTTTCTAAATACAACAAAATAAACAACACAATTTTTTTTTTCTAATTACAACAAAATAAACAACACAATTATAAACAAATGATTTCCACAATGTACGGCGTAAAATACTGGGAAAGTTAAAATATTTCAACTTTTACGCGCGTAAGCTACGTTTTACGTCGTTGCGTATAGCCGGTCTCATACATTTTCATACAATTTGATTTTTTACGTGCGTACACGCGCGTGAATTACGTCGACTCTATCTCTAGCATTAATAAAACATAAAAAATTTTAATAAATTTGCAATAAATAATTATTTAATTTTTATTTTTGAATATAATTATATTTATGAACTTTTTTATTTTATTAAATAATTATTTGTTTGTAAAATTTTTTTTCTAAAAACAACAAAATAAACAACACTATTTTTTTTTTTTAATTACAACAAAATAAAAAACACAATTATAAACAAATGATTTCCACAATGTACGGCGTAAAATACTGGGAAAGTTAAAATATTTCAACTTTTACGCGCGTAAGCTACGTTTTACGTCGTTGCGTATAGCCGGTCTCATACATTTTCATACAATTTGATTTTTTACGTGCGTACACGCGCGTGAATTACGTCGACTCTATCTCTAGCATAAATATTTTTTTTTTTAATTAATCTAACTATATTTCACAAAATTCAAATTAATTCACTTTTTTATTTATTATTTTTTTTTTTAGGTTTTTAGGTTTTTTTTCCATAGCAACGAAATAAACAATATACAAATGTTTTTGACAATCTACGGGGTAAATACTGGGAAAGTTAAAATATTTTAATTTTTACGTGCGTAAGCTACGTTTTACGTCGTTGCTTATAACATCTCTCATACATTTTCATACAATTTGATTTTTACGTGCGTACACGCGCGTGAATTACGTCGACAATATCTCTAGTATTACAAATATTCTTAAACTCCATTGTATAGAAAATGTTTTTACGCTTTAGTTCTTTCGATCGAGATGGCTCTTTAAATACTAAATACAATTAAGCAAAAACGAATTATTTATGCCTTGAGCACAGCTAGTATCGCAAGGCAATTTTGAAAGGAATATTCTAGAAACAGTTTCACAGCTAATTTTACCTGAAATTAAAAAAAATGAAATGTCAAGAATTAATTATCTAAAAATTGTGACACAAAAATAGCCTCAAAAACAATATTAATATCGTTTTTACAGTATAGCTTTTATTAAGATAGTCAAATTTGTTGTGTGTAATTGCAGAAATATCGATAGTGAAATTCGTTTGTATTTTAAATAAGTCGTTCCCTCATTTCTACTTATGTACATATTATATATATATTATCACCACTATTTATGTATATATTATCTCCATGTAGAAGAAAAAAAGAAATAAAATTTTAAATTATTTTAATGAATTCTTTTATTAACACTTAGGCAAAACCATTAAAAGACTTATAATGAACTTTTAATGTATTTATATAGATATTTTCTTCAATATTCTTTTACTCTTGAATGATGATGAAAAGCTCTTTATTATTTTTTTTTTTTAAATTGAAATAAAAATTTTAGGATTTTTTTAAAATTTTTAATAATACGTATATAAATATGATACATAAATACCATTGTTATACTGTTTTTTAATCAAAGCATATCCTTTTTTTGTAATCTTTTTAATGCGAATTACATTTAGACTAGACTAAAGCTTTTTAAGGGTTGTTTTTATTTTTGAAAAATAACTAATATGAGTACATGTAACAATTTATGGTTTTATTATTACATAGAAGTTTTTCAATTTTAATTGTTAATAATAATCAATGAAGAATAGTATAATAATTTTCATAAATTAAATTTTATTTAGAATAATCACCTATTACAGAAATTTTTAAGCAAGTTTCTTTTTTGTTTAGACTAGAGAAAGTGAAAACAGCCAGGGAGAATATTTTTGATTGATATAGTTACAAGCTACAGCTGGTGTTTTTTATAAGGCTGTCACACTTCGGCTTTTTAATGGCTTTTAGAAAAAGCTATCATCGTTGTGGCTGTTTTGTGGCTTTTCCCATAAAAAAAAAGAAGAAAAGCTAGTGGCTTTTCAAAAAGCCACTAGAAAATCAGGGATCAAATAACAAATAAGCTGTGTGAGAAAAAAATTAACTAACAATTGCATACTTTTAGGAAGTTGGCGGCAATTTTTTGTCAAAAACCGGAAAAAAAACACAAAAAATTCCCGAAAAAAAGGAAAAAGATATTACAAAAAGAGAGAAAAAAAAAGAAGAAAACAAAAAAGTGCAAGTGTGAACGCATTTCAAAAAGCCACCATAAGTAGTGGGTTTTTAGTTGTAGTGTGACTCGCTTATTACGTTATTAAAAATTCAGTTTACTTTCAAATAAATCTTTTACTTGCTGACTGTTTAAGAAACTATAAGCTTAATGGCGCAGTTTTAAGATTATGAATCATAGGTTTGTGCAGTCATAATGATAATATACCCATGAGAATAAAGGCATTCAAGAAGTCAAATTTTTGTTTAATAAATAATAAACTGTCAATAACAAAAAAAAAGAATTGCGAATGCTATCAGCACCAGAATTTTAATACGTATCTTGGCCACTTAGAATTTAGTAGCGAAATTTCAATTATGGTTTGTTTTATCGTTAAGAGTTTTTGAAATTTATTTAAAAATTTTGCATGAATTGTCAAATTAATTTGATATAAAATGTTTGTAAAAAAATACACAAATGTTTTTAATAATTTAATTTTTAAGTTATTCTATACAAATTTTTTTATTACATATGTTATTTATATACGTTATTTCAACCTTAAATTTTTTGTATTAATAATTTTTGAAAACTGAAAACTGGCATTAATGGTTTGGAAAATGGATTTAAAAAAAAATATTTGTTTTCCATTCAAAAAAAATGTACACATTATCTTATTTTTCCTAACATTTTAACAATGGAAATTGAACAATTTTGAGATCCTTTTTTCTCCTATTACATAAGAATTCTGAATAATTATGAAATCCCAAAAAAATATTTATTATTGATTTTTATTTTAATTATTTTCGAAATTAATACCGAAGTTATTAAAAATATTTAATTATGTATATTTTAAATCATAATCTACGCGAGGCTGAATCTAACATGGCCTATAATTTTTTTAAATAAACAGAGTTAGAAACATTTTAATTAAAAAGTTTTATTTGCGTTAATAAATATAATTATATTAGGAAAAATAACAATATGAACCTATATAGTTATACTTAATTATAGTTTTATAAAATCAATATTCTTCATCTATTAATATAAAATAATATTGAATAAATATATCTTAATTTATATCATATAAATGTCTTGTTTTACCTTATCCTTTGCGACTTAAATAACCAGCAAGAAAAAACTTGGTTCTAAAGGTCCTTTAGATATTTAAAAATAATTTTTTTAAAGAAAAATTTTTAACAAATTTTCACAAACAATGTTATAAAATTGCTTCAAAATATTATTAACATCATATTATTATGTGCATACATATGCTGTATCACATCGTAATAAATACATTTTATTATGTTTTATAAAAGTTAATCTGGGTAAATAATTTTATTTATCAATCTGTTTTCATAATGTTTACAAGTAGGGAAGACTCTGCAACAGTGAGATACTTTTTTTTTTAAACTATATACATATGAAGAAAATGGATGTTTGATTTCAGATTTCAGCTACGGAAATAAATCTTTAGTTTCTCATCTTGACAACTTAAACAAATTTAGTAAATATTTGGTAACGTTAAGCAGTCCCAGTGTCGGGTTGGGGCTGAGACAGTCAGTAACCCAGACTGAGATAAAGCATACCTTCAAGTACTGCGTTTTATAAATATTATTATTATTTATTGAAATTGAGCTAAATTGCTTGTAAAAATAGCAACTTAAAATGCACCGGAAACTATAAAAAAAGTAGTTAGCATAGTTTAAAATATAAAACATATTGTCAGAATTACAAAACGAATGTTAACGAATGTAAAACTAAGAAAAATTTATTTGCCTTTTCTACCAATTCGTTTTTTTGTTTACTTATAAGTTTTAACGAATGTGCGCCTGCTGACTGTCTTACTATTGGCGAGTCTGCCCTAATTGAAACAAAATTATTTTCGTAGTTTATAAATTTAGATGCACGATATTATTATGTTCAAGAGAATTAACATAACGACTGAATAAAGTTACCTGCGGTTATTCATTGTGGTTTAATTTACCTCTTTGTTACCTATATCCTATTTGTTAATACATATTAACATAATTTAAATTGTTGAGTATACTAACAACAGATTAAGAATGTTTACTATTTTATTGCATATACTTAATTGATATTAAAGTATATATTATGTAAATTTTGATTTAGTAAAAGAATAATATTTTTGTTTCTACTCTTTATTATGTATGGTAATTTTAATAAATTGTTAGTCCTTGTTTCATTCAGTTTTTATTTTGCACTCCTGAAGTGCAGTAGGAATGAATGAATAAAAAAAGCAATCGGAACCACAGTATCGGCAGCATGGTCAAGTTAAGAAAAATACCAAATATGTAATATTTTTTGATATAATCGTTGATATAATCTTTGATTTTATTTCATTAAAACTCTACTTAATTTATTTCATTTTAAATTGAAAACATGAAATTAAAATAAATACCGATTTGCTGGTATGGTAAGGATAATAAAAAGACAGTTTCTCTATAGTTTAAATAAAATTTATGTACGATAGAGGATAGACAAGACTTAAATTTAATTATTTATCTAAATTTTCTTTTATTATACATATATTAAGAAATAATGTGGGGTTAAAATTTAAATATGGTTTTTAATTAAAGATTGGCTTGCAGTACTGTTTTGTTTGATTCGAATTTATAAAACTAGCTTAGATATTACGAACTCTATTGTGTCGATGTTGAATGTGCTTCATTGTACGACAGTGTTCAAAATGATTTGAAATATTTTGCGGTGTAAATTATAATTTTTATATTTTTTATTCAAATCCTTAAATTTTTATATAATACGTAATACCTATTTCCAAGTTAAAACTCTTTAATATGTAAATTTTAAGTTCAAGAATATTTTTTCTTTGGTAATCAAGTTTTATTTTGTTTTCATGTTCATGTTAACATAGAAAAAATTAAGTTTGACTTGTATTATATTTTTTATTAAAAACAAAATAAGATGATTTTAATTTTTTTTTATAGAAAAGATATATGTTACATTGAGAAAATTATGCCAATGTCAATAAAGGAAAATAACATTTGTATAAATATAAGTTAGTAACAAAGAGGTTAGCAATCATCATGTATTATAAGTAAAATAAAATTTTTAACAAAATAAAAACAATTTTTTTTAACTCAAATACAATTTTCATTGAAAAAACAAATTATATGACTGTTGTTTTATATTCCTGAAATATTTAGGTTCATGTCTGTCTTTTTAAAGAGTAATGATTTCTATTTCTACTATATATTATTATAATTTTATTATATAAAAACTTTGGTGTAAAAAATATAAAAATTTGAACCAAACACAATGTTTGAGAAATACAATGCCGATTAATAAAATGAAAGATGTAAATATGCCTTGAAAAGTCGAAAATAAAACGATATTAAAGTAAATAACGTTGTTACATTTCCTTCATGGATTATTTGGTTGGCTAGAGACGACAAAAACAAAAAATCAATCATCAATGGTTAATATATGGTATATATCACTATGGTAATCGTACGTATAATTATTAAACATAATATTTATAAGCAAGCAAGTAAACCATATATAAATATAATTTGCTGATTAGATATAGTTTATTTTATTAGTTATTCAAATTAGTACAAATCTCCGGTATGGTTCTTGGCCATCATAATAATACTAATGTCTATAAC
The DNA here is from genome assembly GCA_964007475.1 of Hybos culiciformis. NCBI lineage: Eukaryota > Metazoa > Arthropoda > Insecta > Diptera > Hybotidae > Hybos > Hybos culiciformis. The sequence continues at coordinate 81,884,213 of OZ023274.1, forward strand.
TAACCAAACAAAATTGTGCCTAGAGAAATTCATTACAAAATAATTGTAAATCAGATAATTAATGTCATAAATGTAGGAAACAATTTTCTTAAAATTAATAAATTTTTTTAAAATAAAACAACTTGTGATTTCAAAAATTTGAAAACATTATTTTTCTATTTTATATCCGCGTTTTATAAAAACTGTTATAATATTCCTAATATTCAGAATATTCATTAAGTAAGTATTTTTTATTCGAGTCTAGTAAATTAGAAATCTATTTTGGATAAATTATAAAATATTAAATTACATAGATAGAAATAAAGAACAATACAAAAATGACCAAAGAGTATAAAAATTTTAAAATTTCGTTTAATCTAATTGAATAATTTCGAAATTTAGTATATATACAATCCAAACAAAAATAGAATAAAATCCATCATATTAACTTGAAATAATTATAGATTTATAATTCACTTGAATTTGATAATAATGTGATATTCATATACATAATAATACTTGTACAATTATTATAATACTAATCAAATCTGTACAGTATGAAAGCGTCATATTCAGCACAGAATATATTATATCAATCATTATATACATTCACTTTTCTTATAACCACAATTAGCAATCATTTCACTATTTCTACCTCGATTTCTAAATTATAATATACATATATAATTTTAGATTTATTATTATACTTTTTTTCCTTAGCACGTCAGAATATATGTCGTTCCATAATGTATAAAAATTATAATTGAATTATATTAACTGAGTATTTCAATGAAAAACTTTTCATATTTTAATATTAATTTTAATTTAGATATAAAGTTTATAAATTAGAATTTTACACATTTTAAAAAATATCTGATTAACATTCACAACAGTTTTTAAACGATACTTTTTATAAACTTATAAAGATACTTAGTCGAAGTTATAAATTCAAGAGGAATAATGAATTTTCATTTTGCAACTATATTGTTGTTAGTGGGTACGTTTGGCTTGACGTGATCTATACACTTTTATTGTTTATTTGTATGTCCACAATCAATCACATCTGAAGGTGCAACCAGTGAATCTACCACTCCAGTGATGGCGATGCCTACAAAAGTAACTTTTGGACCAATATGTTCTTGTCCTATTCCATAATGTGAAAATAAAAAAAACTAATATATATTTGGAAAAGCAAAAGAAGTAGATACACTCAAAAAAAAACTTCCGTAGAAAACTACCAGAACGGCTTCCGTATGCTTATTTCAAGAAAACTCCGTCAGCTTGAAGGATGTATTTTCAGAATTAAGGAAAATGTTCGTAATAAATGTCGAAAACCGTGTACCGTAATACGAACCCTTTCATAATATGGGCTCCGTAAATTTATCTTTGCTAAATTCAAGAAAAGTTAAAAAAAAAACATTCTTAAATGCATAAGGCGAAATTATTTCCGTAAATATTTTTTTCTTACGGATTATTTTGTCGTTGTGATTATTGACATGTTATATTAATAACAATTATCCTCCTTACATTAGCAATGGTTACGGAACATTTCTATAGAAGCTAAATATTTAAGCGGAATCAGTATTATAAAGAACTTTACGTACTTGGCTTTTAATTTCAAAAATAATAGCAGCTAAATTTAAAAACTGTTTCCGTAAACTTAAATCATTTGCACTTAATAAATGTTTCACGGAATATTAAGTTGCAACAACATTTCGATTCCTTAATATTGTACAATCTCATTCTTAAATTAGCAATTACGAAACATTTCTATAAATATTTAAGCGGAATGAATATTGCTAAAGAACTTTACGGAGTTGGATATTAATTTCAAGAATATTAGCAGCTAAATTTAAAAACTGCTTCCGTAAACTTAAATAATTTCCGTTAAAATAAATGTTTTAAGAATATTATGTTGCAATAACATCTCCAATCCTATTTGTATTAACAATTCTGATTCTTAAATTAGCAATAATTACTAAACATGTCTATTAATATTTAAGTGGAGTGATGCCAGAAGTCAAGATTTTTCTTGATTTTGAATATATTTTACCCTAATTTTTAACAAAAATATTTTAGGTGTTTTTCAAATCTCTTATAAAAAACCTTGGAATACAAGAGATATTAAATTTCAATTTTCATGAAAAAATTTCAAAATTCTAATGGAGTGAATTAAGTCAACTAAATTTTAAAAATTCTGTTCTCATACCGTTGACAAATATTGAAGAATTTTGGAGAATAATCTTAAACGAAGTGATCTATCATTTTGCTTGCCCATTATAAAAGACTTGGTTTGGGCTATTCTAACTGTTCTAGTATCTTCTACCAAACGTAGAAAATTTTTTTCTATAATTAATTTAAATAAAAGGAAAAGTAGAAATGGATTAAATAATGATACACTTAGTTTTTAATGCTATAATTTACTCCAAAGATTATTTGAAAATAAGGCACATAAATTGTTACGGTATGTAAGACTTGAAGTTTTGAAGTTAATGAAATGTACGCTTTGGATAGAGAAGAGTAATTTTTGATTTTTATTAAAAATGCTAAACTTAATTCTTTTTAAATACAAGTTTATTATTTTTATTTAGGTTTAAAATCAATTATACAATTATGTAAAATCATTGATTAAGAATGATTAAGAAAGATGAATAAGAAAGATGAAAGAAAGATGAATAAGAAAGATGAATAATTAACAACTGTTTTTTTCTTTTTTTCCTTTGATATTTTGAAAGTGTTAGTAAAACAAAATAAAATACACAATAATTATCAGTATATGGATAGAATTTTATTTCATTTTACTAACACCTTTAAAATATCATACGAAAAAAATTAAAAAAACAGTTGTATGAAATTATTCATCTTTGTAGTATTCTTAATCAATGGTAAAATGTAACTGAAATGTGATCCTGTAATATTTTTCCAATTTTATACAAGCATAACAAGGGATTTTGTGAATTTCTTAGCTTTAATAAAAGTAGAAAGAAAAAAAATTAAGATTTTTATCTAAAATTGACCAGATTATTTTTACAAAAAATCTTGATTTCAAGACATTTGTGGTGAATTTTCTTTTTTTTACCTGGCATCACTGCGGGAATCAATATTGCTCAAATATTTTACGGAGTTGGCTATTAATTACAAAAATATTAGCAGCTAAATTTAAAAAATGTTTCCGTAAGCCAAAACTAATTTCCGTTAAAATAAATGTTTTACGGAATATATTGTTACAATAAAACCTCGATTCCTTTAATATTTTATTAACAACAATCCTCTTCCGTAAATTAACTAAAAGTACGAAATATTTCTGTAAAAATAACGGAATTTTCTACTAGCTTCAAGAAATTAAAAAATATCTTGTCATTTGTGATTTAAGCTCATGGCGAAAACATCTTTAAATAAAGAAAATAAAAAAAATAAAAAAATTAAAATAAAAAATCTTAAAGTAAAGTGCAGTTCAATAATTTTTAAAAAGTTCTTAATAGCTTCAGGGATAACATCTGAAAATATTTTAAAAAGGTTTGAAGGTAAGTCTTTCCCAATCTAAAAAAAAAATAAAAAAAATAAATGAATTTACTTTCTTTGCAGAAAACAACTGGACTTTGAAGAAATTTGTTAATACCGAAGCGGAAAGTTTTGATTCCTACTTTGGTGATAATCAATTAGGCGAAAAAATTAGATTAAAATTTGTTTGGAGAGTTTTACGTTACAGAAATCAGGTATAAGAACATGTCTTTTATAAAAAAAGTTGGTGAAAACTTTCTTTGTGTATTTCAGTCACATCAACGAAAATTAAATGTCCTTATGAAAAATCTTAGGATCTAAGTACATAATACATTGTAATATATTATTTTAACACTTACGTAAATAATAGTTACTGCTTTATTAATAATGACGAATTGCTTTAAATGCTTCCAGAAATTTCTGAACGTTGAAAATTATTTTGCTCATTTAAAAAGTGTGCACTTGTGCACTTACAACGATAGTTTCTCTTGCTTAAAATGTCAGCAAGCATTTCAAGGCGGTTGTTCCTTTCGAAGGCATACCAGAAAGTGCCATAATATTAGTTCAAACGATAATACTTTGCCACAGATTAGTTCCTTAACTTCAATTTCCCCACAAAATAAACGTAAATTAGGAATTATTGATGTTGGTACTAATAAACTAAAAGTTAGAGCAAAGTCTAATTTGAGCCAAACAGATCAAAACAAAGCCGAAGGTAAGAAATTTTCATTAACTGACGCTTCAGAAGAGTTACTAATTTCAGTTATTAATTTTGGTTTAAGTTTACATAATAAAAATAATTTTTGTCGAAAGGACATAACAGATATTCAAAACATAATAACCCATCAAATAACTTCAAAAATTTGTGAAATATTCAGTAGATTTATTGATCCGTTGTTAAATAACGAACAAAAACTGTATTTTGCGCAGATTGTGAATATGTGCTGTGATCCGTTTAAATCAGTAAACTCGGATTATAAGTTTTTTTCTGTTTTAAAAAAAATGAATTTAATAAGTGACGTACAACAGTTTTGCCTTAATACTGAAATCACTGAAACGCACATTCGGGGTCGATCAGCATTAGGTACTTCTTGCAATAAAGGTTACGTAATGCCACTCGATTTCCAATTTAGAAAAATTTTTGAACAAAAGGACTTGCTTAAAAAAACTTTAAAATCCATCGAAAGCTTGGAATCTACTCATGATACAAATATCACAAATTTCGTCCAAGGTAAACTTTATAGTGAAAAGAAAAAAAAGTTCCCTAGAACGGATAATCTTATACCTTACTTTTTATATGTGGATGATGTTCAAGTAAATAATCCATTGGGTTCTCATTGTCAGTCAATATGTACCTTCTATTATTCTTTTCCTAATTTTCAAAGTCCATTATCTGTTAAAAATATATTTTTGGGTGCTTTAGTCTTATCAAAAGATATGAATAAATTTGGAAATGACAAAAGTTTGCAAGAACTAGTTAACAAAATCATTGACCTTGAGGAAAATGGAATTGTATTCGAGGACGGATGTAACAAAATTAGGGTCAAATTTGTATTAGGTTTGATTCTAGGTGACAATCTTGGTTTAAATAGTATCTTAGATTTCAAAAAGTCTTTTTCTGCGACTTACTTTTGTAGATTTTGCACAACACCTAAGACATCGACACATGTTCAATGTGTAGAAGATAAAAACACATTGAGAACAAAAGAAACATATGACAATCAAATGCACAATTCTGAAAATATTAATTACGGTGTAAATCAAGATTCGATTTTAAATAAAATTAATTCTTTTCATGTCACTGCTAATTTTTCAGTAGATATTATGCATGATATTTTCGAAGGCATATGCCATTATGAAATGTGTCATATAATATTACATTGTATAAGTAAAGAGTATTTCACTTTAGAGACACTGAACAGACGAAAACAACACTTTAGTTATGGGGACACCGAAATAGGAAATATTTCACCGCTTATTACTATTGAACGATTAAAAATGAAGTCTCTAAAAATGTCAGCTAGAGAAATGTGGTGCTTTGTACATCTGTTTTGTTTCATGGTAGGTGATCTTGTTCCCCGTGATGATGCTGTTTGGCAATTCTTTTGCTCGCTACTAAAATTAATTGATCTGCTGCTACTTCCGAAGTTTTGCTCAGAAATCATAACATATTTGAGAAAAACTATAGAGAGTCATCTTTCTCAATATGTCAATCTTTTTCAAGATACCCTAAAACCAAAGTTTCATAATCTGTTACATTACCCTGCAATTATTGAGCAATCTGGTCCACCGAGATTTTATTCGACTTTCAGGTTTGAGTCAAAGCACCAAGATGTAAAAGGATACGCTTGCAATACTAATTCCAGAAAAAATATAGTTTTGTCGATAGCAAAAAAATTTCAATTAAAATTTGCCTATCAAATTGCCGCAAACGATTACAATAAATTAATTATTACGTATAAATCTAATGAACTTAAAAGCTCTCTCAATTTAACATTTGTTTCAGAGCATTTAGGAATAAGCATGAATCCAATATATTATTTTAAAGAAATATCGCATAAGGGTACAATTTATAAGACAGGGCATTATTTAACTTGCTATAGAGTTGAGCTTTTTTTATATGAAATTATAGAAATTATATTAACATTTGTAGAAAATGAAGAAAAAGTTTATATCTTATGTATCAAAAAATTTAAGTGTGTATATGATTCACACTTCGAAGCACACATTTTAAGTGAGTCTGACTCACAGAAAGAACTAATTCCAATAGAAAATTTTGTGAGTTCACCAATTCATGTATACTCAATTCAAAATGGTATTAAAGCAATTCGTCAAAAAAAATATTTTTAATAGAAATTTTGTTACAATAAATATATTTAATAGAGTTTAAGATTATATTAAAAATTAGTATTAAAAATTAGTATTAAAAATTAGTATTAAGAATTACCATCAGACATCAAACATCACCATAAAAAATGAACGATACGCAATCAAACAGCTCGATGGCTCTAACAGAAGAAATTATGCAATTCGTTGCTGACAATGATCAAGATCAAAATTTATTGCTAAACGAAGGAGACATTTTATTAAATAGTTCCGATTTTGCTTTGCTTAATATTCTCCAGGAGATAGATGCAGAAAATTATGTTTATATATATAATCGTTGCAAAGGTATTTTTTTTTATTTCGGAACCAAATATGATATTAAATTGTATGTATTTAATATTTTTTTCAGAATGTAAAGTTAATTCAAATGATTTAAAAGTAATTGAAAGACCAGAAATTGCCGTATTGATACCCGAAACACATCTTGGATGTCGTATTCAATTTATTAGAGGCTTGCAGAAATGGAGAAAAATAAATGTAAATTTAATATATTACTTTTAAGCTATCAGAATAACAATTTTAACTAATTTTCTTTTATATAGAATATCAATTTAGAGAATCCTGAACAATTAAATAGTGAGATGAACCCACTGTCTGCTCCTAAGGGTGGATCCAGCAGAAATTTTTGTTACGTTAGTTTAATTAAAATTATTTTATTTATTTAACTCAAAAGTGCAGCATATTTTCTTGTGTTCATTTTTTATTTCAGATAATATCAGAAATAATTAAAAATGATTATGAAGATATCCATAAGAATTATTTAAAAGCTGGCACCTTAAGGGAAATAGACAGAAGAAAATTGTCAAGCAGCTTAGTCGGTTATTTCAAGAGAAATGAAATATCGTTAAACTCAGAAATTCTCGAAAGTCTAGCCAAGCAAATTGCTGATGTATTTTCAGAAGAACAGGTATTCTTATAAAACCATAAAGTAGCACTAACACAATGAAAGTATTTAATGTTTTCTAGGTAGCGTGGTATGAAAAAAATGGTAAAGGAAGAGGGCGATTATATTTTAAATTATATAACGATCGTAGTAAACAAAAAGAACAAATCAAGCCGTTAGAATCTTGTGAATATTCTGTGGAACCAGAATGCGCAGGTATAAATTTCTGAATATTTGTATACATATTCCATTATTTTTGATGAATTTAACATACATATCTTTTTCAATAGAATTAAATGGCGTAGAGGATCAAGCTTGGCTAAAGTTTAATAAGGAGCCAATGAATGAAATATTATCACGATGGAAAGGCACAGTTAGATACCGAAAATCATATTTTGCGGATCACATGAATGATAAATCAATTTCAGAAATTTTATCGGAATGGCCTAGCTATTATTTGCCTGATTCCAAATTATTAGTAAGTAATATGAATAAATAAGTTTAATAAGCTTTATAACATTTAATAAGCTTCATAACATTTTTTTTTCTTTTTCTAGATTGAAATAGATTTTGATCATATTTTTCCCGGAGCCAATTCCCAATTTTACAAAAATTGGGACATATTTAGCAAAAATATTGAAAGTATTCTTCAACAAGAAATTTCTCCGTTATCCGTGATCCATTCAATTTTTTGTGATTTTAAAAATCGGAAAAATAATCTGAATGAAGGTAATAAAATTTATATCATATATTTTTATTTTTATTTTAATTTTTCATATTTATTATTTTTGGGTGTAGATTCGAAAGCTGCATTGCTCTTCCATATTCTTCACGGAGTCATTAAGCCTACTCAAGTTCGAAAAGTGAATGGAAAACCTTTAAAATTCACTATTAAGGACTCACAAGAAGCTTTTTTACGGGTATTTGAAGAAGCAAACCAAATTGGAGAATTAGTATCTAACCAAAACAGCAGTATCCAGCCGTTTCTGATTGGTATTGGAGATTCAATATTTAACATTAGAGAGTTTTATGTATATTTTGATAATATAAAAATAAGAACATCTTCTTTTGTAAATGGCATTAATACTTTGTTTAAAATATTTCATATTTTTAATTTGAAATATCCAGAACCATCTATAAATATGTGGATTTTCATACAAATGTATTTTTTCGAAATTATTATTAAAACGGATAAAGTGAGTCCAAAAGCGTCCACAGTAGTATCGAAATTAAATAAAAAAAATTTAATAAACTGAATGAATATAAATAAATTGATTTATATTTAAAATTTAAATAGTTTTTTAAATTGTATGTATTTCAGATGCATTACTTTTATTTTCAACACCCTTATCCCATTGTTTTAACAAAAATTAATCCGTTGTTTTAAGACTTTGTTTTTACTTGTTTACGGAACTTATTGCTATGAGTAACTTTTTTTTTTGTTATTTCAACAAAATGAAGCACATTAAATTTTCCGTCCGTCCCGTATAGTTTAAGAAATATATTCGTAATGTGAACAAACTTTTCCCGTAATTTTAACAAGAAACATAATGAATTATTAAGTACATTTAACATAACGATCCGTAAATCACAACAATTTTTAACCAAATTAATAACAAATAATTGTTATGATAAACTATTCACTAACGTACTTTTAACATTACTTTCCTTAAACTTTACAAAATCTTAGCACGAAAATTGCTGAATTTTAACGGACTTAGTGTTAAAATTAAGGACATAGAATTTTTGTTATGACATACTAGCAATTGTTGATATTACTAGAAGATCCGTTGGATGTCTTTTAAAGGAAAATAATGTTAAGATTACATTAAAAATCCGTTAGCAATACGGGAATATTTTTTTGAGTGTACAACCTGATTATTTAATGTATTATTGATATTGTTTTCATGTAAATTAAACATAAAATATTATATGAAAATGTTCGCTCGGCAAATGATGTTGGATTTTTTTTTTGAATTTTCCTTTTTTATTCAAAAAAATTATTAAAATAAACTTAATATTTTTTCGTCCGTTCAACTTCCTCTAATTTCCGACTTAGATTGCATTCAAAATATGAAAAACCGAAAAATTCTATAAAATGCGTATATACAAAAAAAAATTGAAATAGCGAATCGAAGGATTAGAAGGTAAACTTAAGTCAAAAATATAAAATTTACAATTTTTACAATATTTGGGCATTAAATAATTCAAAGAGAATGTGACCTCAAAAAAATATAAAATTATATAAAAACACGTCTGTTCATTTCATACCTTTTACTACAATTACATTTTGAAGTTTCCTATTTTTTTTATGAAAACTACACATTTTCAAGGAATTTTTAAAATGTTTCTATATACCAGGGGTGCTCAAAGGTTTATGTGTGGTGAGCCGCATGTTCGAAAATAGTAAAATAATGTAGAGCCGAAAAATTATCAATCCAAACTTAAATTTAAATTTTATTATGATAATTAATATGTGCACAAAAATCTGAAAAATTATAAGAAAATTATATAATAAAATACAAAATTTCAGTTAAACTTAATAATTTACTGAGCCACAAAAAAATTTCAAAGAGCCGCAGTTTGGGCTTGTCTGCTATATACTATACCTTTTTAGCCATCCTTTTATGGAGTGTAAATACGTATTGTTTTGGTAAATATTGAAAATAGGAACAACATTATTAAAAAATAAGTAAGCCCGTTCCTTATGGATTTTCTTCATTGTAAGTTCAAAGCATGATTCATATATGGTTCCTGAATATTATCCATCTCAGTTTTTTTCCTTCGTTTTTTTTATCAGTATACCTTTACCATAATGATAAAATGTAACTGATGAAAAGTGTATTGAAAATAAAAATTTTTAATTTTTTTTTATATATATTTGTTTAAAATATTTCTTCGATTCCAAATATATTAGTTATACACTATTCATAAATTTAATTTAATTTATCAATAAACTGAACTTCAAAATTATTAATTTTATTCTAATTTACATTTTTAAATAAATCAAAGTTTAAAGCATAAAATCAGTATTTCATGTATTTTCATTCAGTGTTTAAGTTCTTTAAAAATATTAAGCAACGATAAAGGGGAAATAATTCAAAAGACAAAAATTATAAATAACGTTTTTGTTTGAATTAATTTAAGTTTTCATTAAAAGTTCTTTGCCTTTGATTTGTTATTTCTGCTTCAATAATAAATATGTTTCACTTACTAATCATAATAACTTAAGTTAAAATAGGAACCTTACTTATACTTTTAATGTTATATGCTTACAAACAAATATAGCATATTCTTAATTTTCAGTATTTTGACGGTTTTACGAATCTTCCAATTTTTTACAAACAATTTTCCAATTTTTAAGAAACATAATAAAGATGTATTCAAATTTTATATCTTTCGTTTTGTTAAATTTTCGTTTCATAATCCTGTAGTTTTTAATTTAAATTTTCTTTCGTGAATCAATACTAAAAAATAAAAAATGTTCTTAATTCAATTTACTTCGACACTATATTGTTGCGACTATGTGTTTAATATAAACACGAAAAAAAAAATTCAAACATGTAGGTACCTACACAAAAAAAAACTCTTTAATAGAAATTTTTCCTTTAAATGTTATATAAAATTTGATGATATAAAAAAAATTGTGAAATGTATAGTACTATAGTATTATTCTATATTATAATATGTATTTTATTAAACATTTTAAATTTTTAATAAAGAGGCTGGAATTTAGAAAGGATAAATGAAAGAAAAAAAAAACAAAAGAGCTGTCATGGGACACCAGTTTGGAACGTAGTTCCTTAGCGTACATATAAGTAATTTTCATTTTTTATCAATTCAAAATTTTATTAATTTAAAAAGAAACTTTTTTCTACTTTTCCCAGTTTTCTCTAATTTTGCATTTTTTTCATTTAAAGAAACCTTTTTTAAGGAGCAATTTTAGACTGTTTTTTCGAATTTCGAAGATCTTTTTTGACATCGAAAATTCAAAAAGCTAAAACTAAGAGTCTGTTCACTTATTAGTGATTATTGAAAAAATTGAAATCGGATTTAATATTCCAGATTTTTTAATTTGTAAACGACACGATTTTACTGCTGTTATTTAAAAAAAATGAAATAATTTTGTCCTAAAGCCGTTCACAAATTCAATTTTACTTCCTAAAATTCTGCAAAGGGAAATTTTAAATTTCCCATAACAAACTAAATTTGTAGGTGAATTCAAAAACTAAAATTGTATAGAAAAGAAAAAAGCGGCAAAAATGGGTAAGAAAATTCGGTCGGTCACGTATTATTATAAGTTTTTGATTTCAGTCAGCCAAATATTATTTTATAAGTAGTTAATTTTAGCAGATTATACAGAATGCAGAAAATTACGTCCTCAATTTAGAAATTGTGACTCTCAGTTTATCAATTTTCATACAACGTTCAATAAAAAACTATTACTATTTGCCGCGAGAGGGACTGTTAATTTGCCGCGAAAGGGACTGTTTACATTTTATCAAATCATATAAAATGCGACGGCGTCGACTCATTATTTAAACTTTAAAAAAATTAACAGCTATCGTTAATATTGACTGTTTTGACAACCCATTTATTTAAATTTTTTTCACCCATAAGTATGTGCTATTTTTCGCCATTGGGGCACTATTTGAATATTTAACTAAGTATGACTCTTTTGTTTACATTTGTTTTCACCTATAAGTATGTGCCTTTTTTCGCCATAGGAGTCGCAATTTGGAGATTTAAACAAGTGAATACTTATAAATTTAAATTTTTTGTTTTTGTTCTTTTTGCAACACAAAAAAAAAGAAATATCATAAGCCAAAATGGCAAAGTATCGAAATATTTAACGCCGGCAGACGACTTGACTTGCCTTGGTACCGAATAGCGCCTTTCTATTGGCAAAATAATACTGACAAAATTATACAAGATTTTTATTAACATTGAAATTAGTATGAAAATCTAAATTTTATTTGAACTATAAAATATTAATTAGTTAATAATAAAAAATTAATATTTACTAAATATTTAATTTTATAAATATTTTATAAATTGAAGTAAAATTTAAGTTTATCAATTTTCATACAAAGTTCAATAAAAAATACAAGAGCCGGCGGGACGTTTGATAGATGTGAAACATCGGAATTATTTTGTACAGAAAAGAAAACTTAAAAAAAATTAACAGGTATCGTTAATATACTTATAAATTTTAATTTTTTGTTTTTGTTGTTTTTGCAACACAAAAAAAAAACAATTGTCAGCCGTGGCAAAGTATCGAAATATCTAACGCCGGCAGACGACTTGACTTGACTTGACTTAACTTAACTTAACTTAACTTAACTTAACTTGACTTGACTTGACTTGACTTGACTTGACTTGACTTGACTTGACTTGACTTGACTTGGTACCGAATAGCGCCTTTATATTGACAAAATTATACAAGATTTACGTGTAAAAATGAAATTAGTATGAAAATCTAGATTTTATTTGAAATATAAAAATTAATTAGTTAATAATAAAAAAATAATATTTTCTAAGTATTTTATTAATATTTTATAAAATCAAATAAAATTTAAGTTTTCATCAAATCATATAAAATGCGACGGCGTCGGCTCATTATTTAAACTTTAAAAAAATTAACAGGTATCGTTGATTTACTTATAAATTTTAATTTTTTGTTTTTGTTGTTTGCAACACAAAAAAACAAATATCATAGCCAAAATGGCAAAGTATCGAAATATATTACGCCGGCAGACGACTTGACTTGCTTGGTACCGAATAGCGCCTTTATATTGGCAAAATAAACTGACAAAATTATACAAGATTTTTTTTAACATTGAAATTAGTATGAAAATCTAAATTTTATTTGAACTATAAAATATTAATTAGTTAATAATAAAAAATTAATATTTTCTAAATATTTTATTTTATAAATATTTTATAAATTGAAATAAAATTTAAGTTTATCAATTTTCATACAAAGTTCAATAAAAAACACAAGAGCCGGCGGGACGTTTGATAGATGTGAAACATCGGAATTATTTTGTACAGATAATATTGATAGATAACTTTGATAGAATTTTGGATTTTAATTTTATAAATTTCATTGGATGTTTACTATTCTGTTTGTTTTATTTACATTAATTATTAATGCAAACCAAAGAACACAATATTTATTAATATTTATTAATAATAATAACTAAAAAAAAATATTTAAATTCCTAAATTTTTTTTATAGCACCAAAGGATTTCTTTAATTTATCATAAGATTATAAGAAAATAAGTTTGGAAAGGCTGTTAGTTAGTTTTTTTTCTGTATGAAAAAATCCAGTTTCTAAGTTAGTTCTCATTTCATTCGTACGACGGTGTATGCCCAATCAATCAGTATGCATTTTAAAAAATTTTCATTGTAGCATAATAAAGTCAACCACTGTTTTGCACTAAGCGACAAACACACATAAAGCGAAACAAATATCCAATTTCAAACTTCCAATTGAAAAGAGAAAAAAATATCAAAAAAAAAAGCTTTAAGTGATGGGAGTTTATTTTTTTTATTTAAAAAATAAAAAAAAATGGAATAATAATAAAAATGGAATAAAAAAATTATTTTTTGTTTTGTATTAAAAAAAAAAAAAAAAGATTTAAATTAAATTAAATAGAACATTCAAATTCAATAGTGAATTTAAATAATTTTAATAAAATTCAAAATGTCAAAAAAAAAAAAATTATTTTTATTAACTTTTTTTTTTCTGTTTTTTTGTTTTTGTTGTAACATATGATAGCGACACTTTAGTGTTCAAATTTTTAATAAATTTTTCCACAAGAGCGTCTGATAAAGAACTACGTTCCAAAAATGTACGAGTGAATCACAAATTTGTTAAAAAATAAAAATTTATTTTACCTTATTTAAATAAAGAAATGTATTCAAGGTGGTACTGGGTACAAACCTCAAATATAAAATTGTCGAACATTTTTTTTATTTTTCATTTAAAATGTTGCATTTTTAATTTTTTTGAGAGTAGGTATAATTTTTATCGAATGTGATAATCAAATTTTAGGTCATCATGCCATCAAAGGAACCAGGATTTCGAGATAATTATAGTAAGTGTTATTAATGTCATATACTTTCAATAGTAAGACATTGTATATTATGTAAATATTTTTAGAACTATAACAATGATATAACATCACTTTGCTTTAATTTGGAATGTCTGATTAATTTAAGAAGTATTCAAAAAAAGTGTCGGTTCAAAGCTTTTAAACTTTTATTATCCGCACTTCTTCATTCATTTATTTAATCGATTGAAAAAAAAAAATTAAATCAAATTGAATTCATACAATATTTTAATAAAAATCTATAATATTTTAATGTAATAAAATTTTCATAGAAAATTATTGTAATTTTTTATTTTTTAAATGATGACATTTTATATTTATCGAGAAATTTTATTTCTCGACATCATGACTGTGTACAGAATCCAAAAAAAAAAGAAAATTACAAACAGGTGTGAAAAAGGAACAAAAATAATGGAAAAGTGTGTGATTTGAAAAAAAAATTGTAGAAAAGTTTCAAACAACAAAATCTGTTAACATTATTATATTGTAGATTTTATATATATGTAGGTACATGTTTAATATTTTTTTTTTATACAATGCGAAAAGAAAATTTTCTTTTCTTTATTTGTGAAAAATTAGAATAAATTATTCGTGCGTGACGTAATCTACAGGCAATTGTTTTTTTTTTTTCTATGTTCGCAAAGATTTGAATTGTATTTAAAGTTCTTGCAAATTTTTCTAACTTAAAAATAAAAAGAAGAAATTTAATGTTATTTACTCATATCTGTGTCACACTAATTTAATTTGTTTTCATTTTATTTCAAAATAAATATAAAAACATAGAGAAATTTTATGAGAGATTATTAAATTTATACGGATGGTAACACCAAAAATATAAAAGAAATAAATAAAGGTTTACATGGATGAATTATGTATTTAAGTATTAAAAAAAAAAATTTTTTATTGAAAAAATATTCAATTACTTTGTCACGTACATAAAAATACATAATACTTTTATTTTATGATGAACACACAAATGTTTATAGATAGTATTGTATCGTATTGAAGATGTGTTTACTATCAAATAAAACTATTATACTAAATACTTTTAATATTGCTTAAGTAAAAATAAGGAATATTTTTTTATTTTCGCAATTTATATTTTTGAAAATTTCCTTTCATATTATAATGAAATATTTTCTTAATATGTACTTCCAGCGACATAAATTTCAAGCCCTCTACAAAAAAATGAAAACTAATTTATTCAAAGCATCTCGTAGGCAAAAAAATCATAACAAATGTAATAAACTAGATGAAAATGCTTATGAAAACTTAAAGATTGGTCTGTAAAGGATTAAAACCAAAAATAAAAAACATAATTTAATTATTAAATTCGATTTATTTTATATTATTAGTTTTTAAGAAAGGAAATTGTTTGCATTTAATAAAAATTTGCTTTAATCCCTTTTTACAAATCAATTTTCAATTTTCCTAAAAAAAATTGATTGTAATGATTCTCAATGAGATTCTGATTTTTTATTTGCGTCTTGGCTTGATATTTATGTGGGTGAAAGTTAAAAAAATGTATTTGATAATTTCGAAAAATTCATAGTAATGTTTTAAAATAAATATTTTTTTTAAATTGTTTCAAATAAATTTTCATATAACAACGTAATATAAATAAAATGTATAATTAGTAAATTTTTTGTACAAAACACAAAAGTAATAATTAGTATGAAATATCAATCAAAATAAGTATATTCTATGGGTGAATGTATGTTTTCTATATGGTTAGTTCAAATATTAAAGATAATATACCAGCTAATTACCAATTTCAGAATAAAAAATTTTCCTATATGTAAGCTGAATATATGAAGTAAATAAAAAACATTGAAATTGAGAAATAAATGTAGATGCATATACTTTGATTTTTTTTTTCTTTTTTATTTTTTGCTATACTACAATATTATTTGATATGTTATTTTTAATATAAAAGTGGTTATATAAGTGGTATGCCCAATGCACATATAATTATGATAAATTGTACATATTGTGTATAATAAGGAATGTATCAAAGAGCCGTTTTACACATGACTTTTTTCACTTCTTTTTTCAGGACTTTTTTTTTCAATGCTTTTACACAAAAGGCAAAAAAATGACACGACTTAGAATATTATAAATAAATAATTTTATTTAAAAATTATTTTCTTTTTAAAATTACTAGGAATGAATAGATTTAAAATAAAACGAAAAAAAAAAACTTTATTTTTGAATTAAAATATAATAAATGACAAATATGTAAAACATGTCAAAAAAATGAATGAAAAAAAAAGTCAGACAAGAAAATTTTCATGTCTGACGACTTTTTCTTTTATCTCAACTTTTTGTATGAGTTAAAAAGGGATGGAATATCAAGACAAAAAAAGTCATGAAAAAAGGAGTGAAAAAAGGAGTGAAAAAAGTCCTGAAAAAAGGAATGTGTAAAACGGCTCAAAGGATAATGATAATTTATTTTATAATAACCATTGGGAAATTATAAATAAATTTTATGTACATATTCTGATAACGCACATATGATACGTACAAGTATTGTTATTTTGATTTTTAATATTTAATTTTTTTTTTTAAATTATGTTAACGCTTAATAAATCTAAACAGAGTTTACAAACAATAACAATAATTTTATGATTACCTTATGATATATGCTATTTTATGGTTTTTTAATATTATTTTATGCAAAATTTTCATTGTTTTAGCTGAAAACTATATATTTTTGTGTAGAAAATATTTAACTTTATTTATATGTTTATGTTATTACAGTATAAATGCATAAAATCTAAATTTTAACAAAATATTTAACATAATACCTGATTTAATATATTTCATTATAATTATAATAATATTAATAATATATAATATTTTGAATTCATTGAAACTAATAAACAAGTCGAAAAATGTGTATAGTTTGCGATATATTAATTGCCATTTATGTAGGTAAATAAAAAAAAGTTTTAGAAAAATATAATTAAGTATATAAAATATCAGGAATTTAAAGTGTTTTATAAAAACTTAACTTCAAAATAATTTCTGATTTGCGCATAATTGTCATATTTTTGTATTCTGCACTTGCCATTTAGCTTACAGTGAAAGTATAGTGTTTTCAAAAATCTTCCCTTGATTTAGGTTGTTAACTATTTAGAAAACGACGACTATCTGAAATAAGTATTATAAATATATTATTCGTTTGAAACATATTACGTAATAAGTATTAGTATTTACAGTACTATCTGCGTCTAAACTATATATATAGATAATTATTAAATTTTATATTCATAGATAATTATTATTTTCTACCCTTTTTGGGAATTTTTATAGTCAAAATGACAAAATATATTTTGATAAAAAAAAAAATAGGTATTTATGCATACATTTTTATCACAGATTTAGGATTTTAAGCTTATTCTTGTGCTTATTTTTTTTTCGTACAAAAAATATTTATTAAATTTTTTTCCTGTGTTTTCTAGTTATAAGAATAATTAAATAAAAATGTCCCTTTTTTTTTGCTCTGAAAAATTGTTTCAGGGTATGATCCTTTATATCTCGTAATAATGTCCATTAACTTTTGAAATTTATGTGTATGTATACAGTATAACTTAAAATGTCAAAAGATTTTAATAATTAAAAAAGGAACAGAACCGGAAAGAATGGTATTGTTAGAGTTAGAATAGAAGGAATAAAAAACCTTAAGAAAAATCTTTAATGGTTTCAAAATATACGAGATCTGAATATTGCTTTCGTTTTATAAAGCTATTATGCTATAGAAATAAAGTTTTTTTTTCAAATTTCTTGGGCAAAATAAAAATTATATGAAATATTTGTTTTTTTTTTTGGAAATAATTACCAGTACACACGTACTATCAATTTCTGGTTTTTATTTCTTCTGAATTTTTGAGATCGAAATTTAAAAGATAAAATTATTTGATATTTCGTTTATTTTTTAAAAAGTGTTTACATTTTGTGTTCACATGAATGTTTAAATCGGTTTAAATATTATGTTTAATTGTGCATATGAGCATGGGACGTGCTTTTTATTTCCTTAAAATTTATTTAAGGACACATGAAACACAAGTGAGGTAAGTAGGATAGTGCGACCAATTTATAAAAAAATAATTGGTGTAATTTAAGTTATTTTTTTAGATATTTTTTACAAATTTTTTTCAGCTAGATGTGATATTTTTATACGAATTATATCAATCACAAAAATAATTTAAATATATTGCCTAACCGCAAAAAAAAAAATACTCTTTTAAAAAGTCAAAAAATTGAATGTCAACTGTTAAGTCTTTCAATAAAGTTCAAAAAATAAAAGACGACTATTTTTAATATTTTGAAAAAGTTACATGAACTACATGAATTTATCTAACTTTAACTATATTATATATATTCGTTCTCTCAAATACAACTCCAGGAACAATGTTTTTTTTTCTACCACCAGAAACTGAAAAAACTTAAAAAAATGGTGCTAAAATGAAGATAAAAAGAAGTTGTCTGCTCCAGACTCCAGACTTTTGCTCCAAAATTCTGAACCAGAATTTTTTTGGAGCTAACGTATGAAATTCTTGACCAGCAAGAAAACGGTATAAATCACAACTTACCTTCTTGAGTAAATGTACATTAATTCAAAAATAATTATATCAAAAGCAAAATTATTTATCATTAATTAAAGTTTTTTAATCATGAAAATGTTTGAAAACTTTTCCTGAATTTCTTTTAAATCAAAAAAATAATTCTTAATATAATGTACTTATATCTCGTAATAAATGTTTGCAAAAAAAAAAAAACAATTAGGAGGAAATGAAACATAAAGTTTTTCATTTTTTTTTAGCTAACCACAAAAATTTATGAAGAAAATTTTCCAGATTGAGGAAAATCCTTTTTTGTCTGAAGGCGGAAAATCTGTTTTTTTTTTCCTAAATCGAAATCGACTTGTTGTCTCCATTCTATAAAATTAGTTTGAATTGTACCGTAAAATTAATTTCATATTGATTTTATTTGAAATTTAAACTACTAACTATTAAAGATGCTATAAATTAAATAAAAAATATTTTTTTGTTTAAATGTTTAAATCTATTTTATTGATAAAAATAGCGATTAATCAAATAAACTCAAATAGTTCAAGATACATTTGAAAAGTTACCGCAAAATTTATAAATGCTAACATTTATGTTTAAGTTAACTATCCTTTAACGTAGAAAAAAGACAAGAATAAATACTTACAATGAACTTGAATGAAGAAGACAAACGCTTTAGTTCCTATATTATTCGATATAGAATGTAGTATTTTAATTAAAAAATTAAATCTCTGCGTCTGCAATAGATAGTGTGTGCTTACTAGTTTGTCTATTAGTTTAAAAATACATAAGGCAATTTTATTCTTATTTTTTTAGTTTCAATTTTCTTGCTTTGCCAAATATCATGTAGACAAAAATTTTATGCTTTATTATACATCATTTTTTTTTCTTTAATTTACATACAATAAAATTAACAACTCTGACGAATTTTGATTGGGTATATGGAATAAAATATATTTTTTTCTTATTAACATTCTATGGTTGGTTTCAATGTGAAAGATAAATTCATGTATAAATTGTCCATAATTGTACGATTTAATCTAAAAGCTTTCACGTTTCATATTATTTTCTTCAATGGAAATCTAATTAGGTATATTCTAATAAAGTAATAAATACGTTCATTTAATTTCTTTCGTTAATTATGAATTCTATAGTGTTTTAACGTTTTATTAATTTTTATCTCAATAGAGATGAATAATGTTCTAATTCAAGTTTCATTAGATATTTTATAGGAAATTATATTTTATTCTTAGGTAATTTCTTTTACGAATGTTAGGGACATAACGCTATAGGAAAATAATCATAACGAGGTGCTGGCATAATAATACAAGGAGTTTTTTTGGAATTATGTCGCTGAAGGGGACAAAACTCTATAATGTTTGTAAAATTACTGTTTAACCAAAAAGCCAAACGCAATGCAATAAGTCCAAATAGGTTTGATTTCAAATTTTTAAGAGAAATGCAATTTAATTTCAAAATTTTCTGGGCTTGTAAACCTAAATACTGATTTCACGAAAAATAAACTTGGAAATTTAATACCATCAATATAAGGCGACGTCCAACCCCTAGGAGTTGCTGAGGGACCCAAAGGATTTTCAAAATAGCTATAACTATATTAGAAAACCAGTACCTTCCGCACGCCCCAATGGCAAAGGTAACTGCTAAGCTTGAGTATAACGACAGACAAATTTATAATTTTTTAATTAGACGTGAAATGCTTTAATACTTTTGTCACCTCAAACCTACATTAATTCCCAAAATTATGAAATTGTACATAAATGTATTAATCTGACACCAGTAACATAAGAGCTTAATTTTAAATTTATGAAAATTTAAAAATATAGAAATTAATTTGCCTTCTATTAATTTATTTTACAGTATATGCTTACCATACATAAATATGTAAATATATGAATATTATAATTATACATAATTTAATATAAATTAATGTTTACTTTAATACATTTTACAAAAATTTGATTAATTACCACTGTCATAAGAATAAAAAAATAAAAAATTAAAAGGATTTTTTTAAAGATACTTTGTATTCTTTCATATTGTTTTAAGTATATAGGTATGTAATTCTGAAGGGAATTTATTTAAATTAGGTACGGATGTATGAAAAGTTTCATGAAAAATATGCTAAATATAAAATGAGAAGCATATACCTAACTTTGATTAAAAATATTTTTTTTGTTACATAAATAATTAACCTACTCAAACGTGTAGTTTTGCTTATCAAATTTATTTAAAAATTAAGACAAGGGTTTTTCTTATATAACCTGTAAAATATAACTTCTGTAAAAGAATCTCTCTGATTGAAAATGCAAGTAATCATGTTAAATATTCATGTTGTTAGTTATTCGCTTAGACTTATCGCTTATCATTAATTATATCTCTAGTGTTCAGGCGAAGTACCAATAGCAATTTAGTTATAGATTTATGTTTTTTAATAAAAACATTCTGATATATTCAGCAGAACTGTGATAGACGCAGAATGCAGCATTTATTTCTAAAAAAATAAATGCATGATACATTTATACGATATATGCATTCATAGTTTGTTTGTTTGTAACAGAAATTTTACTACAATGTTTTTTGCTTAATCCTCAGAATTTTACATATAGGTGTGAAATCCAGACTAATTTAATATAATTTTATATACTGTCAATATGTCTTGTTTCTATAAAATTACTATATTAATTCTGTCAATATTATATGCAGATTAGTTTGTCTGCTGAAAATGTAGAAAGTGTGTTCAAAAAGAAACTTTGAACTTCTAAATGGAACACGTACAAAGTTTTTCTTTTATCAATAATGTAAATTGAAAAAAAAAAGCATTTAAGATTAAAAATTCGTGACGGTAATAGTCTGAACTTTTAATTTAAATTCATTTTTTTTCTCTTTTTGATATTTTATTATTATCATGTATTACGCAAATCCTGAAAAATTTTATAAAATGATTTATTGGTCCATTTTCCGACTGAAATGAAAAAACAAACTATATTTTTTCATTTTCTATCTGTACGCTTGTATCAAACTAAATGTTTATAACTAAAAAACTAATTGGCCAATAATTAAAATACTTATAATAATATATCCATATATCCTAATAAAAATTAGTAATTGGGTAGATAGATATCAATTAGAGGAATCTAAAATATGGTTAGTCCCGATTGATAGTATATTATAGATGCTCCTTTCTAACTTTAAGAATTTCAATAGTTTTATAAAATTTCTCAAATAGAACTTTTATAGAAAAATTCTAATAAAATATTACGTATAGAAATTGTTATTTAATTTTAATATAACGTACAATCATGTACATAATGTTGTTCTTATGAAATCGTGTAGGCAAATTTAATTTTTGCAATGGCTTCATAAATATTAAAGTAGAAACACAAAACACATGTGAAATTTTCAGTTTCTGAATTATCGCTGGAACCAATTTTTCTTAATTTTTACATACTCCTGTATGCATTAATTTCAGAAAGTTTGTCTCCAAGGGCTAGGGTCTGAGATTATAAAAAAAAAAAAAATCGAATATGTATTTCTTACTATTTTTAAATATTTGAACTTTTTTGAGAATTCGTGGTGTTCGCGCATTTATTTTAACGAATTTAACTTCAGAATTCAAATGCACCATTTATTTATTTTATTTTTTTTTATTATAAGTATATAATCATTTTATACATTTCTTACAAAAAAATATATGTATATTATTATATATAATTATTATAAACGAAGGTATACTTAATTTATTGGAAAGATTCTTATCGTAACATTTAATTTATATGGATTTTTCGGTGCCACTAAAATATGTTCAACTACTATTTTGAATGTGTATATAATACCTATGTTATAAGCGAGTCACACTACAACTAAAAAGCCACTACTCATGACGGCTTTTTTAAATGCGTTCACACTTGCACTTTTTGGTTTTTTTCTTTTTTTTTCTCGTTTTGTCATATCTTTTTCCTTTTTTTTTGGGATTTTTTTTTGTTTTTTTTATTCGTTTTTTTTAAAAAATTGCCGCCAACTTCCTGAAAGTATGCAATTGTTAGTTTATTTTTTTCTCACAGAGCTCATTTGTTATTTGATCCCTGATTTTCTAGTGGCTTTTTGAAAAGCCACTAGCTTTTTTTTCTTTTTTTTGTATGGAAAAAGCCACGAAATAGCCACAACGATGATAGCTTTTTCAAAAAGCCATTAAAAAGCCGAAGTGTGACAGCCTTATTACATTGATATGCAACTGTATATTTTTATTTCATTGTAACTTATTACTAAAATTTTTCTTTTAGTGATATGTTATCGATTTTATAATGTTTTTATTTTCTTTATTATTCGAGTTTCTTTTAATGGGACCTGTTGAATAAATATATATTATATTATGTTCCCTTGAGATTTGTTATAAAACCTAAACTAAAAAAGGTCAAAATAAGATTGTGTTTGTAAATGAAATAAAAGTGTAAGACTAATGTTTTATTTTTAAATATTAATGATATATGCAAAAACAAACAATTACAATTTGATACTGTTAAGCTTGAAAACTATTTAAAAGTAATTTCATATTGATTGTATAAATTTATCTCGGTTGTAAAGCCTGTATGGAAATTATCCATTATCGATGCAACTTTAATGTGTATTTGGTGTACGCTTTATCCTTATCACTTCTCGTTACAAAAAAGTGTATTTATTGACCTCTGTAAAACTTGAAAAAGTTACTTTTGAGATAAATAAAAAAATAAAATAAAAATAAAGTTACAGAAATAATTTCCATACTTTTAATTAAAAAATGAAAATTAATCTAAAAGAGTGGTCAGCAGAGATATACATAAGAGTTTTTTTTTAATACAGATTTATTTATAGATATTGTGTATTTAAAAAGTTAAATATGTAAATTTGAAATAAATGAATTAAATAAAGTTTAATATAGATGGATAAAAATAAAAAATATGAAAAAGTATATACATTTATTATTTGAACAGAAATATAATGTGGAAAAGGGACATTAGTTATAAATAATATTTTATTTTAGGATAGATATCTTAAAGAAATTTAGAATGAATCAATAACGTGGGAATTAAATAAAGCTTAATTTGAAAAAAAAAAAAAACACACACAAAACATACTTAATTTGGACCGAAAACAGAGTAAGAACGTTTTACAAATCAGCTCCGACATATAATTTTTTCTTTTTGGAAAAAGAATATTACATTATAATATATACAAAATATTTTAATATTTTTTTATTCCTTTTTGTTGTATATATAAATATAGGAACAATTTTTCTTCTTTCTTATTCATTGAAAAATTGATTTAAGTCAGTGGTGCATTATGAGTAGGGGGACAAATTCCTATTTATCAATCCTAAATTCCTATTTATTTCTGAAATCTTAATCTTAATCATAATCTTAATATATATAAAGCAGGGTTTCGAACCCCGAAAATTATTGGTACGGGTACAGGTTCGGGTTCGATGCCTTAAAATTTAGTGGGTTCGGTTCAGGTTCGGGTTCGGGTTCGGGTTCAACTTTTTTAAGAAAAAAAATTATATGTAGTGTTTAGTTTAAAATGTAATTTTTATTTTATTTTAATTATTTTATTTAATTCAAAAAAAACTTATAAATTCTTTTCATTCACTTTTTTCACTACGTATGAAAACTTCTAGACTAATGAAAATAACCAAAGAAATACAATTAAAAAAATTCAAAAAAAATTCTGCGAAATATGAAATTTGAATTTCTACGCGCCGCATACTTAGGTAATAATTGCAATTAAAAATTGAACCCGAACCAATTTTTTTAGTGGGTTCGGGTTCGGGTTCAGGTTCACATAATTTAAAAAAAAACATTGAACCGGAGCGGGTTCAGGGTTCGGGTTCGGTTCGGGTTCGAAACCCTGATATAAAGGCAAAACGATTTCTCCGAAGCCTCAAAAAAATTCCAATAGGTGTCGCTATATTTATAATAAATATAAAGGCAAAACGATTTCTCCGAAGCCTCATACAAAACAATAACAAATCTTCAACACATGGCTCCTGGTGGTAATCGCAACAAATATTTTTACATTTTTAATTTTTATATTTAATGTAAATTCCAATAGGTGTCGCTATATTTATGATAATGTCCATAAAAACTACAGACACCATCCAGCCTTTCTGGTGGATCATTTCAAAACTTTTAGTTAACAAAAAAATTAAAAATTTTGAATGTGTTCTTATTGTATGTATTTCGTTATTGTAATCTATTTTGCTATTGCAGTTTGTTATTGTAATTTATTCTACATACTTATTTTTACGAAATACGTGGTATATTTTATTCATAACAAAAAACTTTCGAGAGAAGCTATTGAGCTTATTTAAGGCATTTGGTCAAGTTAAAAATTAAAAAAGTGCAAAATTGTTTTACCACGACGCGATATACACCACGGGGGGAAATTTGCAAAAATTACAAAAAAACATATTTTTTGTTGAGTTTTCATAACAAATTTGATTTTCGAGTTCAAGAAAGTGAACATCTGTATCCCATTGAATTCTTGAATACATTCAAAGCCAGTGGTCAGGTCGGGGGTTGTTTTAGGCTATTTTAAAATTTGATTGGCCTCCTACCCAGCGACCTCCCCTGGGGGAGGACTTCAAAAGTTCGTCCGTTGTCATTCAAATTTTGTGCATAAAACGAGGAAATGATTAAACACAAAAATTTCGTAACAAAAAATTTATGGGCTTCCTACCCAGCGACCTTCCCTGGGGGAGGGCTTCAAAAGTTCGTCTGATTTCGTTCAAATTTGGTACATAAAAAGAGAAAATGATTATACACAAAAATTGCGTCACAAAAAATTGGGACCCCTCTTTTTAGCTCAGCAGCTCAATAACCCACTCTGCAATGGCTCAGAACAAAATCGAAAATACAGTGAAAATCTCGCATACATGAAGTTTCATTTCTTCCGTGTGTCCTATTCACACATGTTTTTTAGAAGATCATGAATTTTCTCATGGACAGTAGCGTTATCAAGGGTTTTGGATAAGAGAATTTTAAAAATATTCTCGAAAAAAACTAATAACCATTTTAAAAAGATTGTGTTTCATGAAATATTTCAAAATTAATTATTGGAACAAGATGATCAGTGTTTGTTTGTATTTCATTAAGTATTAAATAAATGTTAAATCAATTATAATTTACTATTCTACGGGCTGACTAGTATGATATAATAATAAATGAAAAAAAAGAAAAGAAGTAGATGAAAACAATTTTCTTCGCACTTTAAGAACCTATGATCTGTCGATTATTTTTAATTTTTCATATTAATCCCATTAAATATAACATATGAATTATGAATATAAAAATTGGATCGAAGTACAAAAAAAACTTGAATCTTTTAACTATTATAAAACTATTTCAGAAAACACAATTTTTTTTTTACCATGATGGTCTATTGTGTATATTATTAATAAAAAAAATATATATATATAACTTTCGTTTATTTCAATTATTTAATCAACTAAAGTTCTTTTAGAAAAAATAAAAAAAACATAAAGTCATCTCAGTAGTGGTAGCCCATAAAATATTAAACAAAAAAAAATTACAGAAATGAAAAAAAGAATAAATTACTTTTACTTATTACCTTTAATTGTTGAACTTTGCTATTGATGAATTTAGTATGAAGTAGTAGTTATTTTTTAATTCGAAAAGCTCTGTAAAAGATGTTATTTTTTCTTTTTCTATTTAAATCATATATACCTAATTGTATAGACATTAATCTATAATAAAGCTACAATCTTTGTTATTCACTTTCCTCGAATATATAGTTAGAATTTGGGTTTCAATTTCAGGATAAAATCTAAATTTATATTATAAATATATTTAAATTTTGCGATTGAATGGTATAGAACAAAATAATTTTTTTTTATGGAATTACTTACGATTTCTATTTTATAATCCTTAACAACATAAATTTCTAAGGGCAAGTAAATAATTTTTTGTTTTTTACTATTATTATTGTATATGTACCTACAAATTATAATACCTAGTAACCTAGTGCGAAATTACGAAATATAATTTTTATTTTTGATTAACATTCTGAATTTTATTTGAAGCCCTTTAGGAGTATAAATATTTGTCTTCATTCGTATACGTATGATTATTGTGTATATACCTACAAAAGAAAAATACAGATTTTCATCCTACTCAGTTAGGAATTTAACTTTCATTTAAACATTTTTGTATCTAAACCGCATTATACAAGGAAAATATATTCTAAATAAATATATATTGTATAGGATTATTTTAGGTATAAATTGTATTACCTTACAATCGAAACTTTTTAATATAATATACACTATGAAGTATGAACATACGCAATTTTATTAAAACAAATGTATACCTACAAATATATGTCCAATATGTATACCTACAAATATATGTATGACTATTATATCTCTACATACACTACGACGTGGGGGTTCCCAAAATTACGCAATAATGTATCTTCTATACCATCTAACCATATATAAGAAAATCATCATTAACTTTATTTCATTTTTATATCCAGAATACAAACATATAACATAATCCGATTAATGAAAACATTTTTATGAATTGGGTCAATTTATATCAAGATTTTCTTCCTAAAGTTAAATAAAAAGCAATATTTTGAAATTACAGGAATGAATTTTTTTGTTTAGACCTAATAATAATAATAATAATAATAATAAACTAACAAAACATGTCCCACAATCTAAAATGTAACAAGAGTGTTTAGAAATTCAATAAGTCAATAAAATAAATAAATACATACATATTTAATGTATGTGCGATATATTATGTTTTTTGATTGCCGTAAACTTAAATGTAGAAGACTTTTAGTAAAGTTCAATAACTAATTATAAAGATAAAAAAAAAAAAAAAATATGTTGTAACATTTTCTTATTATTAGTTGAAAGAGATTGACTTAATTTAATTATTTTTTTTTAATACAAGTTAATGTTCTTGAGTTTTTTAACATATATATTTTTATATATATATATATGCTCGGTTTACATTTTCAAAATAGTGTTTGATTGATTCAAATTCTATTAAATCCTGCGTTATGAAGAAATATGTTTTTGCCATATTTAATGTACCATAAAATTAAATGTACTATATAGTATTGTCTTCAGAACCAAAGATGTGTACAAAATTTTATCAAGATCGGATATCGGGAAATTGTTGAAAAATCAATCACCAATTTTTTCTCTGAGAAGCTAAATAAAAGTTTCTAATAAAAAATATATTACAATACATCATAAATGTAGTATGGTGTCCGTTTTCAGTATTTCGATTTAAAATAGTTTAATTTTAAGATATCTTGGTCTACAATCAAAGTCTGAGCATATCTTTTAGGTGCTTCAATATCATTAAATGGTATATGACGTACACAAATTTGACAATTTTCATCGAAATCCAGAGCACAGTTCAAATCCTTGCGTTGTGACCATTTTTTAAGTTCCTCTAATCGACATCTATCAACCCAGACCCACATTCTATTTTTCGTTAGAATCTATTTTTATAAAATTTAAAATTTATCAAAATTTTATATGAAAATAATTAAGATCATTGAGAGAGCTTTTAATTCCCAAAACCATAATCAGAGAATCTGGCCCTTTATCTTGGCAAAAAGTGAAAAATATTACGCATATTTTGGCATTTGAACGATCGAAATCAGGCTTCATTCAATTCATATAGTTATAAGCATTTTAGTGTTGGAAGAACGGTCAGACGGATGGATAGACTGATGGACAGACGAACGGACAGACCGACGGACAGGCAAAAAAGGATAATATATAAACCGTTTTTTTCATTTTCAATGAAAAACAGGCTAACAATTAAATAGTTAACATTTAAATTATTTACATTGTATATAATTACAATTTATTTATTATATATAATGTTTATCAGTTTTTTGTTACGATTATTTAGGAAAGGCAAAGAGATTAAAAATATCATTTGTAAAATTAAATTTTCATGGGAAATATTTTATATGACCACATAAATTAACTGAGAATTAATAAAACGAATATAAATATAAAAAAAAAAAATTATAAAATATTAAAATGAGTTCAATAAAAAAAAGTAACTTTTACGTGTTTCTCAATTAAATTCTGCGGTTATGTTTCAGCTTAATTAAAAATAGCATAACGACCTTAAGCTCATGAAATCCATTTCGCTTTTAATTCCAAAATTTATTACGATATTAAATCAAATTTAACAAGCTATGTAGGTACATCTATTTGATGATTTTTTCTATTTATTAGGAGGGCATCCATTTATTCACATTTAAATAAAAAATAATTGTTTTTTAAATGCGTTTGGTGGAAAAAAAAGTTGTGGCGCAAAATACATAATTTAGTGTGGTACTTCTATTTTACTCTTCACGTATTTATAGAAATGGATTTGAGTTAACTAAATATATTACATAATATATTTATGGAAATTTTTTTTTTAATGTTTCTTGACATCAACTCATATACATTTACACGGGAATCCTTTTTCAACCTCCCAATCCAAGCTGGTGGACTCGATCGGTAAGTGGTTTAATCATTTAACGCGCGATAGACAGACGGACAGGCAGACAAACAGAAAGTGAAAACATATAGTCCGTTTTGTTATTTTTTTATGGAAGCGAGATAAAAATTAGGAAAAGATTTTAAGATTTTTTTTTTAAATATTATAATTCAATGACATAATGGCATTGTAATTTGTAAAAAAGATATTTTTGCAATGCAATTTTATGTTATCTATCAATGCGTTATACATATAAAATTGTATCAATAAGTTTGCATTATATGTGTAAAATTGTTCTCTGTTTTATTAAAAGGCCTAAAGTTTCTAGAATACTGTAGGTAGGTATATAAAATTATTTTTATCTGATGAATTTATAAGGGTTAACAATATACTGATTACACATTAGGAAAAACTAATTTTATATTTTTAATAGTTTGTTTTCCAGGTATGTTATTTATTATTTTTATATTATATAAATTAGAATGTGTTATGTAATGTTTAGTAATTTCCAACTATTAATTTTTAAAGATTGGGGCATTAGATAACTGTTCTTACATATATATTAATTTTATTCTAATTCCTCGCAAAATAAATTAAGATAAAGATGTTAGATAGAAAAATGATTTTTTTGATTATAGTTTTAAATCATTAAAGATTCATTCATCCACATGATAATTTCTTATAGTTGATTGAATTTCCAAGAATTACCATATTACCATATGAGGTTAAAATTATATTATAAAAAAGAAATAATTTACAAAAATTCTTTTTAAAGTTTATCGATATAACATAATATTTAAGTATGTATGTATGTTTGTATATAATCTTCAACTTATTTTATAAGATAAAATAATCTGTCGTAGTTACGAAATTTTTGATTTTGGGGTAATCGATGAACTCCAAGGTTTTCAAAGTTCTCAAAGTTTTTATTTTTGAGTGATAAAAGTTTGTATCTACACAGCTGAAAAAAACTTTAAAATTAGGGCCAAATGAGTTACCACTTGGGAACAGAATTATATTTTTTCTACAAAATATCTTGTTCTGTATTTTGGAGAAAAAAAATTTAAAAATATTCGATTTAGCTTTAGCTTAGAAATACAACTTATTATTTTAATAAATATTGAGTAATATTTATTGACATTTATAGTAAAAAAGTTGGGCTAGATGCTGTTGTAAAGCGTAGATTCAAGAGTGTAGAGGCAAGTCTTGAAGTTGTTTTTATTAAACTATAATAGTCTCTAATCTTTTTCAATGGCATGGAATACTTCAACATTGTAATATTCAGATTTTCATATTGGTTTTATTTTTCTTCAAATGAATAACGTTTTCTTCTTTTTTTTGACAAGATAAATTGTGACTATTTACGAAAAATGAAATGATAAAAAAGTATATCTGCAAATGTCACTCAGAATTTTCAAATATAAGAAGGCATATATATGCCAACTTCTACTAATATGCGTACAATCTGTCTTTATATTTTTTGCTTAAAAAGTCTTTAAAAGAATATTTGTTGAAAAAAAAATTGAACATTCTTTGAATCAGCAACAATAATATTGAATGAAATTTTTCATTTGACAATACGTATGAAAATTCAAAAAACCAAAAAATAAGGTAATTTATTGATGTTGATTTATTGATTTGCCTTTAACTATTTTCTGTTTTATTTAATTCCCCCTTGTCAGAAGCCGAAAAGATATATTTTTTAATGAAGATTAATAGATAATGCATTTTAAACTGAATCATATATGTAAAGATAATTTAAGTATTTTAATATGATGAGAATGAGACATATTAAGAAAATCCTTTACTCTTTTTTTTTATTTCATTCCATCTATTATAACATCATAACTATTGTGATAAAATCATGTTTTTATATATAATAAATGTATGCAACTCTATTATTATACTAATCAACAAAGGTGAATGGATATTTTTTTATACATTTTTGCAACCCCATCGTTAGTAATTCACAATACTTAATCCTCTAAATTTTCCAATTAATTTTTTTCTGCTATATTTATGTTAAACCGAAGGTACATCTTGCTTTGCTAATAATTTTAATTTTTTATTTCTTTTTTCAAAATCCTAGAGTTAAAAGGTTGTTATAAACGAATGGAAAATTAATTGAAAATGTTTAAATAACATGAAAAACTTTCAACCATAAGAACTTCTTTAGTTTAAAATCATGATGTACATACATGAAAAATGCTTTTGACGTCCTTGACTAGGGATTGCAAAAAAAGCAAAAAAAACCAATACCGGTATTTCGGTATTGAACTTTACTGATACCGGGATCCCGGTTTTAATACCGGTATTCCAAAAAATAATATTTCTCAAAATAAAAAATACCTATAATAATTATTATAAAAATGAAACAAAAATTATTTAATTAATAAAAAACATACCCACTGCTAATTGCAACCTCCAATAATTTAAAAAAAATACTTTTACACTAAATCAGCAGAATTGTTAATAGTAGATTATTGAATATGTAAACTAAATTTGTTATTAATTAAGAGTTCTGTATACACAAAAATACATTGACACGAGTCAATACTTATATCACGAGACCGAAGGTCGAGTGATATAAATTGACAAGTGTGAATGTATTTTTGTGTAAATACAGAACGAGTTGTATAACAAATTTTGTTTACATATCCAATATACTGTTTTAATGCGTAGGGGAGAGGTAGTTGCAAAGAGAGAATATTTTTTCTTCTCATTTTTTCTCATTTTTTTTTTTTGTATTTGGCTGTATTGAAATATTGTGAGAGATATTATGTTTGTTTAGGTATTACGTAATATTCAATACGAAACATCTAAATGATTTCATTATTTACGCTGATGCATCTAAATTTTTTCATTATATACGCTGATGCATCTAAATTTTTTCATTATTTACGCAGATGCATCTAAATGATTGCATGTGTATTGACGCATATAATACTCCATTTAGTGATCTAAATTCTATAGCACTAAATACAACATAACGATCCCCAACGCATTAAAATATTTAAGTAAACACAAATGCAACTACACACAACAAACTATTAAGAGCCCTCAGTGCGGAAAATGGGTCTTGGTTTTGCTTTGATTCTAGAGTTAATACAATCTCGACTGATGTGATTTTTTGATATGTTAGAGAGTATATAATTGGCTCCAGGGTAGGCGAGGCGAATTTTTTGAGAAATTACAGTTTCTGCACAGAAATAAAATTCAAATATAGTTTTGTGATTTTCTAGTAGAGGTGTTTTTCGTACAATTTTTGTCGCATTTTTCACGGCCGTTTATTTTCTGTAAAATAAAACAAAAAACAACTGCAAAAATAGAAAACAGAATTTCACGTCGAGGGCTCTTAAAACTTTTATTTTTTTAGTAACCGCACTTGTTTGTAATTATAAAAAACAATCTACTAAAAATATCAAAAAATATTGAATAATAAATCCTCAGAAAAAAATTTAAATACCGAAATACCGGTTTTGACAAATATAATACCGGTATTGATTTTCATTGGTTTTTTTCCGAAATACCGGGATCCCGGTATCCCGGGATCCCGGTATTGCGATCCCTATCCTTGACTTTTGTTTTAAGAATTTTTGAACTCAATTTTTGTGTATATCTTTAAATTTTATTATGTTTTACACTTCAAATACATAAAATTAAATTCGAACTTTGTTGGTAATTAAAATAAGTCTAGACCAAATGCATTATGACAAAATTTTATTTCAGATTTTTATTGCTTTCCAGTTGGAGGCACAAATTAAAAAACGATATAAGAAGAATTTCGAAGATAAGTATAATGAATTCAGTTTCATATTCTATCCTTATTCCAGATTTCCTTTAAATAATTAAAGTATTTTACATTATTATATTTATAGTCTATACTCTTATATTAAGTTCAAATAAAAACTGGACAAAGTTTTTGTAAATTCCTCATTAAAAATGATAATTTTAACTAAAATAATTGAAAAGAAAGTAGAAACAAAAATTAATTATCAAAAAATATTAAAATTTGTTCATTTCAAAAATTTAGAATCAATTGATAATCAAATTTTCAAAATTAAAAATTAGAAACAATGGACTATATATATTTTCACTTTGTGTCTGTCCCACACTTAAATGAGTGTAAGTGTGCCAAAATATGCCTAATGTTGTTCACTTTTAGAAAAGCTAAACATAGATTCTCCGATTACGGACAAGGGTCTAAATAATTTTCATATAAAATTTATGGGTTTCTGAAATTTTTATAAAATTTTAATAGTTTTTAACGAAAATTTGTATATCTGTGTAAATAGATGTCAATTAGTTTAGAGCAACCTTGAAAAGTTTTTCTGGATTGTGACCAAGAACTCGCGCTGGGGACTGAAAATTGATTGCATTTGAATGAAATTTTGTGTATGATGTATTTTTTTTTTTTAAATTTGTGTAAGCTGCTTTGCTCACAAAATATTTTCACGAACACTTTAAACCTTGCTAACTAAAGCGAAAAAAGGTAATTGTTTTTAAATTCAGAAAGAATCATTAATATTTATCACGAAGTTGTATATTATTACCTACACTTTTGTATATTTTTTTTCAATTGAATTTAATATTATATTAAAGATATATAGGTATAACTTAAAAACATTTGACCCAGATAATTTTCATCATTTTCCTTTTTAAATGTTAAATAAAAAAAAAGGTCATAAATAAACAAAAAAAAAAAGTTGAATCTTAAATGGTTGAAATGAAATATTTCAACATTTATTATTAAAAGAATTACACACTTGACAGTCACTATCACCGCTAAAAAATATTTACAAAATGAAATAACTTTCTTGAAGAAACAAATTTAATTGAAATCATCAACATTTTGTTTTTCGTAAATTTTTTTGATTATACTTTAATGTTTTCTAATATAATAAACGATGTTATATATTTTGAGTTAATTTAAAGTTATCGTGGCTGACAATTTTTTTTTTTTTTGGCTTTTTTTCTGAAATTTGGTAGTTAAAACAAAACGAGTTTGTAGTAAAGTTTTTCGGTAGGTACATAATGGGAAAATTAATTTGCAGTTATAAATAAAATGATATTTTCAAAATGCTAATGAAAATGAAATATTTTATGGCAAGATTAAAAATTATATTGATTTTATATAATATTGTATTTTTATTGGGATATTAAATTTTCTTTTATGTGATTTTTAACAAAAATATTTTTTCTCGTGTATTTTCAGAAGCATGAATTGTTTAAAGATAAATTTAAAATTTAATTCAAAAGAATTTTATCCTAAGATCGGTTGTCATGAAAATTATTATATTAGATTTAATTAAATCTAAAATAGAATCATACTACTATAATAGTAGCATAGTTTTTAGAATTAAGTCTCTGAAAACCTGATTTTATTTTTGTTTTTCAGTATTTCTATAAATAAGCCAATTATTTATGTTATAACATAAAAGAAACTTGTAAAATTCTATTGGTTTCATTATTTATTGATTATATTTTAGAATCTGGAGTAATTATCCTGACACCTAATATATATTTGATAATTTTTGAGTTTTAAATCTTATAAGAATATAACATACACATGCTGAATGAAATATATTTTTTGACGTATTAATTATGTCTATTTATTTTATACTTGAAAGTTACCTTTCATTCGGTTTCAGAGCTTACTATATATTTATAAAAAAAAATGGTGTCAAAGAACCAACAAACTTTAATGTTAAGGATTGTTTGTTTGTATTTGTATATTCATTATTATTATTACTATTAGTTTTTAATGCACAACCTTCATATAAGTTTAGAAAATATAATTTGTATCTACATTATACATTATATACATAATAAATATATTTATATAACAAAAACTAATTAAATTTGCTAATTATATTGGATAAAAATTGGGTAAAAAACAAAAGAGCAGAAAATTCAAAATGTGAAAAGAAAATAAACAAAGGATAATCAAAGCAATAAAAGTCATCATAATATGTATAAACATAATGTGTATTCTGAATTTACATGACGTACATACAATAATATACATTTTCAGAATCACTTAGTAAAGTGAAATTTAATATACAAATGAAGAAATATATTATTTGTTTTTTTTTTTTTTATTCAAAAACTTTTTTATGTGGTGGGTGATGGGATGGTATTATAATATTAGAAAAAAAAAAGTGTTTAAGTTAAAATTTGTTTTTACGAAAAATTTAAATCTAATTATAACTAAATGGAAATCAGGAAAATGCATTTTAAATAACGAGAATAATTTTGCTGTAAAAAATTTTTTTTTGTATATAACGTACAACATATAGATAGAATAATTTTCAGTTCAACTTTCATTATAAAACATTAATGTAAATTAAACCAAATAATGTAATAGAAGAAGTTTCGAAGATCAAAAGCTCATATAGCAAGGCTATAAGCAAACCATGATACGTTAGACTTTTTTGCAGCTTCAAGCCTTTTTATTTCATCCAAACAGAAATACTTCATTTACCTTTGAAAATTTGGTGAATTCAAATTTATTTTAAATTTAAAGAAAATTAAAATCACAAAATTGGTTAACACAAATTCAATTACATCCTTCCTTATACTATAAAACATTATTATCTAATCATTATTTTTCATATCAGCTCTTTATCTTGATTGCCAATTTCAATACCAAAGTATACAGAATACAAGCGAATTACCGTGTCATTAATCGGTTTCCGTTGATCTTTCATTATATACTCACCGCATATGTAACAAAACATATCAGGATCGTTAATGCAACTTCTTGACTTACTTGCCATCATAAATTTATACGATTAATGTCATAAAAGTAGTTATAACATGGACTGATTTTGAATAAAACCGTAAAAAATTTGAAATAAGAATTGTAGGTAAACCAGAGCTGTCAGGTGACATCTAGTAGCAGCAATGTCGTTCATACTAACTACTTTACCGACTACAGATGCACTACAGTGTAATTATCACATTAAGTTTCATATAAAATGTCGTAATACTGTGTTTATTTTTAAGTTTAAAATGCTAATCAAATAATGTCATCAAAACTAGAAAAGCAAGTACATAATATTAAATAAATAAGTTAATAAAAAGTACTAAATTTATTTACAGTGTAAATATTAAATAAAATGTTGATCCTTAGTAGGTATATATACCAAAATTTCTGGTATAAGTATAAGGAATAATTAAGTTGAAAAATCTTTTGAGTTACTTACTGGATTCATTTTGCTTCAACGAGCAAGTTTTATAAGTTTCAAGTTATATTAGGTATTAAATATTTACATTTCAGAATTTCTGGTAAAGAAGGAATATTCAATTAAAAAAAAATCGTTAAACGTTCAAGTAAACTAGCAAGTTTTGCTTCATCTCATAATATGTTTCATGAAAATTATATTATTTGAAACATGAAACATATATGAAAAAGTATATCAAAAAAAAGTTTTTATTTCCACTTCAGAATTTTTAGGGTATAAAAGGAATAATTAAGTTAAAAAAAAAATTGTTTTTAAATAAAATTTGACAGAAATGTGAAAAGTTTGCAAACTTTTCATTTCAGTGTAACTTCGAATAAAAATAAACATTTTTTTTGCATTTTTAATTTATTAAAATTCTAATAAACATCAATAAATAAATATTTGACTACGATGGCTCATAATATTGTATGTAATAATATGTTATTGATATGTTTATTTAGCATATATTTGCTTATTTTCGTTGTTATTATTATAATATACATTATATCCGATTCCTTTTTTTAATAAAAGGTTAAGAAAACTCCTGTAATGCTTGCTTTTTTTTTTGAGTTAAATTAAAAAAAATATCTTCAAATTGAAATAAGGAAAAAACATTTTTTTCTTCTTGATTATATGAGTTTTATAACTTAACTTATATGTTTTTGATTTCATTAAAATTCATATCATAACATACAAATATACAAAACATACAAATATATTTGCTGCGAAAATTTTGTTTATTCTTTATTTTTGTTTAATAAAAAAAAAATTTGTTCTTTTGAAGATACAAAAAGAAATTTAATGGAATAAATGTATTAAGGATAAAAAAAATAATGTAATGTTATGAAAACGACAACATAAAGTTCTTTGCGATTTTATGATTATTTAAAAAGTTTAAATATTTGTTTAGCTTAATCAATTTTAGCGATAAACTTTTCCTGATTTACTTAAGTAGAGTTTGGGCAAAACAAAAACAAAGTTCTTAATTGCTTTATTTTACATAATGTATACTATTTTTAAAAAATAAACGTATTGAAATTTGTGCGCAACTAAATTTCTCCTTAACAATTACAATTTTGGGTAAGAAAAAAAAATAATTTTGTTATGAAAACAAATTAAAAATAAAAGTAAATATATAATCTTGAAGCAATTAAAAATAAAAAATAATAAAAAAATTTTGATTTTCACAGACTGGATATTCAAAAAATTAAAATGTGTACGCAGTACGCGCTATATACTTTATATGGGATTTTTTTTGTGTGTAATTTTACAAAAATAAGATATATATGTAATCCTAAAGTGAATAAACTGTTTTGTTGATTTGAATATTAAAAATTTATATCACATTAGATTTATACAAAAGGTAAACTTTTAGATAACAAAATATTTTTTATGTATTTTTTTAAGTATTATTGTAGGTACATTTACTTGCACTTATATAAATATAATGTTTCATATTGAAATACCATAAATTATGTGCTTTAAATTAAAATTTTCCTGTATTATGAGAAAAATTTTACCTGTCGATCAGAATAATTTTGAAATTGGGGTCTATTTACGTTTTATATTGGTTAAGAAAATTGAAAGCTGTTTGTTGTAAACTGATGAATTGATTCGAATAATGGTTTGGGTAATTTTTTTAAATTTTGAATGAAAATAAAATTAAATTTCAAATGTGTGGTTTTCTTCAATGTACTTACTACACGTCTTATTATAAACGATTTTATATACTTTTTAAAGAAATTCTTCACTTTTTTAAGGCAAAAGATAAAATCACGAATTCACAAATTCTTTCTGTAAAAATATATTATATATATTACACATAATATCTAAATTATTACACGGCTGCGTTACCTATAAAATTCACTAAAAGACGGTATTTTATTTATTTAAATTCGAAAATCATATTAGATACGTGCAAAAGGTAAACTTCTAAATTATAAAAAAATTTTCTTTTTTAATAAGAATAGTATATTATATGTTTATATATTTATATGGAATAATTTTTATATACAATATATATATTTACTTGCCTACATTATGTTTAAGGTACATGCTACATCTATATAATGTTTCATATCAAAATATCATAAATATAAGTGCTTTATAAATTTAAATTTTGCTGTATTATGTAAAAATGTTCTTATCGATCTGAATAATTTTAAAATTTGTATTTCATCTATCTTTTTATTTTGCAAAAAATAAATAAAAGATACTAATTTATACTTAGTGGTTTCTAAATTTTGTTAAATTTTGAATAAAAATATAATTAAAATTTGAATGAGAGGTTTTTTTAATGGACGTACAGATCTGATATTTAAAATTATGTTAAATTTAAAAGTATTGTTTTTTTAACAATGTTTGTCTATCTATAATAAATTTTAAAGAGCCTGAAAACATAATTTCTGTTGAAACAATTTTATGATTTGAAATGTACATAAATTTTGTATTATATTCTATATACACAAAATTAATATATAATATGTATTTGTGTTTTTATACAAACTTAATATTAAATAACTTATTTTAAATAAAATGAGCTGTTTGCATATGAAAATGCAAAATAATGAATTATTTCGTTACAATAAATTTTTTTTTTGTTGCAAAGAAACTTAAGAGCTTGTTATGTTTGGGCGAAAAACCAGGACTCTATTTTTGACAATGATTGATCCTAAAATTACTATGGTTCTACGTCATATATGTAAAAAATGAAATAAAATTTCACAAATCAAGGAACTATTAAAGAAAAACGCCTTAATGAAACTATGAATTTCGATTTTTACAAAATTTCTTATTCAAATTGTTTCAAAAAAAGAATAACGTTCTGAGTTAAAATAGTGGAAAAAATAAATAAATAAAAAAAAATTAAGTAAATTTTTTTATATATATTTTCTGTATGACAAATGAAATAATTAATTAATTTGAAAGTTTTTCGCTTAATACAATTTTTATTTTTTGTACTTAAATAGACAGACAGTAGAAAAATACTATTAAAATGTAAATAACTTTGTGGTTTCCATTAAACCAATTAATTTAATGTAAACATTTTTAATTATAATTTCAAAACCAAATGTACATATTTACGATTATATTTTTAATAAAATATTTTTATTTTCATTTTTATGAATCTTTTCATCAATCAATAAAAAAAGGTTTTCTTTTTATTATTTATTTTACAAATTAAGAATATTTTCTTAAATTGGTCTGATGACTAGACATTTTTGATATATATAAATAGATTATATTAAATATTATGTATATTTGGATTAGATATTGTATAGCTATGTATCTTATATTAATCTCCCGGCAGAATAAAATAAAAAATTATGTTTGAATAAATCTTAATTTGGTTTATTAAATTGTTATATGTCAACTAAACTTCATGTTTGACAAAAAAAAATATTTAAAATAATTTACTTTTTTTTTTCAATTTTCATTATTAAAATATAATTCTGATTATACAAGTTATTACCTGTGCAATGTTGTTACAGATTCAACATTAGATGTTTAAATTTTAAATTATTTAAATGCAATAATTTTAATTTATATCGTTTAATTATTTTTGTCTTCAAAAATTGTGCTATTTCACCCGTAACAAATTTATTATAGCGTAAGTAAATAAAATAAAATGGACAGTACAGATCACTTTTTATGGAGCAAGTCACTATTGTTAAAAATTAAATTAAAGAATATTCACGAAAAGCTCCAAATGCATAAACTTAATTAATTATGTTATATTCTATATACAATTTCGAATTCGTCGAATTTTTGATAATTATAATAATATTACAGTAGTTGTTCCCAAAAATATTTGGAAACACGAAAATATATTTGTACAATTGCAGTCAATTTCATTGCTTCAACTATTGAGGGCTTTTGCCACTCAGAGTTTAATCTACCAAGTTTTCAATCTAAAAACTGAGATATTGTGAAATTCTGTTGCAAAATCAATTCTGTTCCATTATGGCATTCGATTCTTTTACATTAAAAAAAATGTATTTATATAGAAGAGTATCAAATAAATAGTAAGTACGGGGTTAAAAAGGTCCAGATAAAAAATAAATAAAAAAAAAGATAAAAAATAAATCAGTTAATCAGTTCATTATTAATTAGAATTTTTGGTGAAGGACAGACAGAAACAACGGACATTTTCTGAGAACATAAAGGCAATTGTTTCATTTTTGATAGAAAACGCTCTAATTACACCACAATATTGATTATTGAAACTTAATTAACTCGTCAAAATTTAATAATTAGATAATAAATAACATTTAACATATGAATTTGGCAAATTGGACTTATAAATAAATTTCGAGGTTTTAATTAACAAAAATATAAAAACAAAATAACAATAAACAAAATCGATAATAACAAAAGTCCTTGAATCGGGCATAAATTTTGTCACGCTGAATATTATCCAAAAACTATTTTTAAAGGTAGGTATATAAATGTTTTAATGCTGTATAAATCCTATAAAAATTTTCCATGGTGGCTATATTGAAATTAACTCATGAATTTATAAAATTAAAATTATTTGAAATTAGAACTGCATTTTTTGAATTGTTTACCTAGGTACCTAGGTAAATGTGTTTAAAATTATTTCATATAAAAAATGCTGGAAGTTATAATTGAGAAACTTGTAGTTAATTTACTTTTAATGTAATTGTAATTTAACTTTTGCATTGAAACAGTACTTCAATCAGAATTAATGTTTATTTATTTTTTTTACATTTGTGGGAGGCTAAAATCGTTACCAGATTATTTAACCGAGGTGCTTATTCTTGTAAGCGAAAGAATTAACAAATGAAATACCTATATAATAGCTAACTTTCCACACGAACTAAAACCAACAACAAATATTTTAATAAAAATTTATACATTTCAATTTTCCACCCACAGACGTTTTAACTTTTTCAAGAATATAATTAACATTGAAGAAAGTTTAAGATTTTTTTTTTTTTTGTTTTTTGGTTTTATGATCCTGAAGGAACTTTATTTGAATTATGATGGTTTTCATTTGGGTTAAAAAAAAAAATAATAATATTTTTATAATGGGACTAAAAGAAATCTACAAAATTGAAATTATGATTCAATTTAGATCCGCTATGAGCTGCCTTGAGCTTTTTTACGCATAAATGTTTTCAATGTACATAATTTGTGAATTTTATTAAAAATATTTTTGTTTTATTTTAATTTTCTTGATGAAATTAAAATATATTATGTGATGAATAAATGATAACACAAGCAATAAAATACAATCTTTGATACTACGGTATTAATATTGATAAATAATACAATGTATATACCTTAAAACATTGTTGGCATTCAAATTTAAATTCCACTTATATTCCGGAAAATAAATTGCCGTTCGCATTACAAAATTTGATGAGAACTGGAATTTGATGATGTATAAAAAAAAATTGAGAAAGAGAAAAAGGTTTTG
Source organism: Hybos culiciformis (assembly GCA_964007475.1). NCBI lineage: Eukaryota > Metazoa > Arthropoda > Insecta > Diptera > Hybotidae > Hybos > Hybos culiciformis. The sequence goes on from OZ023274.1 coordinate 81,926,362, forward strand.
TTGTCGAAAATTTTGACTTTTAATCTCGCTTTTTATCAATTTTATTTTATTTTTTTTTCATTTCGACTCGAATTTGACAAAAAAAAATTGTTGCCAACTATAACAAAATTTAAAAAAGTGAGTGAAAGTAACTATAAATGTGGAATTCCAACCCTGACAAACTGGGATATGAAAGTGGAATATACATATTCCGGAATATATTTTTATATGAATAATCCAGTTAATTTTCCTGAAATATTCCGGAAAATAGCATATTCCACAAATATTCTGCTAATGCGAACACCATATAAGTTATGAAAGAATAAAAAATTGTTTTGCTTTATTACAGACAATAAGAAAGAAAGCCATTTTTAAAGTTATGCATTGGATCTGATTCGCATAAATAAACAAAAATGTAGATACATTATGATTTTAAAGGAGTAAGAAAATTAAATTTCTTCACATAAAAAAAAAGAATTTAGTTAGAAAGATGAAACAAGAAAATTAACCATACGAAAATCATGACACGAAAAGAAAAATTAATTACGAACATATTTTACAGGAATTTTGCTATTGCTATTAGATTGATAAACAATCACCAAACCACCAGCTCATTAACATCACTCAACCACCGTCGTAATGTAGGTTCACTTTACATCTTTTATAAATACCTTGTTGGAATGGATACGTGTTCCCTGGAAGTAAAGGCCCTACTTCCTCAACTTCAAGTATTTTCACGCCAAACACGTACCGCTTCAACGTCACACCCATATTTCATTAAAATTCTCAGATCTGATAGAACGAGCTTCGAAGATTCGTTTCAATTCGCACCTCGAGAATGTGGAATGCTCTCCCATCAGAATTGTTCCCGAAAGCTGGCGGACGCTTGGTTTGCGACTTGCGCCGCTTTAAGAAGAGTGTAAATGATTACCTTAAAACTGTCCCACTTTTTAATCCCATCTAAACTTCCTGTCCTCATTACCAAATTCATACTTCTTATAGTATAAAAGGTATCTCACCTAGTGATTTGGTAACTTTAATAAAAAAAAAAAAATAGTAGAAGTAAATAGGATGCGAGTAAAAATTAAATTCGATTTTATTTCTTTTTAATTTTAATGCATAATAAATTGTTTTTATAAATTTATTTTTCATTCAAAATTTCATCGTTTTTTAAAACAAACAATAAATCAAGTAATAAATCTAAGTAATAAATATGTGATATGAAATAATTAATATTATAATTTATAACATAAAACTGACGTCTTAAAACTGTAGCATGAAAGGGAATGATAGATTGACAAATAAAAACAACTAGCTATTCGGATTAAAATTTATTCATCACAATCTGAAATTTCATTTAATCCTTCACATGCTGTATAATAATAATAATAACCAAACAATTTAATATTAAAAAATCACAAGCAACATAAAAAAAATACATATACATCTGATTCGTTCAAAAATAAAAGATTTTTCTGTATGTACTTTGTTTTCAACCATCACCAACACTAAGATTTATAAGCCGTGTAGTTGAAATGTAAACAAAACTTTTCGTAGGGATAATAAATAAAAAATTCCCACTAGTTTTAAAATTTTTGTTCGCGACGATGGGTATAAAAAATTTTTGTTGCCTTTTTTTTCTAATTTTCACAAATCTATTGAGATAAAATTTAAAATAATCGCAAATATAAATTAATAAAAAATATGTTTTTTATAAGTTTCAATAAAAAAAATTAATATTTCATATATAAATTAAAAAAAAATCCTTCCTAGGACAATTTTTTTCTTGCCGAACAAGTTACAGGTGGATTTTTGATGGTTTTTTTATTTACTTTTGTAAGTGAATTATTTTTTTTCAAAATACTTTCATAAAAATTAATTAAAATAATTTTTATATAATTATTGTAATTATTGAAATAAAAAAAAATATTAAAAAAAAATAATAATTATGATAAAAATCAAAACATAGTTTTTCTGATGGATTTTCGATTTTTTTTTAATACACATAATTTCCAAAGCAAATTTTTAATTGATATTTTCAGAAAATTAAATAAAATTTATTTTCAAAAATAATAAATAAAATATACCTATAATATAATATCAAAAATTAATAAGAAAAAACCTTTCTTTGTGTAGGTAGATGTTAGGTACATAGTAACCCAGGTAGATAAACAGTCGCGTAAACGCAGTTGACGTGCACAAGTCAGATTTGACCGAAACTTGGTGAGATAGTAGAAGTGGTCAGCAAACACTTATATCACAGAAGCTTTCTACCGGTAACCTCTCGTTTCAGAGATATGCATGACCAAAGTTTTCATATATTAGGTAGGTACCTACCTACTTGTTTGTAGTAACCAAAAACTTTTTTTTCGCAACAAGTACGTAGTTTTTAAAATAAAAAGTTTTCATTCTGAATGGAAGACGACAGCCGCCTATCCTTCAAACATTTTTTGTTTCTCGATTTGGATATCGTTATTAAATACCTAGTTATTTTTCGAGGTGTTTTTAATGTATCTGACCTGATATCTTGTACCTAATATACCTACTTATGAAAACTTTGGAGGGTCATACCTCTCGAATGGGAGCTTTTCGGTGAAAAATGTCTTGGATTTGAGGGTTTGGGTACTGCCTCTACTCCCCCAATAAGTTTCAGAAAAATGAGATCGTTCACGTTAACATCTAATAAGAGCTAGGTGTGAGATACTTTTTTGGTTTGTACAAATTTTAATTAAATTAATTTAAATTTTTTTAAAAATTCATTTAAAATTAAAGATAAATTATTTATATTTGGTATACCTAGAGCCTAGAAATTATAACAAAAAAAAATTCAATTTATTTTACCAGGATGAAAAAAAATTTATGGATTAAATTTGCTCGATTTATGGAAACCTTCATTTAAACAAATACGGTTTCTTTTCTTAAAAATTAATATTAATCCTGTAATAAATCACATTTAATAATTAAATTATATTTTTTTTGCTTTTAATCGCATTTTACAGATTAATCTCTAGTTTTTGTATAGGAAATCTCATAGGGTTTCATACATTTGTTATGATTTTTATGCCTACGAGATGCTGTCTATGTATTGTTTTTTTTTTAATAGGGGGCTTTTAATTTATGTTGGTATTGTTTCAACTTTTTTTCTCATCATTTTTTTTCGGCATCGATCGTTTTATAATTCAATTTTATGAAATTAAAAATCTGTGCATCAATCAAATTTGAAAAGGATGAAAACTGTTAAAGTCTCTGGTGAGCTCTTTTTTGGAAGAAAAAAGAAATTTAAAAAAAAATTTAAATTATTTATTCATAAAATTTCTGACTTCAAATAATTAAAAATATGTTTCAAAGCGTTTCACTTTCATATTTTATAATTAGAGATTTATTTTTTAAAATAAATTTCAAATTCAAAAATGTTATAAATTATTGAGCTTAGAATTCATAAGATTATAACAAATTATTCAAATCGGATAGGCTCATAAGATTTAATTTGAGATTAATAATTCAAATTTTCTTTTAATACAAATTTCTTTTATTTTATATCATTCAACAGGGATTTAAATATTTAACAAACAAAATCTATATTTACTATTTCTTCTCTATTCTCTATAATAAAATTTAAGTACTATTAGAAGAAAAAAAATAATTCGTCCTATAATTAAGAATAAATTTTAATAAATTCTTTTCTAATGAAAAAGCTTTATATAAATCTATATAACCGTATATTGTATTTAAAAACTTAGAATTTTTCTTAACAATTTAACCTTTATAAATTTTTGTTTAAAATTTCTCTTGATAACATTCCAAATCTAATAAATCACTTTTTCAGCTGAAATTTAAAACTTGTAACATAAGAAGATCTAAAAAATCTGCACAGGCAGAGAGCGCTTTTATTAAACCATAGTATTATCGCAGACATATATACTGAAATATATATGTAGATATTTCTGTGAATTTTCTATTTTTTTTTATGTATAAATGTGCTAAAAATTGTCATGAAGTAAATAGTATATTCTTAGGGGGGAATTTTTTTTTTTTTATTTTCATGAACTCTATTAGATATTATTGCATATACGAATGAATTTAGAATTTGCATACATAATAAATTAATAAAATGAAAATCTAACAAAATTGTCAAATGAAAATTTACTAGAATAAATAAAATCAGAATTCTAGAACTTAATTTATTTAAAATTATAAACACTAAAAATATTTTTATAATCGTTGTACATAATAATGTTTTAATAAAATATTCTATGAAAAATACATTTAATATAAAATTATGTTGGGTGTGAGTGAGATTCACCAAACCTTTTATCTTCTAACACCAGAATTAATGTTTTTATGTTTATATAGTTTTATGTATTGTGCAGTATATGTACAGCATGTATACACCTATATTAAGTATATATAAGTAGACCAAAATTATTATTATGATTAAATTTCATTTCATAAAAAAAAAAACACTTCTTGATCTCGAAAAGAGAACCACTAACTGTTTGTATAACATAAATTTAATAAAAAATTTAATATCTAAGAAAATGTATCAAGGAGGAAATTTATTACTTCAGTTAAATTTTCATGATTTTATACACAGAACTACCGCTAATAAATGTTGTAAATAAATTAATACTTCTTGTAATAATACCTACACTACACAGTATAAAAGAATGTATCTATGATGTAGTACCAGAGTTGATAAATTATGAGATGTCATGTTGGATATTAAGTTTTTTGATTTTTTAAGAACATCTACCGAAATGTCAAACATTTATTTAACATGTATAAACGTTTAAACTTTTTAAAAAAATAAATTAATTTTAATAACCTGTGTACCAAATGGTTTGTTGGTGTAAGCATATGCTGGATACAAAATTAAATTAACATGTTAGTATTTTCACTGTTTTATAATACTAAATTTAAAAGAATTTTTATTTAGTATGCAATGCGACATCTCATACTTTATCATCTCTGATAGCCTACATAATGTCTTTTCTTCTTTTTTTTTTGGGCACGTAATATTAGAGTGACTAATTTTTTTTTTTATATTATTAAACATAAAAAATAAAATAAAAAGGCCAAAGAAGGATAAAATAACATAAAAAGTTGTTTCTTAAAAAAAAAAAAATCAATTTTGTTTTTGGAGAAAATTCTTTCTGACAAAAAAATTAAAAAAGAATTTTTTTTTTTTAAAGTAAAACAGATTAATATAATGATTAATCTTTTTGAAGCTTAAAAAGTAACAGAGGTCAGCTATTAGCTAACGCATATTTCCAGACCGGTACATTTACATTAAATTCGCTTCATTTTTTTGTTTCCTTGAAATAACTGGAAATAACTTTTGAACTTAGGCGATAAAAACAATACTACGGCGAAAATGTACAAAATTTTATTCAAATAGAAGTTCTCACGTTTCGGAATAAGTTTCCTCGTATTCGACAATGGAATAACCTTGTCGGTTTATTGTTTGTATATTTTAATATATAAAAACTTCAAAAATTTAATAAGTGTCAAAAAATATTAAGATGTTAAAATATTGAGATTTAAGTAGTATCCTCATAACTATATATACATATATTCTTCTCGTGCAAGCATCTTTAATTAGAGATTCAAATATAAAACAAAATATGAAGGTCGTATACATAATTTACAGCTTTTGTACATTATATGTATCTACAGCTGGTGTAGAATTGTTAAATACATAAAGTTAGTATTTGCAAACAAAAAATATTTTCATTCATAATTTTTTCACACATGCTCATTAGCTAATTTTTTCTCTTTCAATATACTTATACGTTTTTTTTTTTTTCCTAAGTACTCACTGTATAAAATTTGTTCATCAATACCACCTGTTGAATAAAATTTTGGCATGATTTCATGAACAAATATAATATTCACTTAAAGCTTTAATTTATTTTTATTTTTACATTGTGTGCCGATTGAAGTAAATTCGAGTATCTGTTACAATTTTCTTTATATACTTTTCTCAAATAATGCAAAAAAAAAACTGCACCAAGGTGGTTTCTACAAGTTTTTTTTAATTTTAAATTTATATTCAATGTTTATAACTTTACAAAGATAAAACTTTGGCAAAATTTGTATAAAATAAGATAGAAAAAATTTCCTTGACAAATAAGAGAAAAAAAATGTAATTATTTTTTTTTTTAACATTGGCGCAGGTTTTCCCCTTTCAGAGTGTAGAAAACTTTCCCATTATTAATATTGTTTATATTTCTGTTTTTTTTTTCTTTTTTTTTTTTATTTCTTCAAATCATATGTTTTCTCAAATTTTAATAAACACAAAAATTTTTTTTTCCATAGTATTAAATAAAATTTTAAAAATTTTCACATATTTTCTTTGTCGGAAAATTATTTTTGTTTAGTTGAAGGAGTGAGTTTATTGCGATCGGTCGTAACAGTAAAGAGAATTTGAAAAAAAAAAAAAAACTTTTAGGAAGTCGTAAAGTCGTAAGCGAAAATATTTTTCTAAACGGAACTTAGAGTCGTTGAAAAACTAGAAAAAAAAAATACGCAAATAATACTAAAATTAATAATAATAAAAAAATATTACAAATTGCAATATTTTGTGAAAAAAAAATATATGTTGATATTTATTATATATACATATAATGCTAATATATACATAATTGTATAATTTATGCACATTTTAAGTGTTTATATGAAGATTATGAAAATTTGAATATTAACTTTTTTATAAAAAAAAAATATTCAAAAACATTCTCAACATATTCTAATCTTCAAATCCTATTTTTATTTTATTTTTTGGAATTTATTAAACAACCAACAATCGCATTTTTCAACGTGGTTCCTAGATAAATTAATTACACATTTATTTGGTTTTTTAGGAGTAGCTCTAGTGTTATGAAGAAAATAAAAATTTTCAAAAGAAAGTCCCAATTTACCATATTCGAGAAACATTATATATATTTTATTTTGTCAATTTCAATTTAAGCTAAAAAACAAATAATTGTAAATTGAAAGTTTTTGAAAACGTTGTACAAAACAAAAATTTCAAAATTAGTTTTACAAGTAAGCTAGACGTGGTTTTGTATTCGGCTAATGAACTATTAAGTTGTGTTTGTTAATCTTCAGAATTTTATGTTTCTTCTAAAAACTATTATATGCATTTATTTTACAACCTTTGGCTATTAAAGCTGAAAAAACTTTATAAGATGGTTTGAAAAATATTTAAAAGTACAAAAAATAAAATAAAATGGGTTTTATGTTTTAAGCTTAAGAGGCAAAAAAAAAAAATGAAAAATAAACATAAAAAATTAAAATCTTGAAACCTAAAAAACGTTCCATTTGACTTAACTTTTCAACTTAATTTATTTAAAATTTTTTTCCCTTATATTTTTCTTAAAATTATTTTATCATTTAATTTTTTTATTTCTTTTTGATTCTTTGAATTAAAATTTAAAGATCTTCATCCTTATTTTAATTTTTATTTTCTGGGAATTTTTTGAAAATAAATAATTTCTTTCTGCAACACAATATAAAACCACAAATAAAGCATCAAAAGAATTAGAAAAAATAAAATAAAAATCTCATATTTTCATTGAAAATCCACTATTGCTTGTTTTGATCGAATAATTTATAATTGTTAGGTCGAATGTCAAATATTTTGACAATATATAATAAATTGAACAAAAAATTTGCTTGAATGGACAACAACAATGAATTTCAAAAATAAATTTATATTTTATACAAAATAACTGACCCAAAATGATATTAGAGAACAAAAAGTTATATTTTCACTTCATTATTGAACGCTTAACATACATATATGTAATAGAAAATTTTTTCATAGAAAAAAATAAAAATAAAGATCACAATTTTACATAAAATTTTCACACGTCGATTTCGTTTCGCTTTTCAAAATAACTACATAATTTAGAATGCGTCATCAGGAATGATACATGAGATTCTAGTTTGTTCCTAGCGTTATAAATATGGATTAATCTTTTTTTATAAGCTTTAAATTATAACATTGTTTTTTGGATTTAAAATAATATTATTATACCAATATTAAAAAAACTTTAATAAGATTTTAATAAATAAAAAAAGTTAAAAATAACCATAAAGAATATAACGAAAATTTGCATTAAAAATATTTTTCATCTCTTTTTGTATTTTTTAATAATTTTCTGCATTTACATAAAAATTGTATAGTTTTTATTAAAAATTCTCTGTCTGACTGAATAAAAAATTCTATGCAAATTTTTGACACATTCAAATAAATCTGTTAAATTCATGAATATAAAATAAAAATTTTGTGACGGACTCATTCGCCAGTATTCTTTAAATTATAACTATAAAAAAAACCAAAATTCATTTTTGCTGTTTTAATTTATTTTTGTTTCACTCTTTTTAAATGTATATATGTACTAAACAGTACACAAACATCAAAGAAAATTAATTTCTTCACATTTAAAAACATGTATACATATTCCATTGTAAGTTTTACTTCCTGGCTGACATAACAAAATACAATTGTTTTGAAATTAATTTGAAATAATTATTTTGATCACATCCCACTACCATCAGAATTAAAGAATAGAAAAATTAAAGATTAATCAAAAATAAATGAATAGTAAAGTATTGCGAAATAAAAATCCTTGAAAATTTTTGAACAACATTTTTCTTGGAAATAAACATATATAATATTAAAAACATAATATAATTTAATTAAAAAGTTTCAAATTGTTGAGTTATGTATTCTATGAAATTCTCATTGGTGTTATTCATTTGAAAATCGTCAAAATAATAAGAAAGAATTGAAAAACAAGCAAAAAAAAAAAACTAAAAAACTAATTGACTTGTCACAAAAATTAATTAATTCAAATCCTAAATCATTCATCAAATGCTTACGTTTTTGGGTATTAAAAAAAATTATGTATTTTTCTCAAAATTTTTGTTGTGTACAGATTTGATACTTTATAGGAGGTAAACACGAATTTAATATTTACCTCAGTCTGAATGCTTACATATGCGAAATTTAAGTATAATCATATATTATTAATGAATAAAAGGTAACAAAATTTTGATATGTATTATATATAGAAACTATATAACTGGGTTATTATATTACAAATTACTTTCATCTTTATAGAATAGTTAAAAAAAATATTTAATTAGTTTTTTTTTTCATAAAAGTATTACTTCTTAAACAAAATCTTTCATCTTTTGATAAAAAAAAATAGTTTGGAAAAAATAAATAGTATAGAATTCATATTTCTGAAATGTGAAATGTGATAATGGGCTGAATATTTCATTTATGAAATTCTATGTTCACATTTTTCAGCGAAAACTAAATATAATATAATTTGTGATTTTTACACAAAATTTTTTTCTTATACAAAATAACATATTTAACCTTCGGCAACAAGTATATGGTATATGATTATGCGAATATGACAATTATAGAAGGGAAAAGAAATTTTTGCCATATTTGTAAATACAAGCAGTATTACGATTTAGTGAACGAGAAATTGTAAACAATTTTTTTTTCCATCTTACTGTCTGTGAAAGGAAATTTGTTTCTTTTCTTTTTCATCTTTTTGAAAATAATATACATCAGAATATATATTTTAATGTTAACGAAATAAAAAATTTAACATAATTTCCTTTCACACATTTAATATAAGCTTTATGGAATTTTTATTTATACTCAAAATATAATTTTTTTCAATAAAATTATGTACTCTACATGTATGTTGCAAGACGTGTTGCAATTCAAAAAATTTTTAAATAAAATATTACGTTTTATATCTTTTTAAGTTACATTCACATATATAATTGTTGAGACATTATTATGTAAATTTCATATAATTTTTATCCTTATTACGCAGTATTCATTTTTTTTTTAATATTTTCATGTGAATTTAACGTTTTTTTTTTCTTAAAAATGTCAACATCTAATTATCATTTAAGGCTTATTTATTAAATTATCTTACTCGAAAAAATTTGAACTTTTTGTTCTAAAGTAATGCCTACAATTTAATGATTTAAAATTTTTGTTAAAAGTTTACTAACTATATTATTACTAAATATGTATAATTTAAATAATACATATTTATTTTTTCAATGAAAAGAAATAAAAAATTTTATGTTTGAATCGAATCGCCATTATTAAATTTCAATAATTTATATTTCTTGTCTTGTTACAATTATTTAAGTCTTAATGTCAAAAATAAAATTCAGCAAAATTTGTTTATGTTAAATTTTTATCTTGTTTTTTTTTTTTAATATTAATTTATTTTTTTTATTATTAATAGACATTATAAATAAGTATTTATTTCTTATACTATTAAAAAATCAAAAAAAAAAAAAATTAAAATTTATTATAATTTCTATTAATAAGATGAAATTCATAGCAAAAAAGGAAATAAAAAAAGAACAAAACTTCATGATTTAAATTTAACATAAATTTTTGAATAAGAAGGATTTAGTTACTAGAATCAGAATTTATGTATTTACATAAATATTCAAACAAAATTTTTATTTATTTTTTTTCTGCAAATGTAAATGTATATGTATATTTTTTATATAAATGTTTTATAATTTGAATTATTAACATAGAAAAATAAAATATATATCTTCAATGTTCGAAAAGTTTTTTTTTTTTAATTTAATAAATTATTTTGACGGTTTGTTATAGAAAATATAAAGTTACTTTAATATAAATAAATAAATTTTTAAAATATAATTAAATTTAAAAAGGAAAAATAATACCAATTGAAAAACAAAAATTTTTATTTCGGATGTGGTTTTATGCGCAACATAAAAATTCTAATAGACAAAAAATGTTTTTCTTCAATGAAATTTAATGTTTTATTTTTTTAATTTTTTATATCATTCAGGTATCTATTTTTGAAATAAAAAATTTATGTAAATAAATAACAAATAAAAAAAAATAAACATAATTTATAAAAAATAAAATAAAATAAAAATTAAGATGTTTATGTTCTTGAAAATGGAGTATTATTATTGTATACATTCGTTTTGAAAAACAATCGAATTTTCATCAAACTTTATAGGAAAAAAGAAAAATAAAAAAAAAATTTCGGATTATTTTTTTTAACATTATAATTTTTTTTTTTTTTTGGAGAAAAAATAACTTTAAAAGGTATGTATAACATTTCTTTTAAATAATTCATTTAAAAATAACAAAATAAAAAATATTTAATTTTGTTGACATTTAATTTGGACCTTCAATTAGCCGAATCTAAGAAAAAGGGTCAATTGATTTCTTTCCCCGAAGAAAGGGAAAATATTCATAAGGTTATTATAAAAGTATTACACCTATAAGCCTTTATGTATAAACACCTTAGAAAAAATTATCAATTATAATGTCATTATTATATTTTTTCCCTGTTTTCGATCAAAAAAGAAATTAAAAAAACGGACCATATGTATATTAAGTTTTCATTAAATCTCTGTCAGTCCTTCACTAAAATTAATTGAATCGCTTTTAGTTCTTTGAATGCTTAAAAAGCTCAATTTCGTTTACTTTCACATAAAATTTTGGATTTTGGTGTTAGATGCTCTCAAACAGCCAATGGTCTAAAAATAATTTCAAATAGACTTCGAGGAAAATTAGTGTATTGGATATATAGATAAGTATTTTGTAATAATATAATCAAAAAAGGGTTTTTATCAGAATTATTTGATTTTTATAATTAATCGAAAACGTTGAATTTTTTTTTCTTTAAATCAGAAACATATGCAACCACCCACATATTGAAATATTTTAACAAAAACATTTTTCTTTAAAACAAAAATTATTGTTTTTATTGGTTTCTCATAAGAATTATATAAGAATTAATGTAAAATAATTTATTCTAATTGCTCCATCTATTGGTTTCGTTGATATTTAACATATGATACTAATTGAATGTATCTATTTCTATAAGTAAGTAGCATGATATTTTATAATGCTAGTTGAGAAAAAAAAAACAGTTTAGGTAAAGGAAAATATGATGATTTCGTTGATTATTACTTGAAATATGAAATTTAATTGCTCTAATAGTTATATAATAGAAATCTTATCATATAGTCAAAAATCCAAACAGCCAACTATGCTGGTCTTCTTATTGAATACAAAATTATAAACAATTTAGTATTGTGCTTAGTTTACTAAAAGTGAGCTTATCAATTTTTTTTGAATTTTCTGTTCATGTTGAATTTAATGATAATATACAATGTCCTCTTTCTATTAAATGTTTAGGTTATTATCATGAATAGTTAGTTCGAAATAATTTCTACAGTTTTTTTTTTGTTCACAAATAGTTTTTATTGAAAGTATTCCCATTGAGACTGAATTTTCTATAAAAAAACTGTACCCAATAACTATACATTAACATAGTCAGATATAAAAACTTGAAAAATGAAATAAATGGAGATTTTTATTTTTATTCATGCATAAAAATGACTTGCCCAAATTTTCTATCATCAATTTATTTTTCTATCAATTTCAAATTATCGATAGAGTTAAACATTTCATGACAATAAAAAAAAATATAACTTACTAAATACGTAAAGAAGAAAACGATTTCTAAATTAAGATCCTCAGATGAATAATTTCTTTATCAGCAAATTCTGGTTGTGATGAAGTCTCATTGAAATATTGTTGAAAATTTATTCAATTCAAAATAAATTAAAAACTGAAAGAATTTTATTAATATACTCTCAAGTACGCCTACTGCCCTGTTCTTAATATCTAAGAATATTATGTTCGTAGGCAAAAATATATTTGAGCCATAATCTTTTTTTTAACTTTTTGTATGTTTTCAGCGAAAACAGAATATTTTACATCTTATACGTTACGAATGAGGAGCATAAAAAGGAGCTTTCTCCATTTCTGAAACAAACAAAAATGAATATCGATAGTCTTTTTGTGGTATTGGAAGAATATTGGTATTCATAGTTTTTTAAGAAAAAACAAAATTGCCTATCAAATATTAAAGTCTAAGTACGATTTTTATTTAATAAATTTTTTGATTTTTTGGTTGTACAGCCAAAACATTCCTGTTTGGTACTTTTTCCCAAAATTACGTACAAAAAAATTAAATCCAAAAGAAAAAAAAAACAAAAAAAAATCGTGAAAAATGTCATCAACCCTTTTCAGCTTTCGCTACGAAAACATAAGCTTTTTAAACCTGCCCCTGTGGAATTTTTTGATTATTACTTCATGGTGTTAAAATATGTTCATTCTTTTTTTTTTGTATTATCTTCCCTATAGTTGCGCATTAGGAACATTAATAGCAGTAGCAATGATAATGACTATACAATGTAGAGAATCTATATTTTACAATATTATTAGTCTTATGATTGGATCATATGTAATTTATCTTGAAATAGTAGAAAAAGGTCGATAAAACTTAATAAAGGAAATTCCAAATTTTCAATATTTTAATTTTAGAACTTATTTTTTTAGTGCCATACATACAAGTAGTAAATATTCTAAACTTAACATTATTTGATGGTTAACATTATTTTTTAATTAAAAATAAATAAAAGCAAAAATTATTTCAACTGTAAAATTAGGAATATGTTTTTGGATAAGCATGAGAAAACTTTTTTTTACACATAATTATCTTTTTCGCATTCATTTATAATATACATTGCATAATGTATAATCGTATATATTTACATACAGTTTTTATTTCATATTACATGTAAAAAAATATATATTTCATCGTATGCTGTTGCCTTCGCTAAAATATATAGATGTATACATATATATTTATATAACAGATATTTACAAATGTAGAATAGATGTCAATATAGATAGATTGACATGAGGAACCCATTTAAAATAATAAATGAGCATTTTGGGAAGAAGAAAAAAATTGGAATATTTTGCATCAAAAAAAAATAAAAATAATAAACGAGGAAATAAAATACTTTTTTAAGTTAATAATCTCATCCCTTGTCAAATTATATTTGACCTTTAAACACATACCTAATCATTACATCATTATGTAAAAATAATTCAATCATTTCGTCAACCCTTATAATAAATGTTGTTTTTTTTTTTATCAGAATTATTATATAATGTAAAATAAATATTCAAAAAAAAAAATAAAAAGTTTATTTTATTTTATACATACATAATTATATATGCATCTCATTTCTGGAATTTAATATTTTCCATCAAAAAAGTTAGAAAGTCAGAAGTCACTCTGTTTGTATTTTTACATTTTAGAATATTGGGAGTGGCACATATTTTATTTTTAAGATTTTATTTCGGTTTTTACTGTACTGAATTTCAATTATATTTTCTTTACTTTCAAATGTTTGTCTGTAATACCATTGAGTAATAATATTTATAAGAGGTCAGAATCAGTGGTGGGATTCAAAACATTTAACAACCGGTTCGCATCCCGAAAAAAAAAAATAATACAATTTTTTTCGTGGTTTCGAATCCTCTAAAAATTTTTTAATTTATTAAATTAGATTCTAAAGACCTTTCCAGAACATATATATACTTTCTCCTTCATAAAAACTCATAAATTTTTATATTGATGTTTCCAAATGTTGTGATTTCAAAACAGGCTTGCTTGTTACACATTTATTACTTTGTAAGAGCATATTTTTACTCTTATTCAGTTCTTTGCTCACAGTAAATAGGATATTTTCCAGTATTTCTTTTAATAAACTAATAAAAAATCCAGAAAAAATTGTTTTACTTTAAATTGTACACGCACCACCTGTCAAGATACTCATCGTGTGAAAGTAGTTTTTAAATTTTTAGATAACACGCAGACCGAAAGACAAACATCATGTTTTTTATATAATTCAAATTTTATTTTTAATACAAATTTCAATGTAAATTCAAATTGTATATTCTTTGAGTAGTTGAGAAATTGCCACGGAGGGACTGTTAAAGCAGTGAATAGTTATTTTAAAACTTTTTCAGACGATTTTCGTGAACCTACAAATTTTAGGAAACGGTTCGCGCGAATCATAAATATTTTAAGAAACGGTTCGCGCGAACCGGTGCGAACCGGCTGAATCCCACCACTGGTCAGAATTCATACAAGTAAATTTCAGAATTTCAAATTACTCAAAAATTATGACAATATTTTCAACGTATTGAATAAAAATTTTATACTCAAATGTGTTTATTCTTAATACAATAATAAAAATAATAAAATTAAGAATAAACACTTTTGAGTTAAAACATTTTACTCAATACATTCAAAATATTGTCATAATTTTTGAAAAAAATTTACTTGTATGAATTCTGTCCCTCTTATAAATATTATTACTCAATGGTAATAGGGAACATTGCCTGTAATACGGAACATTGCCTGTAATACGGAACATTGCCTGTAATACGGAACTTCGCCTCACAGCGTGGAAAATAAAATAAACCAATTATCCACTATTAAAATGTTAAATAAAGTTATAATCAAACAACTGTAGATTGATTTTATTGACCGTTTGAACGCCAACTATGAGCAATTTTTTTTCATCGAATCTATCAATCTTTAATATGAGTATTTATATAAGTATAGAACAACGTTTTTAATATATAAGTTTCTTTCGTAATAATATTTTACATAGATATATTATACAACTAGATGAAATCCATGCTATGTTTTCTATACAAAAGCATAAATTTTTTTGAGTCCAGCATAACAGAGAGTCAGAGAGTCAAATAACAATAAACAGTTGACCATGCTTCATATATTTGTAGTATTACCGCATTGATCACAATTGTACGAAAAATAATCATTTTGATTTTTATTTTCTTTTATTATTATTTTCTTTTTTTACAAATAATGTAGGAAATATTTATTTTATTATTATATATTATACATATCCTCGAAAATTTATTTAAAAATAAAGAAACGTTTAAAATGCAATGCCTTCTATCAAAATTATTTCAGATGTGTCATTTATTCAATCAATATAAGCAACTATTTATTTTAAAAATTTGAAATTTTTTCGCATAAGCTGTAAACATAACGACGAAAACGAAATTTACACCATTTAACTCAACTCGCATTCCTAATTATGTTCACAGCGTAAAATTAAATTTTATTCAACACAATTTAAGTTTGACATAGATAATGATTTAGAAAGCCACTGAATTTTTTAAATAAAGCGATTAGAACAGAATATTTGAAAATTATGAGAGTAAACAAATTTCCTCAAATTTGTGGTGTAAAATTCTTAAATCACGCTTAACAAAAATAATTCATTTTTGAGGACAATAATATTTTGTTCACGTATTATTTATATTATATTATTTTACTTTTTGTTCTATATTAAGCCTCCGAATATTATATAATATATAACTTTCTGTTAATAAATTATATATTTTACAACTAAACGTATGTATTGATATTTATCGATAAATTTTTTTCTCAAATTAATGTTAATGATTTATTTAGGGTTCAAACTTCAAATTTATTTTAAAATCCCAATAGATTAATTGCCTCAACATTCAAAAGAGAAGTTTTTAGTTATATTTTCAAATTTTTTTCTTGAAATTTATTTTTGCTGGTAAATATCATAAAAATTTTCATCAATGCAAATAATTTGTTATAAGCATTTTCATAATTTGTACTGTTTATATTTTTCAAATGACAACACTTTTTTTATGTTGTGACACAAAAACATAATTTATGCTGGACTCAAAAATTTTTTTCTATATATATTGAATTCTGTGATATTTTACTTTAAATGTCTCTAGATTCAAGCAACTGAAATAATTTTCCACAGAAATTTTTCTTTAAAACTGAAATTCAACATCTAAATTTTTAAATAGGATGCTCTAATTTTTTTATTTATGAATAATAAACTTTCATTTGAGTGTAAATAAGATATATAGTCAAGGCCAAAAATATTATTTTTTTTGTATAAAATAAACCCAGGTATTGTGCAAAAAAGAGATAACATTTTCATTTGATTAATGTTTTTGTATTTTAATTTGGTTAAAATCTAAAAGAAGCACACATACAAAATTTGTTAGAAAAATTAAAATAATATATTGATAATATGTGAATATTTATTTGCAATAACAGATTTTTAAATCTAACAAACCTAAAAACAGCTTAATCAATTATTGAATTATATCCTTGAATTAGGGTTTCCAAAACGGATATATCTGTATCCGGTATCCGCGGTTATTTATACTCTTAACCGTATCCGATATCCGTTAAAAATCTCACGGTTAGCAATTTTAGGTTTTGAAATTAAATCTGTTAAATTTTCCGAGAAAAGTAGGCTAGTAATTATAGTTTTTAAATTAAATTTGTTGAATTTTCCAAGCAAAGTAGGCCGACTTCAACAGACTCAGAGAGAACTTTTTCGCTTTCAGGAAATTTTTGTATCAAAATTAGATCTCGTCTTTCTTGTGCATCACTTAATGCATTAGTGTTCCTGAAATACTTTTATTTAAATGAAAAAAATCAAAAAATGTAATAACATATTTCAAATTTTATTTAAAAAAATAAATAGTATTCATAATTAGATTCAATATTATTTGTTTATTTTTATACGGTTATCCGGTGACCGGTATCCGCCGGATAATTCTAGAATTACTATCCGATAACCTCGATTACAGAAAATCCGCATATTTGGAAACCCTACCTTGAATAATTGTTATATGCAAATTTGTGTAGTACCTAGGAAGAAAATGTAGAAAAATTGTACAATTGAGTCTTGTTTTGTTTTTATCTTTTCCAAATATTCGATAGTACAATCGGACCTGCATCAAAATTATACAGATAAAATAATTCTTTTTCCATTTGATAAAAAATAAAGCAAACATCATTTAATAATAAACTTTTAATTGTGGTGATGGGATTTAAGTCACAGACGATGTCGATGTGCGTTGCGTTCAAACAACGAATATGAGAAATATTTTAATGACGTTGAAATTTTATAAATAAAGTTGTAAAAGATGTACTACGGTATATAAATTGGGCATAAGCATATCTTTCACCAATACAACACATTTTTACTAAATTGACAAAAAAAATTTGAAGAATTTCGAGAAAGAGTCCAAAAAATTGAAAGGCAAGTCGTTTTGAAAAACATGATTCATAATATAGAATTTTTTAAGTATATATATGTACTTTCTTTATCACTGACATTTTATTATTAAATAAATTTAAGATTTTTCATCAATTTAAATAGCATATTTATCATTATTTTTTTTGCTTCTTTCTCTAATTATTGTGTCTAAATGACTCTTTATACAGCTTTTTTTCTCTTTAGCTCGTTGTATAATTGCATAAACGACTGTTGCTCCGATGTTGTATTTATGCTCCGTAGTCTAAAATTTTTCTGTTTCTAAATGGATATTTAATTTAAGTGGTCGATTAGATATAATGGTCCTATTTAATTTTTTTGGTTAAATATTGAAATTAAAATGTTTTAAGTTGTAGTCTTTGATGAATATTGAACCATTTGAGCGTGTTCAGCACTGATCTCACGGAAATGAATCAATTGAATTTCAGGATACATCTCATCGTTTTATTTTTTATCATTTCGATTGCAGCTTAAATAGAATATTGTTGAGAAATATTCAAATTGTAGTTTTGCAATAACATTGTAAATATTTATTGATGTTTCAGTGTTTATTTATTTTTAATCTTTGAAAGAAAAATCTTTTTTTTTTTTCAATTTTCTTACATATATATATGTTCAATGTGCTCGTGAAAATTGATTTTGTTATCCATGATGAAACCCAAATATTTGAAATAACGTTTTTACTTTTTCAATTATTTCACTATTAATTTGAACATGTTTTTCTTAATTTTATAATTGGTAAATTATTGATGAATATGATAAAAAGCAGTTGTCCAAGAATTGAGCCGTGAGGCAATCCTATTTCAACATTTATGAACTCAGTAATCTTGTCATTTACTTTTGCTTGTTATGTTCAAATTTTTAAATATGTTTCGCATCACTTAATTTCGATATTTTGAATCCCATACATAAAAACTTTTGTCAAGGCCAAAAAAAAAGTTGTTGTCATATTTTATAATGAACGTTTCCTTTATTTCTTTCAATAAACATGTTTATATAAAATAAATTTTTTATAACCTTCTTATAATTATTGTATTAATTATTAAAATATATATTTACGCTCATCACTGACTGACTGGCTGATTCATTAACACAATTTTTGTTTTTTTTTTTGTTTATTTTTATTGTTATTTTTTTATATGAGTGTTCAACGGGCGTAAAAGTTACCTGTCGTTAAATAAACGCGGCCGGCATGAAAATTTTGGTTCCGAGCAGGAGGGGAGGGGGTCTCCTACCCAAAAAAGATCAAAAATTTCCAAAAAATATTTTCGATGAAATAAAGGTTAGTTGGCTTAAAATTTTGGGTAGTAGTAGAACGAGTAGGGTCGACCCGGCCCAAAAAAAAATTTTTTTTTTTTAATTGTAAAAGTTACCTGTCGTTAAATGAACGTGGCCGGCATGAAAATTTTGGATCAGAGCAGGAGGAGAGGGTGTCTCCTACCCAAAAAAGACTAAAAAAAATTTTTTATCAATAATATTATTTTCGTTGAAATAAAAGCCTTAAAATTTTGGGTAGTAGTAGAATGAATAGGGTCGATCCGGCCCAAAATTTTAATTGTAAAAGTTGCATGTTGTTAAATTAACGTGGCCGGCATGAACATTTTAGTTCGGAGCAGGGTGGGAGGGGGTCTCCTACCCAAAAAAGACCAAACATTTTTTTTTTATCAAAACATTTTTTTTGTTGGAATAAAGGTTATTAGACCTAAATTTTTGTTTAGGAGCAATTAAGCGCAATGGGTTCCCGGCCCAAAAAGTCCAAAATCTTTTTAAAAAAATGCTAGATAAATGAAATGTAAAGACATTGTGTATAGTGTTTTTGTTTATATAAATTGAATTTTAGGACTTTTTTGATTTTTTGATAATTAAAGAAATTTCATTATTAACATAAATATTAACGCTGACTGACTGGCTAATTCATTAACGCAATTTTTTTTTTTTTTGTTTTTTTTTATGGTTATTTTTTTTTCATGAGTGTTCAACGGGCGCCTTAGGCGGCGGCTTACAATCGACTAGTATTAAATATTTATAAAACTAATTCCTCATTAATAATAAAACTGAAGATCGGGGAATAGATGTTTGATTTTTGAATACTTACACTTAGCTGCGAGGTATTAATAATTTATTTTAAAATATTAAGTTGACAAAAAGTGTAAAGAAAATCACTAAAATTAATTAAAAAATTTCAATTATTGAACAAAAACATTTTGTGTATCCCATAGTTAATTGAATATCTACTCAATCATTTCATTACAAGAAAAAAGAACTATTTTATTAAAATTTTCTTCTGTATTAAATTTAAATGAGATGAGGTATTTCCAAAATTTTTTTAATTAGTACTTTTTAAGGTGCATATGTAATACAAGAGCACATCATATAACCCTCATATATGGTTACAAAATATTCCCTAAAATAGAACTTCATAAAAATCTGAATATTTACATATAGTTCATCATTTTTTGATACATTAATTATTTAAAATCGACAAATACCTATTTCACTATGATGACAGAATAAAAATTGTTATTTCACTTTTTAATGATATGAAATAAAAATGAAAATGTAATTTCTACAATTTATGTCCAATACATACATATACATTTACAATTTTATAAATTTAAGTATTTGGTATTTATTAAGCTATAGCTTTAATTATAAGTTTGGTATTTATTAAGCTATAGCTTTAATTATAAGTTATCTTTCCAGTTTTATAAACCGGCTTAATCTTAGCTGAAAAGAAATTCCGAACATGATCCCAAATTTAAATTTTTATATATTAACAAAAACTTATTTTCATAAAACCTATATATGTCTATACTATGATATACTATTTAATGATTAAATTAAAAAAAAGCTCTATTGTTTCAAATAGCAAAAAAAAAAAATTCTAATATTATATGAAAAGCTTTACTAACTCATTTTTTTAAATATAAATATTTTATAGTTAAGTTAACAAATATAATAAGTGCATAAAAATGTTATGATGACATTCAAGATAGATCCAATTAATTATTCATTTACACAAAGTTACAAACATTTTACAAAAATTTAATGTTAAATAAAGAAATTAAAATTTCAATTAAACTTCTGTATGTAAGTGTTCTTTAAAAAAAAAAAGAAAACATTCATATATAGTATAAAACACACTTCTGACCAATAAAAAACATTACATTTAGACTATGAAATGAATTTTAATGCTTATGACGTAATGATACTTAATTATTTGCATTTTTTTAAAGAATATCATTTTATGACTTGAATAAATAAGAATGTTTATTGCATTTTCCATTTTTGCGGAGAATTTCGTCGTCGATACTTATCTTATATATACTTATTATTTACTATTTACGCATTTTAGAAAATTATCAAAACACTTCTGACAAATAAAAAATAAATTCAGTGTACTGTGAATGCTTAATGACAATATTATTTTATTCCGCGTCGATACCATGTTAATTATTTAATCGAATTTTTATTTGAAAAAACAATTGACCGATTTTGGACTAAGATAGGTCTACTAGTTTTTTTTATAATTTTTAAAAAACCTTAATTAATTAATAAATTTCTATATAATGTAGTGAACAATTTTTAGATCTATTAGTAACTTAGATTTGAGTCAGCACCTTAACTGGAAACTACGTAATTTAAAAAATATCGGATTATGTAAAACTATAAACCATGTGACACTTAATTAAGATTTTTCTTTTGATATATCATTTTCATTAAAAAATTTAAATAATTATTAAGCGTAAATTTTCGGTTAAACTATTGAAGTGGTGTATAATTAATAAGACTGTATTATTTTTCATTAAAAATAATTTATTTAATTTGAATTTTTCTTTGCTTTCAAACATTTAAAGATCTATTTATGTACATTCATGAAAATTATGTTTGATTTCAAAAAAGAATATTCCAATTTTATTATATATAAATTAGCATTTTCAAACAAATTGGAACTAAACGGATTTTGAGGATTTCTTTTTGATTTCTTTTTTTTTAACCAAAAAATTCGATTTCCTTTTTGACTTATTTTATGATTATTTTTTTTTTTGCACATAAGTGGTTTTCAATATTTTTCTTTTTATTCTAGTTGATTGCCAATAATTTAATGTATTTATTTAAATAGTTTATCTTTAAAATAAAAAATAAATTTAGTGCCAGTCTCAAGTAAATACCATACAAAGCAGAAATCAAATTAAATTTTTCAAATTATTATTTTTTCTTGTGGGGGGGTAGGGTATGTTTTTAATGAGCCAAAAGAAAGTTTTTCATGTTAAATTTGTTTGCCAATAACAATTTGTAAACTTGAAAAACTTGAATTTGAATTATTTTAAAAATTATCCCATATTTTTGAAATTAAAAACTTCTAATGTGAAAGAAACTACTTAAATATCTGCACTTTGGTCATTGAGCGTCAACATAAACATATAAAATTGATTAATGCTAGGAATAAATATTAACAGACAAACTGTGTTCACATTTTAATTTCAATTATTTTTCGTAATTTAGTTTACTACAATTTATCTGCCTCGAGTTGAGTTCTGTTTGAAATTAAATTTTTTTTCACAATGAATTGAAAATCATTTGAATTTTTGTTGGACAGTAAGCTTTTCTATAATGCTTCGTGCTGATAATGCTATCATGAGAGTGAATTCTCTTGATATTAATAACCCGATAGTTTTATAGAAACCATTTGATACGATTATAAATTTATTTTATCCATGTTATGTTAAAAACTTTGTAGACTAATTGTAGATAATTTAAGATAAATGAGAAAAATTGAATGCAGTATGTAAGTAGGTGTATGTTAACATAATTAAGTTAACAAAGTTTTCTTGTATTATTTTCTTAAAATAAAATAAACTCATAAAAAATTATGCGTCAGTTTCAGTTATTAGATGTATAAATAAAAGAATATAGGTGAGAATGGGTATATTTAACGTAATTTTTCTTTTTATTCATTATTATTATATTACATAAAAACCATTATAGATAATGTGAATTACATAAATATTGTTATTCTGTTATTGTATAATATACATAAAGTTCAATTATCCTTAGGTGTATAAACATAAAATATATTATATTTTATATAATATGTATAACAATTTCAGTTATATTCATATACCATGCAATTTAATTTTTTAGGTAAATATGTTTCCTTCAAATTACTGCGGTTATTTTATTATTGCCTTTATCAGAAAAACAAATCATGCTGTTTTTTTTTTCTTTTTCCTTTTTTCAAACATAATTTAACTCAGTTATATACTGAATTGATAAAATTATTAGCACGCAATTATATTGTATTTTAAAATTCAAATATTATTGGACTGTTCATAGTATATAAATTTAGGATTTTTGTGTAAGCTTTTAATTTTGTTTATTTTTCTTTTGATCGATACATTTCGTTTAAAAATTAATTTTAAGAAAAAAAATTTCGATTTGTGTTTGAATTATCCTCAATAAAAATTATTTTCTGAATATCGATTTTACTCATCGGCACTAATTCAGAAAGGCGGAGAATTTGACTTTCGACTAAAAATATATATTTATTTTTAATTTAAAATTCCGATTTTAATCTTCGATACCGATTTCAGTTATCGTTGAAATTCTTGAAGTTTAGAGTTAATAAAATAATTTAAAAATGCCCTACTTCCTCAACTTCAAGTATTTTCATGCCAAACACGTACCGCTTCAACGTCACACCCATATTTCGTAAAAATTCCCAGATGTGATAGAACGAGCTTCGGAGATTCGTTTTCAATTCGCACCTCGCGAATGTGGAATGCTCTCCCATTAAAGATGTTCCCGACAGGTGGTGGACGCTTGATTTACGACTTGCGCCGCTTTAAGAAAAGTGTAAATGATTACCTACTAACTGCCCCACTTTTTAATCCCGTCTAAACTTCCTGTCCTCATTACCAAATCCATTATTCTTATAGTATGAAAGGTTTCCCACCTAGTGATAACTTTAAAAAAAAAAAAAAAAAAATGTATTACCAGAGACTATAGAAAATAGAGATGTCGCATTGGATACAGTATCACAGTTCTTCCACGAAAATGTTCAAAACAACATCAAACAACTTGTTAAACAGGTTATTAAAAACGGGTATAATATAATTTTGTTTTTTAGAAACTAGATGGTTAAAACTTAAAACTAAAACACATAAATGTTAATGCCTTGTTTATAGCTAATTTACCTATCTGAAAAAATGGTACCGTAAAACCGATTTTCTATGTTATTATTCTATTTATATTTAAGCAAATTTACTGAAAATGAAGATATTAATTTTATCTATTTTTCGTAAAAAGAATTTTTTAAAAATATTTTCAAATAATTAAGAAAATTGATTTTATTTTTTTTTTATATCTGAAAAATTTCATTACTTCACAAAAAATTATTTTTTTGTTTCTTTTTCATTACGTTTCCTACCTATCATAATATTTTTTTACGATACCTTTCCTGTCAAAAATTTTTTTTGTTTTTTTTTATATTTTTTGCAGTTGTTGATTTTTTACTTTCAGATAAAATTAGCTGTGAATAGGTTTCCGGAACATTCCTCCAAAAATTACTTTACTGTGGTAGCTATAAACAACGCATATTGGAGTCAAAATAATGTTCCTATAATGTATTCAAAATACATAAAGTTTAGCAAGAACCTTTATTCTTAATCAATTCGATAATAATAAATATAGTATTTTCATACATAAGAAGATGTGGTTTAATTTTCATTGATTTTTCTTTAGATTTAATTGTTATTAATTTTGAAAAACAATTTTAATGAATCACAAATTATCAAAAAAAACTTTGTTTCAAAACTCGTAAGATAATTTAATTTATTATATATTTTTTTTTATTAAAATATTTTCAAATTGCCTTTGAAATTGAAAAAAAAATTATTTTTCTATTTCTAGAATTTCCGTTTTTTAATATCAATTGGAATTGATAAATCTTTTTTTTTTACATTTGTTTTAATCTTATACACTCACCTCACTCACATTGCAGAAAAATATGATCGATGTGCGATGTATTCGCAGTAAGTAATTTTAGACAAATAAACTAAAAACTATAGAAGTGTATCAAAATTTATTTTTTTTGTTAAGGAGTTTTCATATTATTTTATGGTTCTATTTAGTAATAAATCAATGTGTAAATCAATTTTTTTTTACATTATTATGATTGATATCATGCATTTGAATTGGAAATACTTTCAACCTACATAAAATGTATCGATTTAGTTCTACTTCATAATATCTTTTTCGATTAATGAATTAAATTTTAAAATTTTCTCTTCAAATACTTTTATTCATCAAATATTTAGGATTCTAAAAATAAAATTGAAAAATCTACGTAAATATATATTTTTAGTACTCAAGATAATTTTTTTTTGTTCTGGAAAAAAAAAATTAATAAATAATAAGTATTTATAATGTATATATATACCTTAATGTGGAGGCAGAAAAAAGCATTAGTGAATAAAGTTAAACTATTTGGGTCTAAAAATAAGTTCTATCAATTTCTTAAATCTTGATGAAGTATCTATAGACATTCTATCCTCATTTGCCTTTTAGCAAGGATAAACTTCGAATAATAAATGAAAGCAAAATAATATTTAATTAGATCTTAATAAATCAGCAAGTTTTAATAAGTATCCTTTTTTTATAAATTTAAAAAAGAGAATATAAATAAACCCATTTGAGTATAATTTTTAAAGGCATTTTTTTCTTTGTTAAAAATTTTTACATTCATTAGATATGAATTATAAATAAAACTCGTCTAAAATAAATTGTATCAATGTTGGCGAAAAAAATCATAAATTTAATATTTTTAGTCAAAATTGTAATATAAATAATAATCAGATCGGGGTCCCTAAGGTGTTTTGATTTTAATAATAATCCATTCAGGAACGACTGGTATAAAAAGATACATAATTATGTATACATAAATATATAGCATTATTTCATTATTTTAAATTATAAAATTTTCATTTTTATAAATAAGCGATATTATTTTTTCTTTTTCAATTTTTGTTCTTTAATAATTCAAATTATAGTTAATTTAAAGACGACCAACTTTTATAAATAAAAAACTTATGTATTTAATTTTTAAATGAACTTAAAGCTCAGGCACAAAGAATAAATTATCAAATTTTTTTAATTCATATTTAATTTATTTTTTCTTCTTCTTTATACATAAAAATCATCACATTGCCGTAGAGACAGACTCAAGCATTGGAAAAAGTATTTTATGTTCTAATATTAAGAAGAGCATTTAATTTTTTTAGATTCCTAAATTCTATTTTTGATTTTAGGTATTTAAAACATAATAATGTTATAGTTTCACCAGAAATTAGAAAAAATGTGTCTTCAACATTTTTTTATTAATGGAAAGCCATAGTTACTTACATTTTAACTTAATTACTACTCAGAAAATTTACTGCCTGTAAGAATATTTGCTGCCAACCAAAAATGAAATATGTTATTGAAATTTTACCATGTGTAAGACATTGACATATATAACAAAGGATAAAGGTTTCGTAACCGTGGCACAATTATTGGAATACGATGACAATATTATTATAGAATAATACTTAATAGTCAGTTTTTTTTTTGTTTAAATTAAATTAATAATAAAATTTTATTTATTTAAGTTTTTTTGTGTTTTTCCGTTTACAAATAAGTAAGGGAGAGGGCTGGGTTATGGGTCGGGTTTTGTTTTGGGTCTATAATTCAGAAATTAGCTAAATAAAGTATGTAGTGTTATACATTGTTGGAAAGGTTATGTTCTTACGCAACTTTTCTCCGAAGAAAGTATAGTGATTCAAAAAACTCATAAAATTTTATGACCATTTCTGTGACTACGTGAAAAAATTTCGAAAAAAAAAAGTGGTTGGGTTGTGGGTCACCTAGAAAAACCTTATTAAAATGGAAAAAATTGAAGTAAAACCTCGATAATTATCAAAAATATTAATTTTTATTAATTTTAGAAGCCGTCAATGGCAAAAATAATTTCAAAAAGTGACAGTTTTCACTAATCATCATCAATTGAAAAAAGTAGATTTTTTGGGGTTCAGTTGCCTTTTTCGGTAAAAATATGACTAACAATAAAAAAACATGCATTAAAATACTGGTCAAATCATAAAAAACACTATACTGACAAAACTAACGATAATTGACACTCATATATGGTGTGTATGCCATACAGTGGAAAAAAAAATGGTGACCCACAACCCAGCCAATCGCTCACCCACAACCTAACCATGACGCCATTTTTAAAGTCGAGGAAAAAAAAATTTTCCACTCGTATATCATCTTAATGTCATACTAATTCGAAAAATATAAGATTTTAACTAAACGTTGATGCATTCAACTCACCGTTTACAATTAAAATCACTTTTTTTATCGATTTTGACACATGGTGTATGCAGCTTGTATAAGCAATACGTTCATTCACTTCGGTGTTCGCTTAAAAACTACCTTGGCTCAAAACAAAAATTTGACAGTAGTAAGATCCGCCTATTTACTTAGCAAGACAGAAAAAATTAGCTGACCCACAACACAGCCCGACCCACAACCCAGCCCTCTCCCCTACCTATTCACTTTTTAAGCAGTAAAAAATTTTTTTGAATATTTTCAAGTTTCAGCTTTCACTTTTTAATTTCTTTTTACTATTGTCTATTGGCAAATTTTTGAATTTTTAAAAAAAATTTAAAATCGTTATCCCTGGTAACAATAATTACTGCTAGCATTTTTTTAATATATACATTATCCTTAGTCAACATTTTTACAGTAAATATTTTTGTTTTCTATATTAATTATATATAAAATATATAAATAACTTATTCGACTTAGTCACGCAGTAAATATTTTCTTCTTAGTGGAAATCAGTCTTTATATATCTGACTAGGTGTCTACATTAGCGTATTTTTCCTGCATGCGATTTTGTTCTTTAAATGTATTCGTGTATCTTTATACAAAATCCAAAATCGCAGCAAAATACGCATGCTGATTTTGAATAATTTTTCAGCATGCGTATTTTTTGACATTTCTCACAAATTTTGCTTTTTTTTTATTAATTTGACATTTAAGTCAAGTAAAATGGTACAATTTGGAAAAATGTATAAAAATCGCATGCTGTAAATCTAACCCAGTGGCATATTGAGCACACACAAATACTAATAAATGAAACAGAAAAAATTGAATACATTCATAAATACGCGCGATTCTAAATCGCTAATGTAGACAGCCCGTGAAAGATTTGAAATTTCAACATAATTTTTCTTAATGTCAATTATTTAAATTTAAACAACAAAAAAATAAATAAAAAAAAATTAACATTTTAATTGAAAATAATTAGAAATATAATACTTAAAAAAGGTTTCATATTCTTTCTTATATTGTTTGTTTATTTATTAAATTTTAAGATGTATTTCCAATAAAAAAAAACTTTTTGTTTCTTAGATTTATTTGGATAGGAAATAAATTTGTGTAAGAGCTTAATTTTGAAACTTTCATTAAAATAATAAAAAACAATAATAACAACAAAAAAAAAATTTTAAAGAAATTTTTATATATGTTTTAATATATCACTCTATCTATACTTTTAATGGTTATTTTAATAATGTCGTAACTACATAAGAATTTATAAGAAATATATTAGCATAAATAGACGTAGTAATTATGAGTTAAAAGGTAAGCTAAATATAAGTTTCACACGATATATTGAAATGATTGAATATAATCGAAAACTTCTTACATTAAATGAATTTAAAATATTACAGAAGTCTTGTAGTACCATATGATGTAATTTTTTTATTCAGTCAAAAGCAAAAAATTTCATAAAAATTCAGATGACACAGTTATTTCTGTTTTATAATGTTAAAAAAAAAAGGCAAACTATAAAAATTCGCATCAAATTGGATTTAATGTTAATACACACATAAATTCTGTTCCATCAAAAACAACTTAACCTAATATTTTTTATTCTTATACATATTTTTAACACAAGATTTTAAATTAATCAAAATAAAAATATTATAAAGCAATAGAAAAATGAGTATGAAAAATTTTATCTCAAAATATGTTTCTTTTGATTTACAGGAATTTGAAATTAAACAACAATTTCCAAAATATAAATATATGGGATAGTGTTTTAAGTTATTATTTTCATCAAACTTAACTTAAGAATTACAAAAAATAATTTCCAACTTTAACACTTGAAATATGTGTTTATACTTTTTGAAAGACAATATGTGTTTATTTCTTTGACAGGATTTCAGCGAGGTTTTTAAGCCCTTAATAATTTTTTATTATTATAAGTACATAAAAGTATTATTGTATTTAAATTTTCTAATGAAATTCTATTGATTTTATTATTTTTAAAAATATTTATTATTCAAATTACTCAAAAATTGTTAAGTTCTTTGGTCCACGTATAATTTTTGAGCTATCAGAATGATTCAAACGATTATTCATTGACAATTCTTGAGATTAATATTAGGTATACATAATTTATTTTTTTAAGGCACCAACAATAAATGATAAATTTGAATTTAAACAATTTTCTTAAAATACCATTATAAAATTAATGAAACTGCCGAAAATAGATTAAGCAGACAATCTAATCTCGTTTGATTTTTTCTTCTTAATTTTGAATTAACTTTAAATTTTCAACAGCAAAATGTATTTATCTCAATTCTTTTCTAAAAGATTTTGGAATGCAATATTAAAGAATTGAGAAAACATTTTTTTTTAAATTCACATAAACTGAGATTAAAAGAAATAAACAAAAAAAGTTAATAATTTTAATATTAACTTTTAATCTAGGATTATTTTGACACTGTGACTAAAATCAAATAATACATAAAAAGAGAAAAGGTTTCATTCCTTTTTAGATTATTCTTAAAAAATAAAATCTATTTTTACAATTCTTATGGAAATTCTTAGAAATTTTTTTTTAATATAAATACATACTTTATTAAAACATTTTAGCTATACTTTAGGACAGGATAATCTCATTTTATTTAAACATTTGCGACTTTTATTTTTTATTATGTTTTTAATAAGGTTTAAACATTCAATAAAATATGTGTAATTTAAATAATGACTTATTTTATACATTTATGATATTAAAATATGAATTATATTATATTTTTGTAGACGCGTATACAATAATATATAAAATAAATCTCCGAAATTATAATCTGTAACATTGAAAAAATACATAAATTTATTTTGAAAAAAAATCAACTCAAGAAAATTTCGAAGATACCGAAGTTTAGAAAAGCTAAGTGTCTTGATAGTTTTTAGGCTAGAAAAACCATTCCGTTATATTGAAACCACATAAAATATGCAAATTATTATATACATCTATAAAGAAGAAACATGAAAAGAAATGAAATAAAATTAAAGTTTTATGATCAAAAGAAATATACGAAATTTAAATTCAACAAAACAAATAATAATTTATATTAATAGTTTGAAAATAAATATTTTTTTCAATTCTTTAATGGCTCGATCACAGCTAATACTGTAATGCAATTAAGAGCTACCGTAAAAACCGATTTTTTGCGTTTTTTCTTATTTATTTTAAATAAAAATTATAAAAAACGCAAGATATTAATTTTATTGATTTTTTGTAAAAAGAATTTCTTGAAATTATTTCATAAATAATTAGAAAACCGAATTTATTTTTTTTTGCTCCTGAAAGAATTGACTACATCACAAAATAATTTTTTTGTTTCTGTTTCACTGCGTTTCTTTTGCATCGAAAATTGGTTTTGCTGCATTTTTCTGTCACAATCATATTATAAAAAAACAAAAGCAGTTGTTTGCAGTTGATTTTTTTTGCTTTCAGGTAAAATTAGCTGTGAACAGGTTACCGGAACATTCCTTCAAAAATTGCTTTGCGGTTTAGCTGTTATCGAGCCATAAATCTAATATTATTAAAAATTTTGAAAAAATTTATTTTGTTTATCTATTTATTCAAAAAAAATAATTGAAATTGCAATGCATGAGGCGAAGATATTGTTTTGTAAGCTGTTATTTGGAGATTTTCGATCGTAACCTAACTAATTCACATCTGCACGTATTCGAAGAAATTCTCTTTTTTGTTGAAATACTCATATACTCATTTCATTATAATTTCTTGATAAAATCAAATTTTGAATGTGAAGTTATATTGTCAATAATTGGATAATTATATCTGTTTGTTTACGTACTATTTTCATTTTTACACGATTTTATTTAAAAACTTTGTGCATTTGTCCGTTTGTTTGATTCAAATCCTGCAATTGATGTTTGACCCAGTTCTCGTGAACCCATTTTGCTAAAATTTTCCACAGACCCTTATTTTCATAAATCCAATTCGTCGTTAATGCAACTTCGTGGCTTGCAAAAAAAAATGTAAACTACATTACCGATAAATCAAAATTACCTGAATGAAATGAGTCAAAAGTTAATTGAAAGTTCACATTCAGTATATTTCCTATGTGTATGAAAGTACGTTATAAGAAAAGATTTTATAATCTCAAGTTAATATTAATATTAATGAATTCAAGAAAGTTAAAATTAACAATCGTGGAGCTATTTAAGGAAAATACAAATATTCGTTTTATGAAACCCCACTATTTTAATTTGTAATTAAATGTATTAATGTATATATGTCAATAAATTTTCTAACATAAAAAGGTCTTTGAATTCGCGAGTTTTATTTTCTACTTTTTAGTACACATTTAAATAATGAAATCTTGAAACTTAAAATTAATTTTTTTATAAATAATTCTGACTGTTTCATTTTTCAAGTTAAACAACAATATATAAAAGAAAGATTTTTATGAGTGACATTATCGAAATGTTTATAAGCTTCATACTTGTGTGTTTTTATTTTTAAATATATACATAATTACCAGGGACGGCTCGTGACAACAGTAAGTGCCCAGGAACTTATTGATTTAGGAGCCTATTCGACAGACAAACAAACAAACATTGAGTTTTAATATATAGATTTGATTAAAATGACAACAAATTAGAAAATTCTACAAATTAGAAACTTAAATAAGTTTGGTCAAAAACCAAAAGAAATCAAAAAGATAATTTTTTAGGAAATAACAATTTCCTCTCCTTTTTAAAACAATAACAAATAAATTTCAATATTCCCTTACTAAGCAATTTTTTTGTTGCTTTTAATACAACAATATGCATTAGCACAAAATGTAATACAACTTTTTTTATTTTCTCTCTTTTTTAAAACACCAACAAATAAATTTCAATATTCTCTACTAAGCAATTTTTTTGTTGCTTTTAATTCAACAATATGAAAAGCACAAAAATCAATTGCTTTTTTACATCACATCAAATTTTCTTCTTTGTTTTGTTTCTTATAAAAAAAATTCTCTCTTTTAAAACAATAACAAATAAATTTCAATATCGCCTATAAGCAAGCAATTATTTTGTTGCCTTTAATGCTAGAGATAGAGTCGACGTAATTCACGCGCGTATGCGCGCGTAAAAAAAATAAAAAAAAACTGTTTTTTTTACCTGTTATGCTCAACGCCGTTCACATGCGAAAAACAAAAGAGAAAAAGAGAAAAATTAAATTAGAAAAATAAAATGGATTCTGTTTGTAATATTTTTATAATGCTTTTTAATTTATTTATAACTTAATAAAACATAAAAAATTTTAATAAATTTGCAATAAATAATTATTTAATTTTTATTTTTGAATATAATTATATTTATGAACTTTTTTATTTTATTAAATAATTATTTGTTTGTAAAATTTTTTTTTCTAAATACAACAAAATAAACAACACAATTTTTTTTTCTAATTACAACAAAATAAACAACACAATTATAAACAAATGATTTCCACAATGTACGGCGTAAAATACTGGGAAAGTTAAAATAATTCAACTTTTACGCGCGTAAGCTACGTTTTACGTCGTTGCGTATAGCCGGTCTCATACATTTTCATACAATTTGATTTTTTACGTGCGTACACGCGCGTGAATTACGTCGACTCTATCTCTAGCATAATGCTACACAAAAAGGATTATGAGAAAGCATTTCTTATGTTGTTATATTTGCATATGGCAAAAATATATAATAGTTAGAATAAAATATAAGCAATGAGTAGGAATAGAAGCATCCAGGCAATGCCTGGGTTGCTTAGTACTACCAGCCGTCCCTGATAATTACATACATATGTTAAATAGAATGTAAATTATATTCTGAGGTTATATTATTCCTTTATATTAAAACTTTGAATATAGTATTTAAAATTATAACTTTTTTTTAAATATATGTATGTATGTAAATGTAATACATTTGCTACTTTGTACTACGCAATATGAATTTTAAACATGGAATACTAATCATTTGAAGGTGAACACACATTATTTGAAAATTAGTATGTACTAGCTGTACCCGCACACACCCTGGGTAGGATGTCGCTGGGTAGGAGGTCAACAAAATTTTTGTTAGAAATTTGTGTGTAAACAGTTCTTTAAAAATTAAAATTATCTTACTTCAATAAAATTTAATAGGTTTTTTCAAAAAATGTTTACTTTATATTTTATGTTTCCATCATATTAGTCTATGAGTATATCTTATGAAAAAAACATTTAAACATTAATAAAATAAGAATAAATGGAGAAAAAAAAATATAGTTATTATAACATACAATAACTTGCAATTTAAGATATTGTTGTTATATTGTTGTTATAAGTATGGATATTTATTCCGAACTTATATAAATTGTATTTTCGAGACATCAATTTTGTTTGTAAAAAAAAATCATCTCTATTCAGAATAAAATATTGCATACATTTTTGGAATAACATACACATAGTGCTTCCAAAATTTTCTTTTTCTTTCCAAAATTTTCTTTTTCTCGTATTCTTTATTGAAATCAGAAAAACTTTGGTCTTAATAGAGATTATATTTTTTTTTTGTTATTCAATAAAAAATTATTTATTTATTAAATTGTATTGGATATTTCAGAAAAATAAAAAAGTGAAAAAAGAAAATTGTTGTCAAAAAGTCTGCGTCTTATCCTTCGAAAATAATGACATTTTTACTATTCTAATGAATTTTTTTTATATTTATATATGTACTATTCGATTCTGGTGCAAAGGTAACGGTCATACAAGTTCATACAAAAAAAAGAACGTTTACATTTTCCCCGATTTTTAAATTTTTTTTCTTTAAAAATCTACTCGGGGCTATTACGAATATTGAACAAAAAAAATGAACCAAATTGGTTCTGCCTTTAATTTTCATTTATATAGATGAATTTAAAGTTTTTTTTTCAAAATGAATGAAAATTGGAAATGAATGTTTAATATTAGAATTAATCCCTCTTATTGTCTGGATATTACAAAATGTTTTACAAAGCTAGTCTATTAATATGATTTTTTTTTAATATAAAAACGAAACATTTTTTTTATATTCTTTTCTCATTATTTTGATAAGGGTTACTCATAAATTAGGATTAGGTAAATATGTATTTAAAAAAAAAAATGTTCTCCCTTTTGATTAAAGTTAATTGAGATATATTTATTTACAATTTGTTTAATAGCCGAATGTTAATTAAGAGTGGAAGTACTTCTTTCAAAAAATATTTATAAATGGTACTTCAAGAATAAACTTTAATTTCAGATTTACTATATTAAGTTACCTTTGGCAATGTATTATTAGGAATGCATATATTATCTTATATACGCGAGAATCAACTTTATATTTTAACTTTATTTTACATTAATTAAAATTTTTAATGCGGCCATCCTCACTGTAAACTGAAACTTGATAAATTTAAATGTATTAAAAAAATGAAATGAGATATATTAATTAGTATTTCTGAGAATGAATTTATTTGAAACTTACTTTGCATTCATTATAAATTAAGTTTTAGATTCAGCCATACGTGATATTAAAAATGAAAACTTATTTTAATTAATCCTGGAAATGAAAATTAATAATTATTTTCATCAACAAATTTTATTACTCAATAAACATTTTCTATTAGCAGTTTTTCCGTCGTAACACAGAAATAAAAAATGAATACTGCGGCAGGGATTATATCTAAAAAACAGATAAATAATTTTTTTTTTATTTATATTTCATTACGAATTCTTTCTTTTGATTTAATAAATTAATTCCACTTAAATTAATTAATTTCATTAAAATTATTTTCATTTAAATAAAGATAAAATTAATATAATATTAATAAGAAACCGATAAAATGTTTTTAAAATACAGAGAAAGAATGAACTTGAATTAATAACAAAAAAAAATAAGAAATAATCAAGTATAAATATAACAAAACTCTAATCCTAATTGCTTCATTTGATCCTGTCTATTGAAAATGTGAAAAAATATAAATTTTTTTTTATACACTTTTCGTATAAAACGTTGTTTTTCTAATCTTTATTTTCTTCTCGTTATATTATATTATACGTGTATATTATTTAACAGAATTTTGAAACAGTTTTATAATTTTATTATATATAAATCATAAAATTATTAACAGTGTGCGTAAATATGAGTAGACAAATTTGGTTTATTAGAAAAATTCGAAAATAATTTAAGTATATTTCAAAAATAATTCCACTTCCTTATAGTTTTACCAAAGAAAATAGAAGGACTAAGAAGAAAAGCGCAAAATAAAAATAATTTTAGACAAGGACTTCTATTTTCTTAGTCCTTCTATTTTCTTTGGTTGTACATAAAAGCTAAGTTTTTAATATTTTATCGAAAATAACAAAAAATGTTCACACTTTCTTTCCGTCTCTAATATGGACCTTATCAAAAATAGTGAAATACTAATCATTAAATCTCTATTACATTTGAGATTTAACATTACTTATTGCATAAAAATAGATAAAACAATAATTGATGATGCGATTTCGACTAGAGTCTTACCACACAGTAATAATACGAATAATTACGAAAATGTTAATGCCTGGCAAGTTTATAATTTAAAATTCAGAAATTCATTTTTAAGGTTAAGTTTTTCATATGATGCTGGAATTCATAGTGTAGTATGAAAATAATTTCACCATAAATATAGCCGTTAAGTTGTATAAATAAAGGATACAATTTTAATTTTTATTGTAATATAATCAATGAATTGATTTACAAAATATAATTGAATTTTTCTTTAAATTTTTACACTCATTAGTAAACAATATATCATTTTAATTTCATTAATTTTTCCATTTAACAAGAATATAAAATTACATTCATTTTTATTTTGAGCTAAATTTTATGTTATTTATTTAAGCGTGAATTTAGTTGTAATTTGTAAACTACTAACTACCTAAATAAGTTTTAAAAATTTATCCCAATAATTTTGTGCGACATAAAATCTTATTAATTTAATTAACATAAGAACCTTGAAAGTTTTTAAGTAAGATAATACCATACTAACTATATTATATAAAAAAAAACTTTTCTATAAATATTTTACTTAATATCTAATTTTCATCTTAGGAGAAAATTGTTACGGTAAATTTTATCTTACCTTCCTGTGGGACATCGATTTAAAAACTTTTAAAAACACATTATAGACGCTACAAAAAAAATTTAATAAATATTTATATTAGGTCATACCACTTATTTTTCAAAGTTTTTGTTCGAAGTTAACATTTTCCTTCCCCAACTATAGAGGAAAATTTGTTTTATTTTCATTTCGATCATTCATCCATCAATTTTTCATATTCTTTCCAATATATTTATAGAAAACAATTTTTATTTATTATTATTAAAGTTTTAGTTTTTAATACAAATTTAATGTTGGCAAAAAAATGACGGACGTATTATAGCCAGATAAAGATATGCGTGTAAAATTTGGATGTGTCATAATTTATTCAACCCAAATCTAGCTAGACAGTTATAATTGGTGATTGGCAGAATAAGAAAGTATAGTTTCATACAAATTTTTATGGCTGCGGATATATTTTCTTTTGGAGAAAATTGAGAGATTGAAGATGTTGTTTTTAATAAAAAAAACTTTAAAGTTATTAAAAAACTTTATGAGATTCAAGATTTTTACCTGATTAATTGTATATACAATTATTTGTATGTGCAGATTTAGTTCGAATTTATTATTAATACTTACAACCATTATATAATTTAATTATAACTTTTTATAATTAAATTAAGTTAATCAGATATTATTATATTATATAACTGGTGGTTTCTATATGACCAAAAATTAAATATAATGAATAATTTAATATTTTAGTATTAAAATTCTTTATTAAATAAGATTAAAATAGCGAAATTTAAAGAGAAAAGTATTGAAAAAATCTGAATTTAAATTATCATTTCTTGAATTGAATCATTTCACTTTAATAAATTTATATTATTCTAAAATACTTTATACATTTTTTTTAATAAATTTTAATTTATTATTATAATGAAAAAGTTTTAAATGTTAACAAAAAAATAAATGAACTTGTAATGAGTCTAAAAAATTTTAAATGGAAATCATGCCTGAAGCAAAATTAATTACAATGTTCAATTTAAAATCGTTATTATGCTATAGAAAATAAATTTTGATTTTTTTGAAGAAAAAAAAAAGATTCTATTAAAAATATATATAATGTATATGTAATATGTACATACCTTTAAGATGTTAGATTAGATGTGGTTATAATAATATTTAATATGTGTCATGTATAAAAGTATATCTCAGCATGTTTTTATAACTAAGCTGTCAAGAATATATATATCAAAAACATATAATAACAAATCTAGTTATAAATACCTACATATATATTTTCAAATTTAATTTACATTTATATCTCCAAGTTGCAGTACTAACAACGATGAAATAAGCATCATATTTTAGTATAAAAAAAACATAAACGTAATTTAGATTAATCGAAATGAAAAAAGAAATTAATTAAAAAAAATTGGATTCATAACTTTTCCCAAAAATAATTTTATTTAATATTTTATTATTAATATAAATTTCAAGAGAGTTTTGAATTTCAAACATGAGTCTGATTCTTTTTATATTATATAAATATTAGAATTATATAAATATTATAATTATAATTTACAGTCTAGCAATAACTACAGGGTTTTTTCTGTTAAAACAAGATTTAAATTTGAAATTTCACAAGGTATTCACAACGTTTGAGAAAATCGAAATTTTGGAATAAAAATTATCATATTTATATGAGCTTTTACGTTTTGACGTAATAAATCAACTTAAAAAAAAAAAACCTTCTATATGTGTAATTATACTGTACATAAAATTTTAATTTGAAATTTAAAAATTTCAGCAATTTTGGTTTTGTGAAATTTAAATTATTAGAATATGAAAAATTAAAATAAATGCATGAGAATGGTTGTTTTTAACATTTATTAATATTTATTTTCATTGTTTAATTATTGCCATTGAATTCAGAAAAAAAAATCGTTTATTTGCCTCAAAATATTTTTTTTTTAATTTCAAAAAATGTTTGCCTATGTTTTTATTTGCACAAGTGGAAAATTTTACAACCAAAGTTAAAAATGAAGAAATAAAACAAAAATTGTTTAATTATTTTTTTATCTATATATATTACATTTTGTTTTTAATTTGGAAGTTTTTCGTTTTTTTTCATGCTACCTTACACATTATAAATTTCTGATGATTGAGAACTTATCTCTGCAATGTATATTAATTAAAATATTTTATCGAACATAATAACCAAGAAAATGTTAAAACCAAAGAAAATTGAAATATTCATGTGGGGGCAAATAAGTGTTTTAAGTTCAATTAATTATTTAATTTTTTCTGTTTATTTTTATTTTAAATCAAATTTAATTTTATCTGACCAAAAATGTTTCCTTTTGCTGTCAAGGTAAATTTAATAATGATCAAATTAAGATTATTCTGCTTAAACGACAAATTTTTTTCTCCTTAATTTTCTATTTTTTTTTATATTTAAATTTGTGTATGGAAAGTCTTCTCGATTCCTATGTTAGCACATACATATTTAAAAACTTTTCTTTTCGTCCATATCTGTACAATTAAAATCGAAACACACCTGTTCAACACTCCACTGAACAGGTCTACACATATAATATTAATTGATGTTACGAAATATATAATGTTAAATCTTAATGATTTGTGGGATGGCATTTGTAAAATTAGCGCCTTCAGATACGTCTTCATATGCGTCTTCAAACATCTGATAAAAATTGCTTATATGTATGTATACAACAAATGAGTAGTTTTCTTAATTCTTAAAAAACTCAAAAACAATATGATTGAAATGTTTTTATATATAGAAAAATTATAATATATATAACATAAACATTTAAAAAAGAGATTATACTAAAATGCTACTGAATAAAGAAAACAAAATTCTTTAAAAAAAAAAAAAATAAATCTTTTAAAGATATTTAGTAAAATTTTGGTAAATATTTTGGTTAAAGACAAATTAGGTAAATTTCTTGGTTACCAAAAATCAAATAACCCACAAAATTTTACCTAAATGTTTTTTTAGGCGAAAAAATGAATTGATAACTTGAATGATTTTGAAATTTAGTTCAGAAATTTGATTTTGATTTTGGAAATTGTAATGAATTGAATATCAAAACAAAACTTTAAATAAATTTTATTCGTAAAGTTTGGAAAGTTTTTTTTTTCAAAGAAATTGTATTTCAATAAATGATCGCTTAAAATGAAAAATGCAAAACAAAATTTTTATTTTCATTTAATATTTGATATTTTAGCATAAAAAGTTTTCAGCAGTTAAACGATACAGACTCTGACTTAATAAAAAAATAATAACAATATTTTTTAAATTTTTTGGCATCACATTGTTTATTTGATATTTTAACAACTTCTAGATATTTTGTTTTGTTCATTGAAATAATTGAAATTCAAATTATTTGATTCTAAATATATGATTTTCAGGTTTTTTTTTGATATGAAAAATAATATTTTGCCAAAATCTAAAAAATTTCAACAATAAATCAGCTGCAAATATATTCTTTTCCCAGAAATTTTTTTACAAAAATTACACCGTAAATTCAAGTTATCAGAAAAAAATATTTTTCTAACATTGAAGCTCAAAAGTTTGTTAATTATAAATAATTTTTTTGCTTATTAGTAATTAAAAAATATTCAAATAAGACAAAAATTTCATAAAATACATAAAAAACATCATAGAATTTATAGAATTTGAGTTTCAATTAATAAAATGTTAAACATTGAATACGAAATCTGTGCAATTTTCTAAATTTATAACTCCGTTTGCTTAAGAGCTCTGCCATCGAAAATTAAAAATATTTATATGTTTTCTATTATTGCTGCATTTTTTATTACTTTATTTTATAGAAAATCAGCTGCTACAGAGATTGAATTAAAAAAACCGCTATTGAAATTTTGCAAAACTATACCTGTATTTAAAATTTATTCTTTAGAATTATCTAAAAAAAAACCACACTAATTCTAAATTTGGAGTTTGCTTAAGCCAGATTTTTTATCTCTCTTGAAGCGGTGGCAGCGCTCTTAATGTAGATATTTGTTGAGTACCTTCTACATTATGTATAAAAATTATATCCCCTTCAGCGTAAAAAAAAAAAATACAAAATATACCTTTAAAGTATGTACATGTTTTTTTTAAATAAGGCACAATATTTTTAGATTCTTCTTTATTTACAAATTTATCTATTACTTTTGAAATTTATCACAGAAGACTTTTTAGCATTCTATTTTTATGTTACACAATAAAATTTCCTTTCTATGGATAAAAACAAACTGAAATTGTGTATAATATAAATTTATTATGGTAATAATTTATTTTATATAGTAAAAAAAAAATTAAATTAAAGCCCAGGTTTCTAAGAATTTCAAATAGAAACTTTGATTAAACATTATATAGTGTCATTATGTCAAACTTTTTGATTTGGATTTAATATGAAACGGTATAACTTATGTACCCAAAAAAAAAAGGAAATGTGTAAAAATGATATACTTTTAATTTATTTAATTTGACAAAAATAGTTGATGTGAAAAAATTTTATTATTTTTATAAAGAAAAAAAAAATAAATTATCAATGACATTTGTCAATGATATGTGTATTTACATTTGTTTTTCTTACATTTGTTTTGGCGGTTGTGACTTAAATCTCTACTTTCATAAGTACACGTAAAACAATAAATTTTCTTAAAAATTAATGCATATCTTTTTTTTTTTTTTTTTTTTTTTTTTTTTTTTTTTTGATTTTAACTAGAAAACTCTTGTATAATTTTATATATTTCAATTAAATTCTAAATCTTTTCAATTTCTTTTTTTTATACTATAAATATAAAAGTAAAATTCTAATAATTTAAGCAAAAAAAATATGAACTTAAATTTTATAATAACTAAACTTAGCAAAATTTATTTGCTAATCAAAATGAGTTTTACATATTAAATCTAAATGAACTATGCATTAAATATTGATTACAAAAATAATTATAATGATTTGTGAAAAAAACACTTATTGTAACTAATATGCTTTTTGCTTCAATTTCTTAATAAATTCACGAGCCTGCTTGTCTCCTTGGCGATATTCTAAAGCCCGAATACAATCAGTATCTTTATACTCAGGTCGACTTAGTGTTATATGTATTTGTTCGTTGTCGGACTTTTCAATGTCATCAAATGATCTTAAATTATGTTGTGTTTATAATTCAAAAATCTTTAAACTATAAAATTAAAGCGGATAAAAGTACTTTGCAATATAATCATAATTAACGAAATTGATATAATAAACTGATACAGTTAATGCATTTTATAATTTTATATTTTCCGAATTGGTTTTGTTTTATTTGTTGTTTTATTACTATCAGAAACAATTAAGTTGAAAATAAATTCGGTATAAATAATGCAACTCATTTTGAACATTTCAATTGATTATATTTCTTAAAAAATTTAAGCACATAATTTATTCTTATAGTAAAATAAAAAACTCACATTTTTTGGGTTAATCTATCTACCAGAATTATTACTTTTCACCAAAATCCATTAAAACTTAAAAATAATTTAAAATACATATAGAATTTTATATGAATATGTTTCAGTTTCAGACCCAAGGGTGGTTGAGAACCTGTAACTCCCAAACCTGGAATCGTGTAGAACCTCATCTTTTAGTCGACGTGAAAGTGAACGAGGTTGCGCATATTTTGACATTTAAATAATTGAAATCGATTGAAATCGTTGATGAAAAACGGGCTAAACAGTAAATTGAAAGGACTTATTACTCAAAATGAAGAAAATATGAAAATATAAAATATACAGCATAAACAGAAGGTATATCAGATACAAATTTTGGAGGTATACCTATTACTTATGGGCTTTTGGCTTTATGCAAGTTTAAAAAAGTTAAACATTGTATATTTCAAATTCTTTTTTTTTCATTTCTTTCAAATAAGTTTCAGTATAATAAATTTCTTGTGATTATGTGTATGAACAATGTTAACATAGTTTCTTTACACAATTAATATCAAGGATTTATTTAGCAGACGATATTGTCCTCCTAAAGTAAAGTATATTTACTTAATTACAAAATAGTAATCGAAATTCGTAAATAACAACTTACAATTTCATCTTTTTTTTTTATAAATTTTATGTTTTTTGTCATTAAGAAAAAGAACATCTTTTTTAATAACTTTGAGTTTTCAATAAAAAGTTTAATTTAGTAAGAAACTTTTTAATACTATTATTGGCAATTGGATGCAGATAATTTTATTACTTTGAATTTTATCGCTACGGCGACGGGACAATGAAAGAAATTGATAAAAATGTTTGTTGAAGAAACAGGACATACACAATGTATACATTGTTTTTATTTTAGGCCATTTTTTTGCACATACAACTAAGATTTTTGACTTTTTCCTTCGTTGCAGCGAATAAATTTAAAATTGTAAAATTATCTTTATTCAATTGCCTTAAAAATGGCACCTCTGATAAACTCATGTATATAAATGACTTAAATTAAAAATTTAAGAAAACTGTAAAAATGTTGAACAAATAAAATAAATCTATGACAGTGTTTATTCCTATTTTTAGCACTATTTAACATGTTTTATCAAAAAAATTTAATGGATCAATGATTACGCTCAGGCCCGGTTAAAGCTGATTCGGCGCCCTGTGCTGATTTTGAAAATTGCGCCCATAAGCATAGTATAAGTCATTTTCACGTCACCATTGAGGTAGACTATACTAACGCGCTTTTTTAACGAGGTATCCCCAGTAGGTCTAGTAGTGCTAGTCCTCAAATAAATATACATACACTAGGTAGAAAAAGTCTGCATACGGGCTCGTTTTCTTATTTTTTGTTCGACATGTTCCCAATTTTTGATGTCATTTAAAAGGACTATAAAAAAAAAAGTTTCATTAAAATTTAAATTTTGAGAAATATCAATTTTTGGAAAAGTCTGCGTACAGCCGGTTTTAATGCCGCGTCTCAGAAATTAACTAGTAATGTCATTTGAAAGGCAATTGAATGTAGATAATTTTGCGCCATATAATTTAATCCCTACGATAACTGAAAGTGTCAAAAATTGTCTTTGAAAGTCTTAGAAATAGCTTAGAACCGCTGTTAAATAGGTTAGAACCGCTTGTTTTTATGACTTTCAAAGGCGATTTTTGACACTTTCCGTCATCGTTGGGATAAAATTATATAGCGCAAAATTGTCTACATTCAATTGCCTTCCAAATGACATTACTAGTTAATTTCTGAGACGCGGAAATAAAACCGGCTGTACGCAAACTTTTCCAAAAATTGGTATTTCTCAAAATTTAAATAAAAAAAAAAT
The DNA here is from genome assembly GCA_964007475.1 of Hybos culiciformis. Taxonomy (NCBI): domain Eukaryota; kingdom Metazoa; phylum Arthropoda; class Insecta; order Diptera; family Hybotidae; genus Hybos; species Hybos culiciformis. The sequence goes on from OZ023274.1 coordinate 81,970,217, forward strand.
TGTTTTCTCAAAAAACTTTTTTTATAGAGTCCTTTTAAATAACATTAAAATTGGGAATATGTTGAACAAAAAATAAGAAAACGAGCCCGTACGCAGACTTTTTCTACCTAGTGTATACCAAAAAAAATATTTACATATATACAATGTTGATTTTATTCTATGCTGAATTTTTATTTGCACATTAGGCGCTCATGGTATACAAAAAAATTGTATACTGTGTTGATTTTTTTCTGGGTAGAGTTTTTTTGTGCACATTAGCACAGTAGTCAATTTCGAATGCATTTTCATGTTCTTGACTACAAATCTATTGGCGCCCTATTCGTTAGGCGCCCTGTGCAAGTGCACATCATGCACATATAGCTGGACCGGCCCTGATTACGCTATATACAAAGATTTATCTTTTGAAGCAGTTGATTTGTTTCTTTTTTAAGTAGGCAATAACAAGTAAATTTCAAGGATAAATAAGTATATTATATTAACTCAATGATACAGAATTAATTAACCACATTATTTTAATGAATGATTAATATTTATTATAGTTAACGTAAGCATATACTTCAATATTCTTAATTCAACAAGAAAACTAAAAGTGGTTGTATACACATAAATACATATGAATTTAATGAAAAATTTTGTATACAAAATACATTATCTATATGTAAAACGTTATGAACTGTATACATTTATCAATAAATACATTTTTATTTTTAATGTTGGCACCTTTTAAGATATTATTCGTACGAGTAGTTTTTTATATTGCAAAATTTCAAACTTCTTTTTATACTATTTTTTTTTTGTTTCTAACTATCGTCTAAAAACATGCATCAAACTAATGAATTATTTATTTTTTGTTCCCATATTTTACATCACATACATAAATAAGTATTTATAATGAGTTTTATAAAATCTGATGATCTGTTCTTTATGAAATATAGAACTTCATTGAAAATGCAGATTGTGTATTATACTCTTTGACATTTCTATTTACTTTTTTTTCCTTTCTGTTACATTTTTCATTATTCATCACTTTGAACCATTTTTTTTTCAGCAATAATACAAAGAGAATATTAAATATACGTGCAATGTTAATGAACATAAGCATTCGTAAATTAAACTAAGCATTGACATAAATTAGTTGAAAAATATGATAATTTTTTTTGAAATAAAGAAAATTATAATGGTTAAACTTGTTTAACAATTTTAAAATCGTTAAGAGAATTGAGTTAAAAAAGAGCCATAAGTTAAATTTCCTAAGGTCCATTGAACAAAATGTTTCAAAAAAAGAAGCAGTTACAACGTGTAATTAAACAGAAATTTCGTTATCCTAAATTTTAATCCAATACTCGAGAGAAATCAAAATAAAATATAACTTTTATATTATTGTCCCAAATATTATTTTCTTATTCGTTTTTGATCTAAGTATACTTACGTTCAAATATCTAATTTGTATCGTATGGTATTTTTAAAGATTGACAAATACTTGAAACGTACTCAACTATCAATTGAAACGTACTCAAATATCAATAACTAAATGTTAGAGTTAGAACATTTGCCATATCACGGTATCTTAAAATTTTATGGTTATTATTTTGATTGAATTTTCACACAAAATTCTTATTTTTATCTCCAAAAAAATTATTTTTCTGTTTTCTTTTTTAAACAATCATCGACAATTAAATTCATATTTCAATTTAATTTTCAGCTCTAAAAATTTAATGTTCGAGAAAATGATAATGAAGACGTTTGCTTTTATTCTCATTGTATTTTTATGTAAAACATTTCATGCTGATTGCTATCATTTTTCTTTTCTTTTTCAGATTTCATAATGCCATTTGCAGTAACAACAAGGTGAGTTAATGTTTAAAGTTTAAAAATAAAACTGTATTCAGAATTAGATAAAAAATGGGTATGTTACTTATATTTCATTGTAAAATCAATCGATTTCAATTAGGTAAGTATGATAAAAAGTTAAAAATATAATATATTTATGACTAGATCCTTGAAGAGGATTTAAAGAACAAAAAAATTTTAGAATAAAAATGTCTTTTCAACAAAAAAAAAACGTAATTTATTTGTTATTCAAAGTTTATAGTCAAGGTCCAAAACATTTATTGTTTACTGAGTCGTCTAACAAAGTAGAAACATTTCTCAAAAAAATTTAAAAATTTAATTATTTATAAATAATTAAATTTGAAAAGTCCTTTTTTGAAGATTATAGAAAAAAACGACAATAAATTAATTCGGGCCATTTGAACAATGAAATAATTCATAAAACATAAATTTTTTGAAGCTTATATATCTAACTCAGAAAATATTTTTACCGAAACTTTAAAAACATATAGATTTTATGGCGATTGAAGTACTACGATTTAGGGACGACATTTAATGGACTGCGATTATGACGCGTTTTTAAACATTTTAAAATTTGATATGTAGTTACACTGGAATCAAACTTTTCATAAACCAAAATTAATATTTGATTAAACAGTTTCAAATTATAAAACTAGTAAAATATTCGTCATAGTTCTGGTTTCTGGTTTCTACACTTTTTAATAATTTATTTTCATTCTATGCGAAAGGGTGAGTTTAATAACATTAGAATATGTAATTGCAATAAAAATTTCTATTAAAAATAAAATTATACTTTTTTTTCATATTTTAGTTAAAAGAGCTTTGCTAACAATTAAAATTTTCAAGTATATAAAATTTTCTATTTTTTGCTCATTTTTATATTATCCTTGCACTTGGAAAATAATTAAAACAAAAAAAAATTCATATATAATAATGTTTATATATAGATATATAGTACATCTATCTTTGTAAACTTGTTTAATCCTCTTTGAGTTCTTTTACTGATTAAAAAACTGTTGCTAATAAAAATTGTTATAGGGATTGTTTACTGAAAAATGGATAAATATAAGATACGAAAAAAATGGAGTAGAAATATTGATTGATTTTACATTGTAAGAACTTCTTAGTTTTGTAATTGCACAAAGAAAGTATATTATTTTCTGAACAATATATATTATGTACACATAAAAAAAAACTCATAAAAAATAAAGAAAATGTAATATATAGGAATTAACCTTGGTAGAGAAATAAAATTAAATTTATATTATCGTTAAAAATAAATGAAATATATTTTTTAATTAAAAAGTGCTTTCATAAAACTGTTTAAATTGACACATTATTTTCATATAATTTTCTCATTAAATTTAATTGCCATTTAATCAAACTATACTCATTTTTCATTGTTGACGAAAATAATTTGAAGTCGTTTTATATGTATAAGTTCTATAATTATTACAGTCAATTATGAATTGCAATATTATTCCCTAAGTAAAAAAAAAATAATTGTTATTGAGGAATATTTGCAAGTCTTGTAAATATATCTTATTAACTTATAATAATTAATTAATTGTAGACAATAAATTAAATTCAATTAAATTTGTTATTTTTAGAAATAATTCAATATCTATGCAAACATTATATAGATTTTGAATGTAAATGCAGCTTCAATTATTTTACTATGGATAAATATTTGCTGGAGCAGATTGCAAAGCGTTAATGGCTGAAGGAATAGATATAACTCATAGTAAAACAATTTAAATTTTAGTTCCATATTTTAGATTAAGGGTGATTTGGTGAATAAATGAATAGGATGAAAGGGAGTTATGAAGGATTAGATTTTTAGTAATTTTATATAATATAAAAAATCTCTATTAATTAATAGCTTTTTTTTTTAATTTTTTAAGCTAAAAACAAAAATATTACGAAAACTCAAAACAAGTAGGTAAAATAGTCAATAAGACAGAAAATGTATCAGGGTAATTATAATAAATAAGAAAGGACTTAGAGTGCTCAAGGAGCCAGTAAGTTTTATATTATTAAATTGTATACATACTTTATATATTTTGTAAAAGAAAACTGAAAATGAATTAAAATATAAATATATTAAAAAAAAAAAAAAAAAAAAATTGCAAAGCTTTTACCACAATTATGTTCATTAAAAAAATTTCTTGTTGTAATGTTTGATATTTTTAGTAATCCCTACAAAATTATGACAATTTCAATTTGATATTGATTACTTAAAATTAACATTTTTAAAACTATACAGACATACTATAAATATTGACAAACGATGGAAATTCGCTTCAGTAAATTTTTCAAGTTATGAAATTTTCAAAGACTTTGTATAGAGATAGACAACAGTGTTCTAATTTTATGAAATTCCACAAAAACAAAAAAAAATAATATCTTTATGTATTTTGAAAAACCTATCGTCTGATCTGATATGTTTTTATTTTTGGCACTTCATAGTTTCGGATATATAATTTCCTCAGGTGCTATAATTTTCTCAAGTGCCCTACTATATCTAAAAAAAAAGAAAGATATAATTAGCGTCAAAAGAAAATATCAAAAAAGTTGGTTTTTAATTGAAAAATTTTTGAATTCAAAATAATTTTCATATCAAAAGTATTTTATCGCATGTTGTTCACGTATACAATCCTTCATTTATATATTACGCTTTTCATACATATAGTAAATAGTTGTCAACAAAAGAAAATACTTTTAATAACTTTCATAACTTATTTAAATATATGAATACGAAATTAGATATCAAAACTAAGAGTTATTATTTTTTTTTATACAACTCCAATTTTTGGTAATTAAAATATTCGATAAAATTAAAAGATAATTTCTAAGTCTAGTAAGTTTAATAAAATTTTTATAAACTTTCTTGCTTAAAAATTCATTTTTTTTCATTTACATGAGTTTTATTTTTTGAATTTTTCTTTCATGACTATTTTGTGGATTTTACTTTTTTTTAAGTTAAGTTGCCAATGTTTTTTTTTTTTTATTTTAATGAATGAAAATTATGAAAAAGAAGTAAAAATTTCTAAAAGTATTTTGACTGTTACCATAAAAATGTTTTTAAATCTGGAAGTTAAAATTCCACAAAAAAAAATGGAAATATGTTATTTCAAATTCTCAATCTTTTCAGGATTACGTTCATATTATAAATAAGATTATATTATATTTTTATATTATATATAAAATCCCTCAAAAAATTACAATGTCCCAAAAATATATGAAAGTTATTTAAAAAAAAAATGCCGTAAAATATAGCAAAATACTTCAGCTGTCATTCAATATAAATCTTGTTTTCTATTATGTTGAAAAATTATACAAATTACCAGAAGAGAAGATCGCCAATTCGTTTTTTTAGCTTTAATAAAAATAAAAACCACATTCCTCATCAAGATAGTAGAAATATTTTACTTGTACTTAAGAAAAAAAAAAATAATTTCTTTAATTTAAGATAAAAGATAATAATAATCATAATAATACTAATAAAAAAATATTTTCTATCTTTTCGAAAGATAAAGAAAGAAAGAAACGTAACATTATTACAATTTCGATAAATGACAAGAATCAGAAAGGTCATAGTTTTTTTGTTTTTATTGGAAACAAAAAACAATTTTTATTAAAAACTAAAAATAAAATTATTTTTTTTCTACTTGAGTTTGGAAAATATTGATATTTCGACTAAAATCTATGTTTACAAACTTTTTTTTTTAAACAAAATTGTTTCTATACAATAATAAAAACAGAAAATTTAATAGATTTTTCCAAATTTTAGTAGAAAAAACCATGTGTGCAACAGGAAAATATTTTAATGTGCATGTCTTCGGTAAGTTGTATTTACATTCCCAAATTTAGCTCGGTAAATGGTCCATTACATGCATCAATACACATGCAATTATAGGGAAATGTAAATTGTATTTACATTTCCCTGTGATGTAAATTGTATTTACATTTCTCTATATTGGATTTACATTCTTCATTTTGAACTGCGTAATACTATAAACAAAAATAATATCACTCACACTCACAATATTTCTCTTTTTTCCTTTTATCTCTAAAAGAAAGAAATAAAATAAATAAAATTAACGTGGAACATTTCCCAAAGCTTCTTTTATCTGTAAAAGAAAGGGAAATTTCCCTCGGTTTTTTTTATCTGTAAAAGAAAGGGAAATTAAAGAATGATTAACGTGGAACATTTCCTTCCATTTCTTTTATCTTTATTTTTTATTATAACTTATCTCTATATTCTCTCTTTGCAACTACCTCTCACATCCACATTAAAGCAGTATACAATACATGTTAATCAAATTTGTTATACAGCTCGTTGTGTATACACACAAACACATAGACACTCGTCAATATTATATCACTCGACCTTCGGTCTCGTGATATAAATATGACTCGTGTCTATGTGTTTGTGTGTATACACAACTCGCAAGAATAACAAATTTTCATACCATGTATTGTAATCTACCATTTTGTCGTCCACGAAGTGTTCACTTACCCACCTTGTTACACAAACAACTACATCCGATTCGATTTCTGACTTAAAAAATTATCATTAGGTATTTAGAGTAAGAAAACAGAAAATTAAAAATGTTTTCGATTTCCTTATTAAAGTTTAATTTTTAAACAAAATGTACATTATTTAATATGGTTTTAAAGGTTTTAAAGAATTTATTAATAATATTATCATTATTATTACTTAATAAACTTTAATTCAGTTTCTTCATAAAGAATTTATTTAATTTACTTATTGAAATTTTAATATTCTGACAATACATCTTGACAATACAACCAACCTAAATTTGTTCCCAAAATTGTGAGTATTGGCGATTTACAAATAAATTCAAGATAAAATGAGAACGCAAAATACTTAGATCTTAACAATATTTCATGAAAAAAAGTTTTCAAGTAAGTAGGGATTAATGCAATTAGAATTGTTGGATAGAAATTGAGAAATCGTATAAACCATAGATTAAGAATACACATAGATTGTTAGCTTCATACAAAATTATTTTTGGTATTTTTATGTGAATGTGTTAGTAGAACAAAATAAAATTAATAATTACACGACTCTACAAAAAAATTTTCGTTCTTTGTCCTAAAGTTTATACTATTATTTTCCAGTTAGTTATGCACAAAAACGAAAAGAAAATACCTTTTTTCGGTATAACGTTTGCTTTTGTGATAGTTATAATAATGAGGATATGCTTACAAATTTTAAGGCCATGGGCTGCAGGATGTCATTAAAAGTACATATGCTGCATGCTCATTTGGATAAATTTAACATATTCCGAAGAGCAAGGAGAACGTTTCCATCAGGACATCATGAATTTTGAACAACGCTATCAAGGCCAATACAATGAAAACATGATGGGCGACTATATTTGGGGTTTATTGAGAGAAAGTAGCTATGAACATAAAAGAAAAAGTAAAAGTGTGCACTTTTAAGTTATTTTCCACTTTTCTGTAAGCTAATTTGATAGTAAAACTTAATAAAAATAATAAACATTTTTATTTCAATAGTTTTATTTTCAATCAAAAATTAAAATCCGAGATTTTTAAAAATTTCGTTCAATCAGTCTTCTAAGCACAAAAGCAAAGTTTTTCATGCCATATATTTTTTTTCCGTCTTATTACGACCTAAACTACCGAAATTTAATGCTTTGCAATCAAATTCAAATTTCATGTTGACCCGTGTTATCAATATATGAAAAGAATTTTATTTAGTTTTACTAACACCTTCACATAAAAATACCAAAACTGCTGAAAAAACTGATGTATGAATATATGACAATTCTTATGTATTCTTAATCTATGTATAAACTTAAAAGCAGAGCAGGTCCAATGATGATCCAATATTATCGCTCAAAAAGAAATATAGGTATATTATGTATAAAAGTGTATAAAAATATATGTTCATAAATTCTATACACACAATTATTCCATATTATCGAAATAGATTACTTTGAGATTTCATTTTAAATGATTAATATAAGAAATCTTTAAAGGTCAAAATAATTTTAATACTTTATTTTTTTTCTTTTTAAATTTACAAAAAATAAATTCCGATTAGAATAATCTTATTTACATAAAATTTAAAATAAAACATAAAACATAATAGTAATTATGTTTATTATAGGCATGGGCGCCGGCAGTATGGTGCAAGGTGGTGCAACTGCACCACCTTTCTTTGATAAAAATGTTATTAAAATTTTGATAAAATTGTTAATTTTGACAAAAGGATTCAAAATTCCGGGAGAAAAAGAAAGTAAAAAAAACGTGGAGAAAAATTTTAGGAAAATATTTTTTTCTGAGGAAAATTTGAAGAAATTAAGAAATATTGTGCTAACGTTGGCAGTCAACAATATTTAAAATTTCAGACTCGTAATTTTTTTTTACCCTAATGATTTTAAGAAATTGATATCATTACGATATTCTTCTACGTACGTTGAACTCAAAATCCATTGTTGAAAGTAAACTTTTTGATTTACAACATATAAGTACCGTATAAAATCTAAACACATTAAAAAATTGAGGAAATCTTGCAAAAATAAGTTGTTTTTGGGGTAAAACTGCAGTGAGTAAAACCGTTAAACAAATGTTTTTTTCTAATTTAGGGCAAAAAAAATTTTAGTACACAAAAATATAACAAAAATAATTTTGTGGATTTTTTTTAAAAAAGTGTCTGTTTTGGGGAAATTTCTTAAAAATTTGAGGAAATTTCATTTATTCCATCTGGCAGCCCTGGTGAGAAATAATCTTAAAAAGTTCCGAGCATCGCATCAGCATACTGAGATGAATTTTGTCATGAATTCAAAAAATTGTTTTGCAACTGATTTTTCCTAAAATCAAAATGTAATTTAAGTTAAGGTTGTTGGAAATTGTAACTTAGTGATGAACCCGCAATATGTCAAAGACTTGGTAAAATCAAAAAAATAATTTTCACATGCACCACCTTATAAAAAATCCTGGCGGCGCCCATGATTATAGGATTAATTTTATTTTATACATTTTACTTAAATATAATAACTTTTAAATTAAAATAACAAAAATATGCTAATAACTTTTTTTTAACTTTAATAATTCATCTTGCTGGGAATAATATTATTTTCCAGTGCTAAATAGAACTTTTTTATTATTTTCGAAGCTACTTACACAAAGCAATTAAAAAAAATTAAGATATGTACTTACAAATTATATTATAATAAAAATAACAATAATATAATAATGGAGAAATGTAGTTTTAAAGTTTAGATTACAGACTTACAAATAACAAAACCGCACTCTGAAATAATAAATTTACTTAAAGAAACAAATCAAAATCTTATTTTATTTCATTGATTTAAAATATAAAATTTATATGGTCCTGTTGATTGAAAATATATAATTTATAAGGTTCTGTTGAAATATTCTTTCTGTTTTAATTACCTACGTACATAAATAGATTCCAATGTGGTTAAAGGACGAATTTTTAATTTTTCCAACTACAAATATTGGAATGGCATTTTTACAGTAAAATCAAAATATCAACCACTTTTATCTCCAATACATAAAACTCGGGGATTATACTGGATTTATTTACTATCTCGATGAAGACAGTAGTTGTATGTATTTGTAAATTTTAATTAATTTATTTCTTGTCAATTTACTATTTTAATATTGCCAGAAGAAAAGATAATGGACTGGATAGTATAGTAAAAAAAATGAAGCATTTGAGCGAAAGGGCAGCCGCAAATTACATACATACATAGAAATTAAATACATACATACAATATCCGGATTTTTCGCTATCCAATGTAATCTCTGCGTAAGACTATCATTAAGTAAACAGCACTACCCTATTTGTTTAAAGCTTTTGATCTGTTTTTAATTGAACTAAATATTTATACATCAATTTTCTACGTTCATCACCCTTTTGCCAATATTAATTTTTATATACATCGTCTGATAGATTATTATATATACCTACTTAGCTTTCGCTTAGATTTTATTTTCAATTTCTCTCAAATTAAAAGAATATCGTTTTCATAATTATTATAGAATATTTATTTTATTCTCAATAACAATTAATAAATCTTTTTCAACTTTGACTATAATTTAAGATTGATTTATTGATAACATTTATTTATGTTTGAAATGTATGTTGCATTGTTCTATCATTTCCTATTATTTACAACTTGCCACACGAGGGAATTATTAAACAATGATTCATATTCATCTGAGTTGAGCATTCTAAACAATTATTTTATTCTATTATGTTGTCCTTGAATGGATACACAGGAATATGAAAATTTTCTTAGAATAACATAATATTAATATATTCTTTGGGCAATACATTATTACATTAATTTACATTCTATTTTATGTCAATTAAAAAAAAATAAAAAATTATGGAAAAAATAAGATTTTTACAAGATTAGAGATAACATCATAAATAAATAGAAATGTTTATGTAGACATTAGACATAATAACTTTAGGCTATTTAGGCATTTAGTGCACAATTCTATATAGATTATATTTAAATATTTCCTAAATGATGCATACATAACATATATGACAGAGATATTTTGATAATATTAATATTATTTAATTAAAATATTCGTCATTGAATAAAGATGAGATATTAAGGAGGTGTTAATGATATAAATTAAGGTTGAAAATCAAAGTCAAGACACTTTTTCACTGTTTAAAATTTGTATTATTATTATAGTTTTTAACATATGAACAAATTCCTACAATATTCCATAAGTTAATATTGTTCTCATCGTTTATATGAACTTTGAACTCTTTTCTCTAAATGTACTTAAATTTCACAAGCTTCTTTTTTCTAGAATTTAAATCTGCAAATTGGAAACAAAAAATTGGTATACATGAACAGAGATTCAATAATTCAATACAGATAATATATGTAAATAAACTATGTGGGTAATTTGAACTTATATGACTTTTTATACATACTGTCAAAAATATATTCCATAAACTTGTCGACAATTTCTACTATTTAAAATGTCGTCGACAAAAGTTACATTATCCTTTACCTGGCTTTTTCCTTCAGTAGGTTTTCAAATCAAAATTTTGTGTAATACATTATTTGATATTTTTGTACTTATTTAATATAATTTCTTAAGAACTAGAAAGTTTTTGAAAAATTTGTCAACAATTGTGATTATTATTAATTTATACATCTAAGAACACAAAACACATAATTATATAGTTACTGGCTATTTATTTCTTTTTTGCGAGAACTAATATTGTGGCAAGTTCAAATTTTGTATTTTTCTTATTAACAATTTATAAAATTTTATTGTTTGATCATTTACTTTGTTTGTAAATATTTTATATTTGATACACAACATACCTAAATGTAGGTATATGTATAGTAATCATATATTCATAAAGTATGTATTATTGTATGTGAAACCTACCCAAATAACATTACTATTTGTAATAGCCAATTTGTTATGTGTTTTTTGTAATAGAAATTTTTTTTGATTTTTGGAAAAGCCCACAACTTTGTTATTAATGGTGAAATAAAAAAAAATTTAGGTACTTTGTTGTGAAATTGATTACATTTTTACTTTAAGGTGTATGTAGGTAACATTATATCTTTTTTTTTCATTTTCATTAAATTTTTTATATTATTTAATTTCGATTGGTGAACTTGACAGTTTGCCGCATTAATGTAAGTATAATTTTTAATTGAAAGTTTATTGATTATAAGGCTGAACAGTCAGCAATGAAGAATGAAAAATTGTATATTTATATTGTATACTTAACTCAGGCCAGAAGACAGCTTTATTGAAGAATTTGACAATTAATATTATCAACCGGAAAGGTTATTATTAAGATATTTGGTTATTTTAAGATATTTGTAGAAGATACAATGGAAATTCTTTTATAACTTCAAACACCAAAACAAAAGTAATAAATTCGTCCTTAGATAGCTACTTTATTATTATTATTTATCATAATATTAACAATCCAGATATACTATTCAGAGCAATAATGTCAAAAGCAAAGCGAATTTTTATTTTAAATTTTTAAGTTTAAAACAATGATTATTCTTTTTTTTTTAATTAAGATTAAAAAGATTAATTTTCAGTAAGTGATATTACATTTTGCAATATATTTATAGTGTACAAGTTAATAAACTTTTACCATATGGCTTTTTTTAATTTCTGTTTATAAAGAAAAATTTTCACGTGTAGAATTTATAAAGAAATTACATATAAAATAATGATATTTAATAATCTATCAAATTAATTGAAAAATAATAAATAAAAAAAAATTATGATTGAATTATGTTTTTTTGTTTTTATTTTTCTTTTTCCATATATAATTAATCACAGTCTACGTATTAAGATAAGCCAATACAATTTTTTTATTTTGACATTTAATTAAGTGGAAAAGTTTATTCCAAACGTGATAGAAATTTTATTCTAAAAACAATTAAGTTATATCGAAAAATATTTACAAGTTCTATATTGAAATTAATAAAGTTCATTATTTTCTTAGCTGCGAGTATGTATGTATATTTAATAAATAAGAAAGTCTATGAGAAATATATTTATTTCATTATATTTTTTTCAATTTGGAATTGCATTTTATTATATGAAAAGAAAAGAAAATTTATAAGTTTAAGGTTATTAAGAAGTATTTTTCATTAAATGAATATTATGTGGAAAAAACAAGGTTAATTAACTTATTTTAATGCGTTGGGGATCGTTATGTTGTATTTAGTGCTATAGAATTTAGATCACTAAATCGAGTATTATATGCGTCAATACACATGCAATCATTTAGATGCATCTGCGTAAATAATGAAAAAATTTAGATGCATCAGCGTATATAATGAAAAAATTTAGATGCATCAGCGTAAATAATGAAATCATTTAGATGTTTCGTATTGAATATTACGTAATACCTAAACAAACATAATATCTCTCACAATATTTCAATACAGCCAAATACAAAAAAAAAAAGAGAAAAAATGAGAAGAAAAAATATTCTCTCTTTGCAACTACATCTCCCCTCATTAAAACAGTATATTGGATATGTAAACAAAATTTGTTATACAACTCGTTCTGTATTTACACAAAAACACATTGACACTTGTCTGACTCGTGTCAATGTATTTTTGTGTATACAGAACTCTTAATTAATAACAAATTTAGTTTCATGTACAATAATCTACTATTATTTTAATATGCATAACACAAAGTTGAATAATAATAATTTTCTGCTCAATTTATTGTATTAACTTATTTTAAAGTTGAATAAATTCATTATTATTGTATTAACTTATTTTAAAGTTGAATAAATTCATTATTACATTATACAACCCGCAAATTAAACATATACATTAGTGGAAAAATTTTAGGTTCACTTACGAAATCCTGATAAGTGAAATCCTGATTTTTAAATATTTTTTTTTTGTTTAAATCTTGACTTTATTACTCTGATTTTCAAAATCTTGACAAAACATTGTCAGAGGAAAATTTTGACGAAATCCTGACATTACAATAGAGAAAAACAAATTCTAAAAACATTAAATTTATTGTATATTTATTAATTTATTGCACTATTATATACATACAAAAAAATTGCTGTCCCGGCAAACCTACACAGAAAAAAATTTGCTCGTACTAATAACTAAATAATTCGTTAAAATCAACGAAAAATTCGTTATTTTGGCTACAACGAACATTTCGTTGAAAAAAGCTCGTAGTTCGTTATACCCCAAAACCTTTCAAATTCAAAAACACCACAAATACAAAAAAAAAATTTACTAGACTAAATTTTTTTTTATTTATTTAATTTTTTATTTATTTCTTTTTTATTTATTTTTTTTTTATTTATTTTTTTTCATTTTCATTTTTATTTTATTTTTTTTTTTATTATTTTTTTTTTTTTTTTAATAATTTTTTTTAGGCCCGCTTGTAGCTTCGAACCATAGTCCTAAACATTGCAATCCATCAACTCTGCCACTGAGCTATGAACTAAATTTACGGCAATGTGTAAAATGGAAAATATAAGTTCTGTATGGATTGAAATTTTTGTTTCCCGTATTTAACGATAACGAACTTTTTTAACGAGTACTAAAAATGAAAAAAATGTTCGTAATAAGAAAATAAACGAAATTTACGTTACAAGAACGTAATTATTCATTATTTTTCGTTATCTTAACGAGAATGTCATTACGAACTTTTTTGACGTAATGAGTACGAGCAAATTTTTTTCTGTGTTGCTTTCTTAATTTTTATTTTATAAAACTAGATGTTTTAAAATAATGAAATTAATTAGATTTATAATTTTCGTAGTTTTCCAAAATTTCCGTACTAAAACCCCAAAATATTAGAATTTTTTTACTTGTATGTATTCATAAGAATTATAAAGTCATCAATTATTAAAGAAACTGAATTAAAGAATCTTTATCAACATATCACTTAAAGTTGGAAAATATATTTATAAAAAATTTATTTAGGTATATAAAAAAACTTACCATATCGTTTAATAAAGTCAACCCTGATTGTAATTTTACACAATCAATACACTTTAAACCTTAATCTTCAAACGTAAACAAAAAGTAATTATATTGAAAAAATAAAATAAAATAAAAAAACAATTGTACATAGATGAAATTGAATTTTTTATTAATTTTCCACTAATTAAATATGCTTCAAAAAACTTATGTCTAAAACATACGATAGAACAAAAAATATATTTATGCTGGACCCAGATTTATTGTATTTTAAAACGTGCAGAAACTCTTTTATTGTTTAATCGAAAACTTTTTTTTTTAGTTTTATAAACAAAAACGAATGAATAGAATAAGATATATTTGGAAAATGAGTTTTATAATGATAGATTAATTAATTTTGGTTCGTTGGTGCAGTAAATTTTTTAATTACCCTAAATGTTATATAAATATTCAAGTTTTGGATAAAAAATTAAAGATAATTAGAGATAAATATAAAACAGATAACAGAAGGGATAACGTTACGAATCTGAAAATGGAATCAATTAAATTTTTTATTTTTTCACATACTGAATGAATAGAGACTGTAAATTTAGTTCTGGTTTACAATTTTTATAAGGTCCGTAGAATAAAATTTCAATATTATTTCAGTTTAAGATATTACATAATATATATGTACATGAATATGTATTACTTTACATGTCAAAAAAATAATTTTATTTTCTTTTATTTAATTCTTAAAAATATGAATTTATTGAATGAATTTTTCATAATAATATTTAAGCTCTTTATTTTGATTGCATACAAGATACTTAAAATACATATTAAATGTTAATTTTATACAATGATTAATAATATAAATGTTTAAAAATTAATGAATAATAAATATATTCCGCTATTAAATATTTTGGAAAAAAATTTGGCATTGGTCCAATGTTTAAATGAAAATTTATATAAAATATTTGTTTAATTTAAAAATACCGACATTTTTATAAACATAATTATTATACTCTCTTATTCCCTATTCGATGGAAAATAAAAATTCGATTGTGCCTTTGTTTTTTTTTTTTTCATCAAATGTCCGTCCGTCCGAACTTCATTAAAATGCTTACATACAATGCAAAATATACACTATCCCGTCAATTTTTTAAATAAAGGATGAGATTCTACGATTTCGGTGTTGGCATTTAGAAACTGTTTTTCAAAATTAATAAAAAAAATTATTGTATTGGGTGGATAGATGTCGATAAGAGGAATATAAAAAATTGTTAGATCCCGAGAAGAATTCGGATTGGGGTCTGGATTTCGATGAAAATTTTGATAGTTTTGCTAAATATGGTATTGGAAGAATCTACAAAATATATTTAGACTTTGAATGTGACCAAAGTATGTTTGAAAAGAAAGTATCTTAAATCGAACGAGCCCAGTACCTCGTTTATGAGGATCTGTTTTACTTATTTTTATTTTTTAATTTAATCTTAATTCACTTACTAACTATAATAATACATAATAGCTAAGCTTAAGATAATGAATATTATTGAATGAAAGAACTTATACTTTTAGAAAGTTAGAAAAAATCAGAACTTTGCTTAATTAACTCTAAATTTGTGATAACTGCAATTTATAATATTTTTTATTTTGACGGTTTTTATAGCACGTGTATGAAAAGTTCAAAAGAAGCTATTTGCATGTAATTTTATCATGGGTAAAGTTTTTACGTTTCATAAATTTTGAATGGGTTTTTTCGTTAAGAACTATGATATGCATATTAAAGCAAAGAAACTTCAATTATTTTATAATGTTATGGAGAAGCTATTAGTTTGATTGAAAATTTCCTTTGTAGAATTGTTTAAAAGAGATTTTTTTCCCAATCAAACAAAAATGACCATAAATTTTATTCTTAATTAAAACTGGATTACTTTATTTCATACATCAAAGAGATTACTCATTGTTAAAAATAAAAAAATAAAATACATACATATATGTATATATTTTTTGTATAGGAAGTAATTATATATTAATGCATGCGTACTTACGGTGTGAATTGTCAATACTGACTAATTAAATAATATCAGCGTGGTAATTGTGGTGATAATGAGATATTTAAATTTTTTTTTGTGTTTAATCATGATTTGTTGATTTTAAATTATGATTATTTAAGGATTTGTAATTTAATTAACGCATTGGTATGATAAACAATGTAAATTCTAAAATAAACTTTATTATTAAATTTTTGTATCTTTTAAGTAGTTGTGACAATTAAAAACAATTGGCTAGAATAAATTATCTATGTTAATATTTTTATTTTTTTCTGAGTAAAATTTTATATAATAAAAACTGCATTAAATATTTTTCTGTACAAGGATTTACATGGATTTGGAAAATATTTTTTTTTTTTTGTAAATTGATTGCCTCTGTTTTAAATGGAAGCATAAAGTTTAAATATACTTATCACTTTATATGTGTTTAATGTATAGAAAAAGGTAAAATTTTATTATTATTTGTTAAGCTGCATTGAATTAAATATAATAATATTCTATGTTAATATTTCAATCGTTTATATGATAATGACTTCGTTTACATTTTTAAACATTGAAAAAAAAAATACCTTTTTCTATAATGTAGTGTTAACTTGATTTAATTAAAATTATCAACATTATGAAAATTTAACTATTTGAATTATTGTTAAAATTCGGACTATGTGTTGTTTATGATTTTAGATTGATAAAAACAATCAATATTGCCTGTTAAATAATCGTACAGAATCCTAAATACAATATTTCAGAATATCAGTGACCATTAAAATTTCTCAATAACCATAAAAATTTATTGATCACAGATTTCTAAATTTAGCAACAGAATTTCTGGCACATTATTAAAATATGTGTATGGAAAATTTATCTATCAATATTAAATAATTTTTCTTATAAAAACTCAATAGGTGTCCAAGCTATAAAAAGAAATGTATATACTTATATTGTTGACGTTAGAAAAATATTTTTAAATGTGTAATCGCTATCTGAAACACAGCGTATTTTAAAATAGTAGGTACAGATAGAGATTGCCAACAATGGTTCAATGGAAATTTTTATTAGTAAAAATTTTTGAAAATGCAGAAATATTAACCCAATTGTAGCTTATTTATACGTACTTTGAGTAAGCTTTGCTACATTATCGTTTGTTCAATTAAGCACTTTCATCTTTAATTTAAATAATTTTAATTTATTGATTAACAGAGCTCTCGATAAAATATATAAT
Organism: Hybos culiciformis; assembly: GCA_964007475.1. Lineage (NCBI taxonomy): Eukaryota > Metazoa > Arthropoda > Insecta > Diptera > Hybotidae > Hybos > Hybos culiciformis. Next base: position 81,987,829 of record OZ023274.1, read on the forward strand.
GTCTTAAAATCTATCTGTACCGTGATCTGTCCGGGTTTTAAAATTAAAATTTTAAATACCTACATACACAATTTCCAATAAATCTAAATTCAAACAAAGTTATATATTAATACGTGAAACCAAATCGGATGTTTTTTTATGTACGGCTTTTCGAGTACGGCCGTGTTACAGACAATCCTTCCATCATATCCGATCTAGACTTACTGGCGAAAACCTCGAAAATTTGATGTTTTTTTTTCGGGTAAAGAGCTGTCATGGACCATCCCGCAAAAAATCGCGATAATTATAAATTAAAGAGAGCTGTGTTCAGCACAACTGTATCAAATAAAAGCTATTTTTTGATCAATTTCGAATACGAAGCGATTACTTGTTTAACTTAATTCTGGGACTGCAACAAATATAATTTATAAATATGATTATAAAATTTTTTTTATTGTCTAATTCTATTCTAATAAATTACAATAATAAAATATTCATCAAATCAAAATAAAAGAAGAAATTTACTGAAAAATAAATAAAATATTGAAGGGCCATTTGAAACGAACCATGAAAGATTAATTTATGAAAAATAAAATCAGAATTAGGTTTTTTTTTATTAAAAAAAAAAATAAAATACTGATTGAAAAAATTAAAAATCCGCTCAATAGGAAAATTAAAATTTTTAATAACAATTATATTTGTATATGCTTTTGGAGGGTGATAATTTCATTAAGCACCATTATTATAAAAATCGTTAATTCTAGCGAAATAAAGGATAATCCTCTCTTTCTTTTAGAAAATCTTAAAGTATATAAGTGTTATGAAAAAACTTAATTGATTTTATCTCCCATGTCCTTGTAGCAAATAAATCGAAATAAACTAATGACTTTGCGTTACAAATATTGCATAATTTTATAATGTGGTCGTTTGCATCAAATAAACTTAAATATTTAAATAAGTTATAAAATCACACTTAAGTTTGACTTCAGTTTAGCAATACATTTTGTCAACTTAAGTTTATTTTAATTAGAAATATGTATGAAGATGAAAATATTTTATTATGGAAATAAAGTTCAAAAATTCAACTAATAATTTAAGTGGCAAAAATATTCAAATACCACCAAGTTCTGATTTTTTATACAAATTCCTCGAGAGAGCATTTGCTCGAGTTCAGATACCCTCTGCAAAAACATTGGTTCCACAAATACAGATAAAAAAGTAAAAATTGTGTCTAAAGCGGATATTTTCATTAATTCAATAAGTTTTTCCTGTTTCGACTTTTTATATAGTGATAGTAATAAAATTTGCTAAAAATTGTAAATTACTCGAAGAAAAACTTTTAACCCTATAGGAAAATTTGTATGAAATAATGAAATAATGTGATTCTTTATTAAGATAAGCTCATTCATAAACTGCAATATGAATAATTGCATAAGTTTAATTAGCAACGTACATTACGTGCAAAGTGCAATTATGCATAACAAATTCAATTTGACAAAAAAGCTTGCAATCACCGAATTGAGATATTAATACTATTTTCGAAATAAAATATGGAATTTTAGCTGTATAAAATAAAAAATATTATTAGTTAGTTGATTATACTGATAACAGAAAATAAAATATGAAAATAAAATGTAAAGAAAGATGATAATTTTATTATTATGAATAATAAAATACTTAATAGATTTTTTTTTGTTTTATAGTAGATTACAATACACGTTAAGAAAATTTGTTATTCTTGCGAGTTGTGTATACACACAAACACATAGACACGATCATGTTTATATCACGAGACCGAAGGTCGAGTGATATAATATTGACGAGTGTCTATGTGTTTGTGTGTATACACAAAGAGCTGTATAACAAATTTGATTAACATGTATTGTATACTGCTTTAATGTGCATGGGAGAGGGAGTTGAAAACAATACATTTACAATGAAAAAAATAAACAAAAAGTTCAAAATGAAGCAAGGAAATAAAATTTAATTAATACGGAAGTAAATTTATTTCTCGAAATGATTTCAAACCGGATGATTTAAGATCAGCTAATTCCTAAAATATTAAAAAAAAATTAGTAATTTTTCCAAAAAAAATTATTCATTTTCTTTTTTGCAAAAAAAAAAATCGAATAATTTTTTTTTAGAAAAATTACTAATTTTTTTTTTATTATTTTAGGAACTAATGGTATTCTTAAATTTTATTTAATTTTATTTTTAATTATTAAAAAAAATAATAATAATTTTATAATTATTTTTTTTTATAATTAAAAATAAAATCAAATAATTATATAATTATAATTTATATTTACAATAAATAATCTCCTTGTTGCTGCCATTTTCCTCGTTTGTTGATAAAAGAAAAAAAAATTCTTACTTGACATTTGACAATTGACAGCAAACTTTATAATGACAACAAAGATATTTTCAGGGTTACCATTGTTCTATTTTTATTCATTTTGTTTTTTTGAATAAAGATAAGTGTAATTTTTGAAGTGTGGCTTAAATTTTTGTACTAAAATCCAACCACACTCGTTTAAAAATTTAGTAGTAGAGGTTCGAAGATCCTTTAAAAATAGTAGATTGAAACACATGTTAAGAAAACTGGCCGCTTTTTAGAAAAAAAAAAATAGCCGCGTATTTTTTTATTGGTTCTTTTTTTTTTTTTTTTGTTTGCTTAGAGGGAAAATATAGATTAGCTCAGAGGGAAAATATAGATTTTTAGCATTATAAACTAAGCTTTGTTTGACATTGATATGATGCTTGTGAGAGGTATACATTTGCAATTTTTTTTTTTTTTTTTTGGTATTTGTCTGTATTGAAATATTGTGAGTGTGAGTGATATTATTTTTGTTTATAGTATTACGCAGTTCAAAATGAAGAATGTAAATGGGACAAAATCAAACCTAAGGGAAAATTGTGTCGGCGGTATTTGAAAAATAAAAAAGTAATAAAAAAAGTATCAAAAGCAATTCTTATATCCACCAATATTTAGTTTATTTTATTATAAACCTAAATATTAATAATAATTAATAATTTTTGGAAGAAATCACTTTTTTTTTAACTTTGAAAAAAAGCTTGCATTATGTCTCCATACAAAATTTGTTGTCGGCAAAAGAAAATTTGAACTATTTAAGTGCAATAAATTATATTTTTTTAGCTTAAGTACAAAAGTAATTATTGGACAGTGTAAAATTATTTGTTCTATTTTTAAGATCAAATTTTGGTGTCTGGCTGTCCCTTCATTGTATCGGTTTTTTTACTGTTTTTGGTTGTCGGTGTTTTTTCTAGCTCATGATATTTTAAGGAAAATATGCATTTTTAGTTAAAAACGAAAAAAAAAAAACAAAAATAAATTTACAAAACGGTTACTAATTTATATAAAAAATTAAATCCATGTAAATTTTCTAAAAAAAAATTTTTTTTTTTTGTTTTTTAGAAGAAAAATGGTAAGTAAAGTTTTTGATTGTCAGGAGTGAGAATATACTTTTTTGACAATTTATTCAAAAAGAAAGGAATATTCGAAATTAAAACACAAAGGGAGTGTTTATTATTTAAATGATGACCATGTATTGTCAACTTTTTCAAATTATTCCAAAATAATTAGTAATTTTTATTGATTTATAAAAATTACATGATATGTCATGAGTAAGAAATTTTAATTAATAGGAAATTTTTCTACATTTCATAGACCGAAAATCGAAAGCAAAGAGGAAGCAATATAATACCAGATATTTGGCGACAATAAAATATAAATCCGGAGCGATACGAGAAATTTAAGAACAAAAAATGTGAAAATGAATGCAAAAATAAGAAAACAAATGTATTTCGAGATTTATTCAGATTCCGAGTCAGACTAAATTTTTTTTCTCTAATTTATAATGTAATTTTTTTATATATATAATAATTGCAATAAAAAAATAAAAAACCTTAAATAATAAAAAAATTTCGAAATTTTTCTTTTTTTTTTTTTCTAGCTCATGACAAATTTTTCAATTTTTATTTAAAAAAAGCCAAAAAAAAATTTTTTTTAGATAACCATCAAATTATTAAGATAGTCAACTAAATTTTGCACAAGATTAGACTATTTTCAGTGCTTCTGGTGTTTTTTTATTTTTGAAATTTTTTTTTTGCTTTTTTCCACAAGGTTTGATTTTGTCCCAAATACAATATAGAGCAATGTAAATACAATTTACATCACAGGGAAATGTAAATAGAATTTACATTCCTCTATAATTGCATGTGTATTGATGCATGTAATGGACCATTTACCGAGCTAAATTTGCGAATGTAAATACAACTTACCGAAGCCCTGCGCATTAAAATAAATTACATTTTATAGTTGCTATAAATAATTATTAATGTGTTCGTTTCACGATATTTAATAAATTAGAATTATGATAAGTAAATTTTATATTTTTGCACAGTCACAAAATGAAATTTACAAATTTTTTTTAATAAATTCACTTCACATAATAAATATTATTTCTAGCTTGTATTAATATTTTCAACTTCTGATAAATTAAATTATAAAGAGGAATAAAAAAAGTATTTTATTTATTTGTTTTTAATGTTATAACAAGTACAAAGAAAGAGGTGACAGCTGTTACAGGAGTCTGACAGTAAAAAGTATTAAAACTGAGAAATATTATTCTTGTAAGAAATTTATGAAATTTTCAACAGGTTAATAACTTGTTAATAAATTTGTAAAAATAATAAAAAAAATAATTTTATGTGATTCATAAAGCTAAAAGAAAAATAAAGAAAATTCATATTTTCTTTTATGCCTACCTACATAGTCGCCGGTCAGGAAGCGTGATATACTTTTAGGTAGTTTAAATAAACATAAAATTTACTTAATTGTTTATTAGTTCAAACGATGGAAGTATTTTTTTGTATTATTTTCCTTAAATAAAAAACAAACTTTAAACGAAGTGTTTGCGAACCAAATTAAATAACAATAAAAATATCAAACTCTATCCTACATAGATAATAAAAAAATATTATTTACTTTATTTAACAGAAAAAATAAATTTAACTAAATTATAATTATTAATAACTGTAGAATAAATATTAATTAAAAAGATACTCATGTTTTGACGATTTCGCATATAAATAATATAATAGGTTCGCTATTTATTCTGAATTACCTGTATATGTACTCATTTAAAATAATTTATTCAAGAATAAATTTCAATTTCAGTCACATTAAAATAATGATTTTGATTGATAAAAAAAAATACTACAAATCAATGAACTGATGAATTAATTTTTATTATACATTTTCATTAGTGTGATACACGTTTTATAAGTTATCACTAAAAAAATAAAAACACCTACATTTCATTTTTTAATGCAAAAAAAAAAAAGAAGAAAAATGTTCATTTATATAAACATTAATAATTTATATTCATGTAGTACATATACACGCATTAGCTACATCACGTAGATTTAATATGTTATAAAGTTTTATTAGGTATATAAAAGAATACTTGTTTTTATCTATTTTGCAACAAGCAAACAAGTTGCAAAATAAAACTTATTAAAATTTAATGAACTTGTTTAAAGGTTTTCTGGCACTGGTAAGGTATAAGAGAGTCAATAAATTATGGGTAGATCTGATGAAACTTTTATCAATCAATACAATATATCTATAGAGATTGTTTTCAAATTTTAGTTAAATTGGTTTCATTTAAATATATTTGTTTTCTGCTCTTTTATAAAACAAGGACTAATAATGCCGAAAGTTTAATTTCTGTCAGGGTATTATTAAAAATATATTAGTTTCAAAAATTTGTGGAGGTATTTATTTTTAATCCAATGTCAATCAAGTGAAACTATACTAATAGTTCTTTGTCAGCATTATTTATATTACGAATTGGGAGAAATATAAAACTTCGTGAATTATATTTACCCTTTTTGACAAATTTATTATTTAATTATAAAAAATATTTAACTATTTCCTCTAAAAAGTATTTCTTACCCTAAGTTTTGACCCCAAAATAATTTCATAAAAATATACAATATTTGATAACTATTAACTTACATTGTAAAAGTGCCTATTAAAATATTGACTGAAAAAATCACCAATAATTTTATTTCTTAAGTAACTATGTTTTTTTTTTTAATTTTTCGAAACATAATTACGCTATTTTTGTTTCGTTTCATTTCTTTCGAATCACGCGAAATGTTAATTTTTCAATGAATCCTTTAACGTTCAAAAAAAAACCCTACATAAATTTATAATTGTGAATACCTGAAGTTACAATAAAATAATATCAATTTTATACAGTAAAAAGAAAAAAATTAATTGAAAATATGGAAATTTCATTATTGCCTTATCTTTTCAATAATATCTGTGCGCTGTACAAGAAATTAATTAAAAAAGTTTTATTTCAGAAATTTTTTTAATTTCTTTTTTTTATTATTATTTATTTCTATTCTACATACTTATTTTCTAAATTTAATTGAGGAGAAGAAAACAAAAACTGAAATTAATATTATTATTATTATTTTTTTTTTACAATGAAAAAAAGAACAATTCATGTTTATACTAACGATTCAAGAACTTTCCTAATCAATAAAGTCACAGCTTCAGCTCTATCTGCAGAAAATTTGTTTTTCAAGCAATTGTTTTTCGAGCAATTGTTATTCAAGCAATTGTTTTTCAAGCAATTGCTTTACGAGCAATTGTCGTAGAATTGGTATATTTAACTTGAAAATTGATCAACAGTAGATAATAATATTTTACATCAAAACGTCAATATATAAGATAAGAAAACTCACTAAGAGAAAGCCCTTTGAATATTAAAAGCCCATAAGGACGATAAGAAATGAAATAAACGCAGAAACATAACAAGTGAAGATTTATTCATTCTGCTAGTGCCAGCGACAAAACAATAACAAGTGAAAATTATTTCTAATTCCAAATAGACTATTTGATGTTGATCTCAAACATTAATACAAATTTAATCCCGTTTCGGTTATTTTTTGGAAAATAATATAATACTCGTTAATTAAAATTTATTTTAAAATGAAATCATAATGTGTAACATTAAACAAATTAAATAAAATGTTATCTTGTTTTTATTTAGAAAAGAAAACATATCCTGAATATTGTCCAAAATTAAAAATTTATAACATAATTAACTATTTGAAATTTTCAACACGTTCTTAACAATGAAAAATGAAGGAAAAATGTTATATGTAATAAGAATCATGTTACAACAATATAGCGTTAAAGAAAATTGAGAAAAAAAATTTTGAGGAAAAAATTTTCCATAATATTTATTATATTTATATAAATATTTACGTTTATTATATGTAATTTACGTATAAGTAGTAGATCTAGTCCTTATCGATAAAATAACGCACTCAACACATACACTTAACACATCATTATTATTTTTATTTTCTTTACATTTATAATAGCATTAAAAATTTATTAATTAAAATTTTTTTTTTTTTTTTGGGAAAATTGAAAGCACTAATAAGAAATTAATTTAGAAAAACTCGAATTGAACTTATTGGATCTTTTAGCTTTTGTGATTTTTTTGCCAAAACTTCAAAATTTTGCGGTAAAAGGAATAAATGTTTTTTTAAGTTTTTTAGCGTATCAATGGAGTTAAGAAACTTAAAAATAAAAATGATTTTTGCAGGCTCACATTATTTTTGATATTTTTTTTATTTTTCCTTTATTTCATATATTGTTATGTTCGAAATTCATTTTTTATCGTTTTAATTTAATCTTTATTATAAGCCCAGAAAACTATAAATATTATACTTTTTTATATATAAAGATTATTTTTTATCATCATTTCCGCGCATTATATTCTGAAAAATCATTTTTATTTCTAAAATGTATATCTGATGTATGTTTGTATATACTATATACTATATAGTATATACACATTAATTTCCTCATAAATAATTCAAATCTAAGCACGCTTTAGACCTCTTGCGAAAACGAAAACGAAATTGGGTTGAACAAAATTTTTATTTCACTGCGAACATAATTGCGAAAACGAAATGAGTTGAATATAGATTTCGTTTTCGTCTTAACGTTTACAGTTGTTGAAAAAAAAAAAAAAACTTTAATATTATTACAAAATTTTACTTAATTTGATTTTAATTTATTTTGAGTTAGAATCAAATTTTTTTTTATTATTATTTTTATTTTTAATTTCAAACACAACAAATTTTTCGTTAGTGAATTTTTTTTTTCAAATGTCTCAAAAACCATTAAAAAAAATTTGACAACTATATTCATTATTCACCACATTTTTCGTTTTCATTGCTTCATTTACACTTCCGACGAAATGTGGTTAATTTAGTTCGTTCCTATTTCGTCGCGAAATATTTTTAATATAAACGAAATAAAAATTAAACATATTTAATAAATTTAATATGTTTTTGAATAATGGAAATTATTAATTAATTTATCTTTTACCTACTGACAAAATTTCCGGACAAAACTTTTTATATTTAAAAAGTTAATGGCGAAAAAATTTTTTCGTTTTTGTTTTCGCTAGAGGTCTAAAGTGTGCTTTACTGATTTGAAATTTATTTATTGATAAAAAGTTATTCAATTTACAAAGTAAATGTGTGTAAAGCAATACCTTATAAATGAAGTATGGAGCTAGTTTTTAATAATTGAATTCAAAATACTGTTGCAACTATTTTTTTTTGGTTCCTAGAATACAAAATGCACCAACTTTTATAGATATTCGTTTCTAATTCCTAATTCGAAATATTTGTCACATTCGGGGTTAAACATTTTCTAGGATTTCTTGGATTGACATACACATATTAATAAAATAATGTTCATTGAAATTCACTCTCAGCTTCCTTAGACAGGCAATCTTGGGCTAAAATCGAATCTTTCGAGATAATCGAATAATTAGAATTTTGGCGGTGGACGAACAGACAAAATTATAGTAAAAACATATTGTCCATTTTTCATTCTTCATGGAGAAAACGAACTAAAAAGGCCAGCAAATACATTTTTTATTAAATGAAAGTTGGGATATTTGCTATTTAACTTCTTAAAATTTTCATCACATTTTACCCATGAACAAGAAAGAAAACTTTACGTTATTTTCTATATTTAATATACCATATGCACATCTTTAAAAAACCTGGTCTGGTGTTCATATTTTATGAGAACATGTATGTAATTGAATAAATAATATTATTCGCAAGAGATTATGACATATAACTAAATTATTTTGAATAGAAAAAATCAGCTGTCAAATACTAATTATATGAAAGTGAATGTGTGAAGAAACTTCAAACGAAATTAAAATGAAAGTAAAAAATATAAAAGAAATAAGTACTAAGAAGAAAAAAGTAAAAATAAATATTTTTATATTTTAACCAAAAACATCAAATTTTTATGTGTTTTTTGGAACGTAGTTCCTTATTCTACGCTCTTATGGAAAAATTTATTAAAAATTTGAACACTTTAGTGTCAGTACAAAGTGTCGGTACACACTCCGACGCGATCATAGATTTTGAGCGAGCAATGATTTTTTTTTTAAGCAGCAGTTCCAAAAAATGTTGAAAATATCGCTGCTAAGCCGCAGCGACCAAAAATATGATCGCGTCAGTGTCTGTCGGTACATGATAAACAAAAAAAAAAAGTTACAAAAAATTATTATATTTTTATTATATTTTTTAGGTATTTTAATAAATATTGTGTTCTTTGGTTTGCATTAATAATTAATAGAAATAAAACAAAAAGAATAGTAAACATCCAATGAAATTTATAAAATTAAAATCCAAAATTCTATCAAAGTTATCTATCAATATTATCTGTACAAAATAATTCCGATGTTTCACATCTATCAAACGTCCCGCCGGCTCTTGTATTTTTATTGAACTTTGTATGAAAATTGATAAACTTAAATTTTATTTCAATTTATAAAATAAAATATTTAGTAAATATTAATTTTTTATTATTAACTAATTAATATTTTATAGTTCAAATAAAATTTAGATTTTCATACTAATTTCAATGTTAATAAAAATCTTGTATAATTTTTTCAGTATTATTTTGCCAATATAAAGGCCAAGGCAAGTCAAGTCATCTGCCGGCGTTAGATATTTCGATACTTTGCCATTTTGGCTATGATATTTGTTTTTTTTTGTGTTGTAAACAACAAAAACAAAAAATTAAAATTTATAAGTAAATTAACGATACCTGTTAATTTTTAAAGTTTAAATAATGAGTCGACGCCGTCGGATTTTATATGATTTGATGAAAACTTAAATTTTATTTGATTTTATAAAATATTAATAAAATACTTAGAAAATATTATTTTTTTATTAATAACTAATTAATATTTTATATTTCAAATAAAATTTAGATTTTCATACTAATTTCAATGTAAATAAATTTAAATTTTGTATAATTTTGTCAATATAAAGGCGCTATTCGGTACCAAGTCAAGTCAAGTCAAGTCAAGTCAAGTCGTCTGCCAGCGTGAGATATTTCGATTTTTTGCCACGGCTGACAATTGTTTTTTTTTGTGTTGCAAAAACAACAAAAACAAAAAATTAAAATTTATAAGTATATTAACGATACCTGTTTATTTTTTTTAAGTTTTCTTTTCTGTACAAAATAATTCCGATGTTTCACGTCTATCAAACGTCCCGCCGGCTCTTGTATTTTTTATTGAACTTTGTATGAAAATTGATAAACTTAAATTTTATTTCAATTTATAAAATATTTATAAAATTAAATATTTAGTAAATATTAATTTTTTATTATTAACTAATTAATATTTTATAGTTCAAATAAAATTTAGATTTTCATACTAATTTCAATGTTAATAAAAATCTTGTATAATTTTGTCAGTATTATTTTGCCAATATAAAGGCGCTATTCGGTACCAAGGCAAGTGAAGTCGTCTGCCGGCGTTAAATATTTCGATACTTTGCCATTTTGGCTTATGATATTTCTTTTTTTTTGTGTTGCAAAAACAACAAAAACAAAAAATTTAAATTTATAAGTATTCACTTGTTTAAATCTCCAAATAGCGACTCCTATGGCGAAAAAAGGCACATACTTATGGGTGAAAACAAATGTAAACAAAAGAGTCATACTTAGTTAAATATTCAAATAGTGCCCCAATGGCGAAAAATAGCACATACTTATGATGGGTGAAAAAAATTTAAATAAATGGGTTGTCAAAACAGTCAATATTAACGATACCTGTTAATTTTTTTAAAGTTTAAATAATGAGTCGACGCCGTCGTATTTTATATGATTTGATAAAATGTAAACAGTCCCTTTCGCGGCAAATAAACAGTCCCTCTCGCGGCAAATAGTAATAGTTTTTTATTGAACGTTGTATGAAAATTGATAAACTTAGAGTCACAATTTCTAAATTGAGGACGTAATTTTCTGCATTCTGTATAATCTGCTAAAATCAACTACTTATAAAATAATATTTGGCTGACTGAAATCAAAAACTTATAATAATACGTGACCGACCGAATTTTCTTACCCATTTTTGCCGCTTTTTTCTTTTCTATACAATTTTAGTTTTTGAATTCACTTAAAAGTAGACCTACAAATTTAGTTTGTTATGGGAAATTTAAAATTTGCCTTTGCAGAATTTTAAGAAGTAAAATTGAATTTGTGAACGGCTTTAGGACAAAATTACTTCATTTTTTTTAAATAACAGCAGTAAAATCGTGTCGTTTACAAATTAAAAAATCTGGAATATTAAATCCGATTTCAATTGTTTCAATAATCACTAATAAGTGAACAGACTCTTAGTTTTAGCTTTTTGAATTTTCGATGTCAAAAAAGATCTTCGAAATTCGAAAAAACAGTCTAAAATTGCTCCTTAAAAAAGGTTTCTTTAAATGAAAAAAATGCAAAATTAGAGAAAACTCGGAAAAGTAGAAAAAAGTTTCTTTTTAAATTAATAAAATTTTGAATTGATAAAAAATGAAAATTACTTATATGTATGCTAAGGAACTACGTTCCAAACTGGTGTCCCATGACAGCTCTTTTTTTTTTTTTTCTTATCTTTATTACAAAATTAAAGCATAATATTCTACGAAAATAAAATATGTAACTAAATTTACATTAAGTAAATTTTCACAAAGAAATTTTATCATGTGATAAAAAAATAAAAGCGTTTACTTCGAGTTTGAAAATAAGTAAAAGCAATACTACAATAATTATAATAACAATAATTTTTGATTTTTCATTAAAAGAAAATTGTTTGTGTCCGCGTGATGATTATTATTAGGACTTCTGTTCAAACTACATTCATTGTTTTCAAATTTAAAATTAAATAAATATTAATGATTTCATTTCTTTGTTTTAATTTAAAAATTATTTATGTATATAAAAAAATATCGCAAAAATATAAATTGTATTGTTTTTAAAAATACCGTTCTTAAAATTATGTTTGAGGCAATTTTCCATTTTCATTATGTTGTTTTTTAAATTTCATTGACAAAAAAACTTAATGATTATTAATAATGCCTGCCTAAGTATTTGTTAATTAGTTATTAATTATTGTTTAACTTTATGATATGTTTTAAAGAATTTATTTTAATATGCTAATAATTAAATAACGAATTTTCTATAGAAAGTATATGTTTTTGCAAAAAGGTGGTATAAAGAAGGGTTTCTTTTTTTAACCAAATTTTATAAAGATTTGGAAATTATTTAAATTTAAAACTTTTAATTTTATTCATTCAATAAATTTAGAAAAAAAAAACTTTTCGTTTTTTACAAAATTAGATATATGAATAATTTTAGACCTTATTCTACATTCTATTTAAAATCTTCTTCTGTATTCCTCAGCTTGTTTCAATAAGTAATATATGCCTTTACTTTTTTAGGAACACTCTAATTAATAATGATACAAAAATTAAATTCTGATCTCAAACATAAAATCCAAATCATGCTGAGAATTAACTTAAATTGTACGAAATATTTATTATAGGTATGATAAATTGAGAATTACTTAAATTTTCATTAAAAATTTCTATTCGAAAATTTCCCTTATTATTAAAAGCTTAAACTATTGACTTCTAAATCCAAGATTTATCATAATATTCCACTGTGATGAAATTTTTGATATTTATACGATACAAAGCTGTCCTTTTTGTTCCGATCTTGAATAGTAATATTGAATAACAAATATCTGCCTCTGGTTAAAAGTACTTAATTTTGAAATAAAAACACACTCTACAAAAATATTAAAATTTTAACCCTAAGTTGGTTTTAATTATTGCTTTTAAATTGATATTAGTATATCGTTTTTATTATATTAATTAGAATCAGTAATTAAATAAATTATTAAAATTTATATGAATGCCCTAATAATTATATCCAGCGGCGGCTCGTACATAGTGCTGCGACACTGCAGAACCCTCAAGAAATTTCAAAAAATTGAACTCATAAAAAATTTTTTTGTTAGCTTTGAATTTTTCTTAGTTTAAAATTATTTTTAAATGAAATTGCTATGCTATGCAATTGTCTCTAAAATTTTAATAAACAACAGTAGCCTACTTTCAGGCTTTTGAAATTTTTAGAAAGTACTTTTCAAAAATAGGTCCAGAAATCAATTTAACAGAATTTTTGGAACTGCGAATTTCGCAGTGCAGGGATTTTTATTTTCATGAATAATTTAATACATTTTTATTGCTGTTAAGTTTTTTTCCATGACTTGAATATAAGGAAAAATGCACTGCCACAGAAGCAGTGCGGCTGTATTATACTTTCTGAAAAATTTAAAAACAAATATGGGAAAATTTTTTTGTAATGGGATTTTTGAATGTATGTATAGAAAAATGCACTGCTTCAGAAGCAGCACAATTTTCATATCAAATGTTTTTTATTTGTTTTGAATTTTCAAAACTGATTTTCATATACGAGTACATAATGTGTATGGATATCATAAAACTTTTATAATTGAAAAAAAAGGTTTTTATGTTTGGCAGCACCCTTTTTCAAAACTTCCACGAGCCGCCACTGATTATATCTACAATATTATGTTAATTAACACCAAATGCTTTAAATTCCAATCAATTTAAAAATACCTATATAATATGAATAAATGTTTGTTATTATTTTTTGGCTTCATTTTAATCTTCAAAATGGAAATTATTTTTTTTTTATTTTATTACAAAATTTTGATTTCAATTGTTAAACGTTATTTGACACAAATTATTATTGAAGAAAATAATAATATCTCAAATTAATCAAAAGAAATCAAAGAAGAGATGAAAGAATACCGCAATAAAATTTTACTACAAAATATACATTTTTGTAACATCATCAGAATTCAATAGAGATATATTAATTACATCTCGAGAACAATTTGAACCCATTTGTAATCAATAACTCATATTTTTCATATTTTTTTTTAATTAAAAAGCAATAAACAAAAATTGATAATAAAATACAAAAAATAGGAATTTTTCATGACTTTTGAGCCTTCGTATGCCGTTTCCCACTAACAAAAAATATTCGAAATATACAGATTATTATTTGTCGTTTTCTGTGTCCGTCTGTCACAAACGTTCTACATTAAAATGATTATAATTTTATAATATAACAAATTATAACAACCATTAAACTACTTTTATACTAAAGATAAGGTTTCAGATTTTAAATAAAGCTTTCAACCGTTCAAGGATCGAAATTATATTATTTAAAAGATTTATTTGTTTCAATGTAAGTATGTGTAGACAAAGTTTAGTCTCTCAATGTGACCATTGTTATCAAGAACTCTGAACTGGCTGCTGAAAAAGGATTTCGATAAAAACCTTCATGTGAGAAATTCGTTCGTACGCTTCATTATTATTAATTTTTTGAAATTAAATCCCTTTTTCTTTTTACGTCAATAAAACGTCAGGCCTTCTCCCGAAAATAATTTGAGATTTAAAATTTCAAATTCTTAATGCATTTTGTTAGTGTACATTTTTTTGTTGGTGTGAATTCCAATTAGAATAATGTAAATTACAAAATACATTAGGAATTTGAAATTCAGTATTTCAAAATCTTTTATGGTAAAGTCCTATTATCAAGGTTATTGAAAATTTATAAAAATTTCAGGAGTTTTATAAAAATATTATCAAATTTACATTTTTTTATCTATTATGTATAATATCAAGTTTATGATTATCTATTATTGAATATGTACCTACGTAAGGAATTTTATGCTAAAGTCTAAAATTCTACAGGTTTGAGAATATGAACTTCAAAGTGTGTGTATAAATTAAATATCTACAATTAAATTCCTCAATTTGTTTTTTTTTTTATTTTTATTTTTTTTGGAATACCGGAGTATTTTAAATTTATTGTAAATTAATGATCATAATATTACGAGTTTTATCTTAGTTGCCCGTACTTATTAAACTATAATTATAAATGTCAAATTTTAATTAATTTTAATTTTGAACATGGTATAATGACAATTGTATAATTATTATTTTTTTACAGATAATTCGAGCGAATGGTGATAAAACGAATTGAATAACTGAATCTCTATAAAGTTCTTCTTCTAAGACAATTTAAGGTAAGTGAAATAGATAAAGTTTTTTTTATTAGTTTTCAAATGCATAATATAGAACATAGATAGATAAAAAAAATTAAAAATCAAAGTTTTTATAAAAATGATACAATTTTTTTAATAAAAAGTTTTAAACTCCTTAAGATCTCTAGTTTTATTTTTATAATATGAAACATCGATTTGAAAAAAATGCATAGTTAACATAAAACTGTTATATAATGCAAGTAAAATAGTGTACTAATTACGTTTTCTGAGAATTTAGATGCAACCTTTCAGAACTAGAACACTTGCTCAGACAATGAACAAAATATATCTTTTAAGTTACCGATTCTGCGACTTGTTAGAAAGCATTAAGGCTATCCACGATATCTGTGGTTATCTGTTGAAAGCTCTCTCAAATTCCAAGTGTGTATTGTATTCTACATATTGTATGGCTTTTTCCATCTGAAACATAACCTCATGAAAAGATGTGTCGAGCTGCCATCAATTTATGGCATCTTTCTTAGTCTCGCCGTTCCTATTGTGCTCTCAATATTTTCACAGAAACTCATGTAGGGTGAATGTGCCAATGCTCGGCCACTTAAGCGTTATCATCGTACATTTTCGTTACTATTAAATCCTAGGGCAAGCTATCGGGCTCAAATTTATTTTTTTTGAATCATTAATGTTTAATAATTGAATAAAAAATAAGATATTTTAATAATTATATACGCTTATTTGTTTTTTAAGTAATTAAATAAAAAAAACATGATTTGCCTATAGTCGGCCACTATTGTTCCTAAACTGGCCGTTTTTGTTCCTAATCTCGGCCACAAATAAAACAATGTTATTTCTACCTATAATATGTAAGAACTAATTATAAAATCAAATTTTATTCAAATTAATAACATAACATCAAAATAAAATTGTAATAACAAACAAAACATAAATTCTTTTCATAAAAAATAATAACTAAAACTAAACTTCTAATTCATATATATTAAAATAGTAATCACAAAAATTGCATAGAAAAGTTAACTAAAACGATTTTATTTATCACATTTTCCACAATCAAAGTACTCATATTTGGCATTATCATAAGAATCATTTTCGAATATGGTACATTTCAAATGATACCACTTACTACACTCGTCACACCCTAATCCCATCATTTCTTCATCTTCGGTATCACTAATCATTTCTTCGCTACATTTGGCACACAAAGTTCTTTTATTTTTGTTTTTTTGCTGTTTCGGTTTTATTAATTTTCCATAGTTAAATGGGATTTATGTCCCTCCACAAATAAAATCACCGGACGTGGAACATTATTTTCGGATACCCATTTATCAAAACAATTTGCTACATACTCGAAAAATGTTTCCGAACGCATCCAGCCACTTTCACTAATCCCAATAAACCAATCCTTGTTCACAGAGTCTGAAATTGTTTCGGTATCCGTTTATAGAGGAAAACGACCATTGGTGGCAAAGTTTTTCCTTCTGCGTCAAAGGTAAGTAGTACGGTTAGTGTTTCTTTTTCGTTACCTAACTGAACCGTGTACACATTTTGCCACCCTCGATTTTGTGCACATGGAGAAAGAGGCTTCATCCCCATTAAAAAATCTTCTAGGATCGTTCATTATATCCTGCCAATTATTTTCTTCTAAATATAATTGCAGTTCGGAGAACCATTTTTTTATTAATTGATCTGTAATTATTTCTCTGCCTTTGCTTACAGTTTCAGCTGATCTTAAATTCCGGATGTCTTGACATGAAACATGTGTACCATTTACGGCCAGGTCGAGCATCAGTAAATGTTGATTTTATTTTATTTGCCTTAACGATGTTTTGTACCGTATTCAACAGATCGGTGACTTTCAACGGAAATCCACATTTTGCAAGGTTTTGAATCCAAAGAACTATTTCCTGCTCTATTTCCTCTGTTAACATGGTTTTCGGCCCCATTTTTGTTTGGACTTTTCCTTGCATTCGTTCTTGCAATGTCGACCTAGGTACTTTATATTTTTCTGCAGCTTTTCGAATCGAAATTCCATTTTCCCTAATGTCTCTTAAGGCAATTTCGACAGTTTCGGGTAAATATTTTTTAAGTGGTCGGTTCATGATGTTTCAATAATAATGAAATGTTTCAGAAATAATTTATTTTTCTATAGATACCTATACTTATTTTAATAAAAAATAATGTTTATGGATATTTCAAACACAAAAAAAGTAATGGCCGAACATAGGATCACTTTAAATTTAAATGCTCCTAAAGTCGGCCACCCAAACCTTAGATCAAAAACCCCCGGCCGAATATTGGAACAAATTGAAATAAATTGCTAGTTTGACGAAATAATGAAAGTAAAAATGTCAAGCTAACATTTAGTATTAAATTGAAATAAAAAAGAAAAAAATCCAATGTTCCTAAAGTCGGCCGGGGTGGCCGACTTTATGATCTTGTGTCCTATAGTCGGCCACAGATTTCAATTAAATAAAAAAATAATAAAAAAAGATATAATTTTGTTTTTTTTTAAATATTTTGATTTAAAATATATTTAAATTAAATAAAAAATTAACTTACCTGAATAATTTCAAAGTCCGATTAAAATAATCACTATTTAGCTGATTAAAAATCTTATTAAAAAAAATAAAAAATCACGTCTTGACTCGTTGGAAGCAAACATAAAAATTTTGAACTGTTATTTTAAATCAAATTTACGAAGTTAGAGCATTGGTGAAGTTGTCAATAGGGAGAGAGACAATGATATTTTCATCTAAAAAAGAAACAAGTCCTTATTTAGGCGCGAAATCCTTATTTTTTAAATTAAAAGATGAAAGTGGCCGACTATTGGGGCTGGCCGAACTTAGGTACATCCACCCTATGTCATACTTTAAACTGCTAACGGTGTACTATATAATAACTTAACTTTAATTATATTTAAAAAAAAAAAAAAAAAAAGTGGGAAATTTACTTTTTAGTACCTAGTAAAATAAATACAATTGAAACGTGAGTATTATTATTATCGCAATTTATTTTTTTATTACTTACATAAATATGGGAATAAATAAAAAGTGCTCATAAAATAAGTTTTTCTTTTTGTAACATTATTACAAACTTATCGTACGCATTATGAAATAAAATCCATTGTGGATAATTTACTATATAATCATAATTATATAAACTTATATGTAAACATACAATCTAGTCTATAGTTATTAAAATCACCATTTATAAAGCTTTAAACCAGTTTAGATAGAATTTTTTATCTTCCTTTTTTTTCCATTTATCTACATAATATACCTATATTTGAAATTATGATTTTAGTATTTATTTAAAGAAAACAAATTTAAATTTCAAAATTTTCAATTTGTATTCTTTACTATCTCTGTTTTTTGTTATTGTTAACTTTCTTAATATTAGAAAATATTTTAATATAAATTTTAGTCAAAAGATTGTACATTTGAAATTAAAAGTTATAAACTATATGGAATTGAATTTAATAAAAGAATAAAATATATTTTTCTATAGTTGATGAGAAGAAAGTAAAAGAAAGAAAAACAAAAAAAAAATTAAATATTCATATCCTTAACAGCGCTAAATCTTTTGTAAAAATATAAAAACTTTTAAAAGTTATTTTCTTTAAATAAAAAAAATATTTTTTTCACATTATTCTAATTTTTTTGAACATGAAACTTATTTCCCATAATATTAATACAAAAATTCCAAAAAATATGAATAAAAACAAATTCCAAAATATTTAGTCAAGTAACAATGAATTTCATAAGATTGTTTTATTTTATTATATATACAAAAAAATTAATTAGATATGTATCTTTTTAAATACAGCGGTAAAAAAATACACGCGAAACACATACTTTAAAATAAAATAAAGTTAAATAAAATAAACGAAATAATAATTTGTAAAATGCCAAGAAATAATAAAGAAATCCTGGAGATGGCTTATAAATTAAGTATAAATTTATACAAAATAATTATATTTTGTGTATATTAATGTTAACATTTTTGTTACTAAATAAGTGCAAAAAGAGCTTTTACCATAGAGTTTATAATTCTGCAAACTTGTTATTGAACATGGTTTAATATTTTTTAATAAACTCATTGATTAAATTAAACGTACATTAATTGTTAAAAAATAACAATTGAGCTCTGGAACAACGGTTCGGGCCCTTTCAACATCCAGTTTTTTAAATAGGGTTTTCGGGTCCAACTCTACTATATTTTCAAAACCGGCTTCTAAGGTAGCCCCCCGCCGGGCCCTCGGATGAAAATAACCATCTCGGGCCCCAATGATACTTAAGTTCAAAATTTCAGCCAAATCGGTCCAGCGATTTAGGCGTGATTGAGGACAGAGGACAGAGAACAGAGAAACAGAGAATTTTCATTTTTATATATTAGATAGAAGAAGAAGATGTATAAGAGGTATTTCCAAAACAATATATGTATATACATTATATATATGTGCATATATTTATATATACACTACACATATACATATAGTACTACAAATTCAAATCATTTATATATTTAGAACTTTATTTCAATTTTTTATAGAGTATTATTATTGTTGCATTATCTGAATAATCAAAAATAATCTATAAAAGTTAAAAACATTTTTTTATTATTTTTTTCGAGAAAATGTAATCGGACTTGTAAATTTTTAAATTAAAATTTATTCATTTATTTTAATTCTATTTGATGGAAAACAGGTGTAAAAAGAAAAGTAAATGAAACGGTCTATTATATAAAAATAGAAAAAAAAAATTTAGTAATAAAATCTGTTTACAAAACACAGTAGAAATTTATTTGTTTTAAAAAAAAAATTAGAGGAAATTATTTGTGCGTGACGTAATTTGCAAAAACTAAGCATCGGTGTTTTTCTTTCATATTTCTTAATTTGCTATGAAAATTAATTCAATTTTTAGGAAGCTGGCATAAGATTCTAAATTAGGCCACAAACACACGGTAACAGTACACAACGATAATTTTGTTATAATCACAAAATTGTTTACTTCATTTTAAATTTTCTTACAATCTTCATCAAACAAACCCTCGATAGGCTATCTAGGGTTGCCAGACGTCCAGTTTTCATCTGGATTGTCCAGATTTCTCGGCACCTGTCCAGATTTAAAATTTTTCAAATCTGGACATCTGGACAATCCAGAAATTTCAGTGACACAAATCTGGACATCTGGATTGTCCAGTTTTTCAATATTGTTAGCAGATAAAATAAAATTTGAAACAAAAAATAGTATTCAAAAACTAAATTTATTGTAAATATTATCTAAACTCAGTTCCACTACCGTTTTATATTTAAAATATTTTTTTTTTATACTTTTCTTATTATAATGCATAAAAATTATTTTTTAGTTTTTTTTAAGTTTTCTAATTTAGGTTTTATGAACTTATATAGTTCCTAATTAAATTAAATTGAACGATATTATTACTTAAAACCGAGTTTTATTGCTTAATTCTGTAAAAACTCGAAAGTGGCTGAGAATAGAGTTTGGGTGGCTGAGACTGAGAATAGGAGAAAATGGGGTTTTTGCTTTATTCTACGAATTAAAAAAAATTAAATAAAACAATCCCGATTTATGTAGAAAAATGTCTGAAAAATACAAAAATCAAAACTTTTTGGGGCAAGTGCTGATATTCTATACTTTTTGTTCATTCAAAGTTAAATAATGAGTCAGGTGGCTGAGAATTGGCTACTACCTACCTAGAAAAATGTTGAGTTCCACAACCTTTTTCTTTACAAAAGATGCACTGGTTTTATATAATTTAGATTGTATCATTATATAATAATTTTCAAAATTTATAATAAGAATTCATTATGAATTAATAAGCAATAAAATTATATTGATCGATAAAAAAAACTAAATTAATTTATTTCATGGTAAATTTTGAAAAAAAATCATATCATTTTTGTCCAGATTTTTATCCAGATTTCTTTAGGTTTTGTCCAGATTTGTCCAGATTTGAACCAATAAAATTTCAATTTGTCAAGATTTCGGGTTTTTAAAAACTGGCAACCCTAAGGCTATCTCTCCTCTTGCAAACAAAGCTGTAGTAAAGGTTCTTAGTACTAACAATAGAATGGTAGTTAGGTACCTAATTTTTATCAAAGAGTTTATATAACAAGAAATTCGACTGAAAGCACTTTTTATTCCAATTTGATTTGGAAATTGTACTTGTTGTTTTTAATTGGATGATTGGAAGAAAATAAAAAAAAAAAGCGCAAACAAAATTATGATATAAATAAAATAATCCGTAAAGGTATATATAAAAAGGTTTGAATGCAGATTTATATATAGAATAGAGTGATATAAATACATAATATTTTGCGTATGTTGTTCACAGTATACTAAGCTACTTCCCACATAAAATAAATATGAGTACGTCTATACACACAGTAAAAAAAAAAATATTATTTTCAGAATCCACATACGAAATGATTAATTATGTATGGTTGAAAATGTAATCTGAACTGGACAAGGAATAGGTACACAAACAACCGATTTCTCACTTTATGTACATAACTACTTTCATATTTAGAAAATAACAAAAAAAACTACTTTTATAGGTAAGTACCCTTATATGTTTTATTATTTTATATTTCAATTTATGTAATTTAAACCTACATGTCATAATTTCGTATACTACATCATACAACTTGAATGTTCAGATTAAATTTGTTAAGTTTCATGCAAATTTTTTTTTATTTTATTTATTACTATTTAATATTATTACGATTTGAAATATGTAATAACGTTTCAAAAAATTAGTTTCATATTTTTTTCAAAATAAAAAAAAAATTATTTGGGCCAGCTAATAATTTAGATTTAGAAATATGTATGTACACAACAACAATTTATTGATCTATCCACGTAGTATATATGCAGAAAAAATATCTCCAATAAAATTATATATTAATAAGTTATGTACTCTGTGGTATAATAGTCCTGGGTTCATTCTATTAAATACAAAATATAAATATACATTCTATAATTCTATATATTTGGTTGCTCGAAATAGAATCTACCACATACTTCAGTGTACCTCATTGACCAACTACATTTTAATTTGAAATTCTTTCGCATTTTTTCTATGTTGCTTAGCTAGACAATCGATTCCATCACATAATGCATATTACAAATTTTCATTTAAGTCTATTTTCAGTCCCTAGTCCAAAACCCTGGACCCAATCAGACGCTACATAGGGTTTTAGGTTCCTACAAAAGACATCATCACTTGTGATTCATCTCCACAACGTTGAGATCTGTTCTTAATTTTAAAGTTTTAAAAACTTTGGCGAAAGCGGCAGGTGCCGACGCGTTCATTAATTTTCAGCAAGCGCAAGCGACGCTTTTTATGAGCCGTTTATCAGCGAGCAGCAGCTACCAAAATTTTAAAATTTTGCTATTCACTTGTTTAAATGTCCAAATAGCGCCGCCTATGGCCATTTATGGAACGTAGGAGAACATATAAAATTTTTTTTTTCGTGAAATTTGTATGAAAATATGCGATTTGAAATTTTATTTAAGTTATAATTAATTAGTTAATTAATAAAAATGAATAGAAAAAATTTTGAGGTCTGCGGAATATCATTAGCAAACAATTCTATAGGTAGAAATATTTCCATGCATTACTTTTTCATCCAAAATAATTCAAAATATAAAAACACCTAACAAAAAAAAAAAAATTAAGTACAATTTTCAGTTCATAACAAATATAAAAATGTAAAAAAAAGTTATTATTGGAAATTCTCATACATTTGGAGTCTAAATAATATTGGTAAGTTTTTCAAATTTAAATTAAAAATAGTTCTTTTTTTTATACACTTTTTGATTTTGAATTAATTTGGATGAAAAAGTAATGAATGGAAATATTTCTACCTATAGAATTGTTTGCTAATGATATTCCGCAGACCTCAAAATTTTTTCTATTCATTTTTATTAATTAACTAATTAATTATAACTTAAATAAAATTTCAAATCGCATATTTTCATACAAATTTCACGAAAAAAAAATCTCCTACGTTCCATAAATGGCCACGGAGGGACTGTCAAAACAGTGAATTGAGGGGCAGCGATGTAAAATATGACGTATTTGTATTTTTTTATGGGACTGAAATCTCTATGATATAAATACTCTTTGGTATCAGTGTGTTTGTATGGATACATAATATCTAAAGATACATGTGCCTGTTAACTTACAAAATTAAGAAGAAATGTAACAGTCTTGTTAATTAACTTTGTTTTTGTTTATTTATAATATTACACAAATGTCATAAAACACAAATAAAATGCTTGGTAAAATTATGCATTATGATGATGTTATTATGTTATTACTTTAAAAGGAAGTAAGAAAAACTATTTTGTATTCCATTAAATTTATTTACATTTTAATATCTCATAACAAATTCCAAATAATAATTCAGAACTTTTTGATCCCAATAATTATTAATTAATATTATAATCTCGCATTAACAATAAACAACACCCCGTAAATTCTTAACCTTAAAAAATGTTGAAACCGCTGTATTTCTTTTATTTCGTCAACAAACTTTTTAAAACCATTGTAGTTCTAAGTTATACATATTTGTCTCTTTTTCACTCATGCGCTTTACTTTTTATGTACAAGTTTTTTTTGTCTCTTTTTTTTTCCATGTACGGCTCTTATTTTTGTAAATTAATTCCTCTGCCAATGAATGGAATAATTTCTCAATATAATTCCATTAATTTCAATCGAAGAATATATGAAAATAAAGTTTTTTCATTTTAAAAAGCATCATGCGAAAAAGAAAAATGGTCGCTTTTTATTGTTTGTGAAAATAAAAAAATAAAGAAAAAAAAAAATATAAATATTTTATTTTTATTTCTATTAGTTAAAATAAATAATTAAATTTATTAAACAATTTAGAAAATAAAAGTGTTAAAAGAAATTTTCAAAATAAAATAACAAAGAGAATCGTTTTCGTTTTATTTTTTGTTTTTCATTTTTATAAAGTTAAAATAAAACTTCAAAAATTAAAAAAAAAAAAATAAAAAGTTCTAAAACTCAGTTTTTCTTTTCTCTACTTTTTTATTACTGTGAGTTGAGTGAAGTGACTTTTACGAAAGTCAGCAATTTGATTTTGTGAAATTTTAAAAAGATAAAAAATAAAAATAAAATTCAAGAAAAATAAAATTATAAAAAAAAAAAAGGATTTGAAAAATAATTAACAAAAGAACTAATAAATTAACTAGAAAAAAAATTTTCCATTGCAAAAAAAAAAAAAGCCGCCAAAGAAAATACGACGACGAACTAAGAAAAAATAAAATTCTAATTAAATTTTTAAAATTTAAATAATTTATTTATTGAAATTTGAATATTAATTGTAAATTTTTAATAAAAATCGACAGAAAAAGCTTTGAAAAAAAAAACCTGGAAATTTTGCACTGCAATTCACAATCAGCAGAATTCCTTCTTTTTTTTTTTTGCCCTGCTGTTGTGGTTTTTAAACACAAGGAAAAATTATTAAAAATGGCCAAATTGAACAAAAATTTATTTAATAAAAATATTATGAAAAATTTGCATTTCTGCTCTGATAATAAAAAAAAATCTTCTATGAATTATGAAACTGATAAAAATGCAAAAATAATTATTAATAACAAACAATTAGGCGCAAGAAAACTCGTGTAGCCAGCTACCTACAAAACTTTAATTATCTTTTATTGTTTGATTAAGCTTAGCTACAGTTTTATAATCGAATAAAATTCTAGGCGGGGATTATATATAATCTTAATACGATCATTAAAATTACCGAAAATCATGTTTATTACCTAGGTAGGTATATAGGTACATTATAATCTCTAATTGTACATACATATTCCGGATCCAGACGAATTAGACGAAAAATGCACCTACGAAACGAAGGTGAATTTAAAATCATTCTTCATGTACCTACCTACCTGGTAGCTTCTTGCGAGAGAACAATTTTTTACGAAGGTAGATTCTATAATACAAATACAAAATGAAACTACTAGTTACACTTTAAATAAATTTTAACTGAAATTATATAAGCGATTTTGTATTGAGACTCTCATTATTGATTTCATTTTTTGTTTTGTTTCTTGTAGGAATTTCTAATCTTAAAAATGATAAGTTTATGAGAAAATGTTATGAAAATTGAACAATTTAATTATCAGGATTGAAAAATAAGTTCCATATGCATTACAAAAGCAAAAGTTTAAGTAAACATGTATTTTAAGGACCAGCATTGACTATTGTGAGTTACCATTAGTAGTAGGGGGTTGCAACACCTGTAAAACTATCGCTAAACAATTAATTGCCACTAAGTAAATGAGATGATTAAGTACTTAGTCAAATGATTGCTCCGTTATCGAGAAGGGATGGAAAAAAAATATTCATAAACACATATTACATCTAGTAAATTATAGGATGATGATTGATTGATAAAAATCATATTAATGAACAAAATTTCGTTCCTGAATGCTGTAGAATGTGATTATTCTTATCCCAATAGTTAATGGAATAGGAATTTAGTACTTTATTCTTAGGGGTTTTTTTTTTTTTAAATAATGAATATTTCAAGCAGAATCGCTTATTTTGAATATGTTTTTTCATAATTCGATCTCAAGAGTTTGTTAATTTAGCTCCTTAGAACTTATCAAGTTTCTATTTAATTATTCCGTGGTTGATTTACATTACAAATTTTTCAATTCTGTATTTCAATTATTATGATACCTTAAAACTAGTACTTTATATCACCCTGTTAAAAATCATAAAATATAAACCGAATTTTAAGAATGTATTAAGATTTTCAATTCTGCAATATGTTTATCTTAGTTTCGATAAAATACGTCAAAGGTGTCGCCTAATTGTAGATGCAAATTTATTAAGAAACAAAGGAAATGGTTTTACATTTCGTAGCCATGTTGAGATACTTGTTTTTGACATATTCAAGCCAATAGCTCAAGGTCACTGGAACAAAACAAATAAGATTTCATATTTCCTACTTATACTTGATGTAGAAATTAATAATGGCAAGGCTTCCAGGTTTTTTTTTGTTCTTCAATAAAAAAAGTATACATTTCTATACAATTTCAAAGCATTAGGTTCACTTAATTAGTACAATAATTTTCGCCATAAACTAAAAAAAAAAAAATTAAAAATTCCAATTAAAATAATCGCCCTACAAAAAAGCTTATTTCTAAACATTCAAGAATTTTGACATTTTAGTAAAATAAAAAATAAAAAAACGCCCGCGTCGTCTCTGTTTATCATTTTTTTTCTTATTATTATTTTTTTTTTTTTGTTTTGTTGGAAGAATTTTTTTTTTCTTTTCTGTCACTTCGAATGTGAATTGAAATTGTCAAAATTCTTGGTTGGCCAAAAATAGAAATAAAAATAAACATAAACAATATAAATACTTACTTAATTAAAATTAATTTTTCTCTTCAAAATAGAAAAAAAAAATTAATTAATAATTTTAATAAAATCATACCTACCAATTTAAATAATAATAAAAATTAAAAAAAAAATTTGAATAAAAATTAATTCGAAATAAAAATGGATGGTTATGATCCGATGAGAAATATGCACCATCAACAGATGCAACAAATTCATAACGATTACTATGTCCACCAACAACACTATGATTACCAACAATATCAGCAACAGCAACAACAAATTCAGCAACAGCAACAGTTGCAACCACAACCTCAGCTTTTTACTGAGTATCAACAACCGCCAGATCAACTCGAACAACAGCCTCCTCCTGATTTGAATACCACAGAAGAAGACGGAGGAACATCAACCGAAAATAGAAAAGATGATGCTATCGAGAATTCTACAAATGATGATGACATTAAAGAAAATATTGTTGCAAATCAAATGCCAACAAATGATGCCGATGATAATAATGAAACAACAACTGAATCCCCAGATAAAGAATTAAGTATCGAAAAGCGCGAAAATGGAGAGAATGAAGAGAATGAAGAAACTATTAACACTGATGAAAAAAATAAAACGAATGGAGTTGTACCAGCTGAAGTAGTTTTAATGCCAGCCGATGTTGAGGATGTCGAAGAAGAAAAAGTTGAGGTGAGAAACTGCATAGATATTTCTAAACTAGATATTTCTTAATAAAATTAGAAACCCAGTCCGGGTTGTACGGCTAAGATTATTAGTCTCTTGGGATTCGAAAGCTAGTCCCTATTTAATTGTTATCATTAGGTCATTCTTTTTATTTCTTTATCTTTTAAATTTTATATGAGTAGGTATATAAATTATATACATTGCAATAATTTTTCAACTTTATTTTTAGTTTATATATTTTGTTGAATGAATCTGGAATTGAAATTTGTTATCTCTAAGAAAACTTATAAGCTCTCTGAAAATGAACCTTTATTTGGCGATAATTTCTCACCTACCTGAGAAATGTTTGCATTTAATTAACACTAACGATTAATTTTTTGAACTATTAACAATTAAGTTTTCCATCGAAATAAATTATGAGTTTTTTTTTTCATTTCAAGCAAGACATAAATTAAGACCATTTTAAAATTACCGCTTGTTAAAACTTAGTAAAAAATGTTTCTTTTTTTTTTAATCAGGACACTTCTAGTGGTAAAATTAAGCCAATTAAAATCAAAGATATTATACGAGGAAGAAATGAAAAGTTGGCAGCAGAAATGGAAGCTGATGCGGATGCTGATGCTGATGTTGATGCTGACGCGGAAGTGGATGGTGAACCCAATGCTTATGTAGATGCTGATGTTGATCCAGATGAAGATGGTGATATTGACGCGGACGCTGGTGAAGAAGATGACGACGCTGAAGAAAAAGATAGTAGTAAACGTAATCGAGTACGTGCTGTAACCCCTTTAGACACATCCGTCATATTAGATGATAAAGAAAAGAAAGGAGAAGAAATCGATGAAGATCAATGTCGCATTTGTTTATCCAAAGATGATTTAGTTAGCATTTTTCAATCAGAAGGTCGTCAAACGATCGCTGAAAAAATTATGACAATATGTACAGGCGTTAAAATTCAACGCAAAGATTTCTTACCCCAATATGTTTGCAATACATGTATGCAATCTGTACAAGTTGCATTTAACTTAAAGCGATTATGTGAAGCGACAGAAAAAGATTTGCGAAAGAAATTATCCAGGAGTAGAAAGAGCCGACGTCCACCTACTGAATATGTTCTATTAGATGCGACTAAATATGGAGGAGACAGTGATGCAACACCAGAACCTGAAGATGAGGACTTCAAACTGTCTGGCGATGAAGCCAAGGATGATGACTCCAATGATTCGGATTATGGCAAGCGTAGATCAAGGCGAGTAAAAGCACGTAAACCGCCACCAAAACGAAGAACCGCTCCCGCATCAAGTTCTAAGTCGAAAACACCTGCTACGCCACCATCAAGAGCCTCAACACAAAAAAGTTTTGCATCATCAAAATCAAATGCGAACGCAAGAGCTGCAACATCTTCAAAAACACCAACAATTTCAAAATCTATTGCACCGCTGAAGTCGATACCAAAGCCAGCTCCAAAAGCAGTGTCTACGTCAAAATCTGGATCACAATCGAAATCACGCTCTCGACAACGATCAGATTCATCTCCAGAAAAAAGAGCTGCTGCTGATTTTAGTTCTGGGAGTGAAGATGATTATTCACCTCCGAAAAAGAAATTTTCCCGACCCAGTGGAAACTCTAATTCTTCAAAGGAGCCAGCAAAAGAGCATCCTTGTCCGTGGTGTCCCGAAATATTGCCATCCAATAATGCTTTGCAACGCCATAAACGTGTTCATTCTGATGCACCTATGAACTGCGAACTATGTGGAAAAACCTTCAAATTATATCCAGCTTTTCAAGCACATCTAGCTAAGCATAAAGAAGATGGTGACTCGTTAGCTTGTACAAAGTGTGAAAAAACTTTCCAGAAATTGTCTGAACGTCGCAAGCATATGATTGAAGAGCACGGTGAGAAGCCTGAAACTTATCCATGTGAAAAATGTAAACGGGTATTTTCGCATAAAAAATCATTAGAAAAACATCAAGATGGCAAATGTCCAGGGCCTCGTAAAATACCGACTGCACCACCACCAAAGCCCAAGCCTAAGGAAACCGAAAGTATTACTTTGGGCAGGGATTTATTTAAATGTGTAGCACCATTAACAACAACATATTGGAGCGACAGCTTTTCTGAATAATTAATTCACTTCATGTAATAAAGGTAATCATTGAACAAAAAAGAAAAAAAAAATTGCTATTTATTCTTCTATCAGTATAGGCAGATTATAATTATAATGAAAACTAAACAAACTATGTTGAAAGCTGAATTTCTATTTAAATAAAATCCGTATTTTTACAGATATTCAGATCCTAGGTCTATTTGTTTTAATCATTTATATAAAAATTTGTGCAACTGCATGGAGTGAAGTATAATATGCAATAAAACATTAACATTATTAGTTTTTTTTTTTTTTTGAAATTTAGAATATTTTATAACTACATTTGAATTTTTGTTTTTATAATTTCTGATGGATATTTTTAATGAGATAAAATATACATAATTATTTTTGTTCCAATAATATGTTAAAAAGCTTTTATAACTCAGCAAGAACATTTGTTGCATATATTAAATTATAATCTTATCAGTGAAAAGGTATCTGATCAGTGTATTATTCCTCATTAAAGGAACATCTCATATTAATAATATTATTGTCATAAATTTCCTTTCTCAAAAGTCTAGAAGAATCTCTGTTAAGAATTATTGTATATTATACTTAATTTTAGAATTTTTCAATATTTCCTCCGACTATTAAATAATTTTTAGTTTGATTTTAATTTTTCTGGAAATATATTTTATATAAATTACGATAAAAAAAAATTATAATTTTTCAGCAAATCTGTTAAATAAAACAGTCAACCATTCGGATGTAATCTTGATTTTTCACTCGTATCGTCGATAATAACGTTGCAACAAGGATTATGTAACTGCATGCAATAATACCCATATGATTTCCAAAAAAAAAAATAATTTTTTAGGTACAAATATCTTATTTAGTTTTGCCTATATTAACACTGTTACATACAATAATCTTCTATTTTATGGGAAAAAAAGGCATAATTGATTCTCCAATATTAACACTTTTACGTCAAAGAGAGTATCAAGAAGAATGATAAATAATTTGAGAAAAATTTCAGAAACATATAATTAACAACAAATTTAAAAATAAGCGGCAAAATCAAAATTCAATTATTTAGGATTTTATTTAAATATTCGCCTTATATGTAATTGTCAAATTTGACGCTATCGAGTAAAAAACTTTCTCAATACTTAAAGAAGACAAATTACAATGGGTCATTTATAAAAATTTTAATAGAAATTAGAAACAAGAAAAATTATTTATTATAATCTTCTGATATTCTTTTTGTCAAAATTAAATTGTTTTATAAATATTTTATGATTTTAATATTTCTTAACTTCAAATAAGCGTAGATTTTAAGTTTAAGTTAATCATTAAAAAATTATATGTAAAATACAATAAAAAATAATTTTAGGAATACAAAATTTATTATTTGAAATCGATAGATTTTTTTTCACAAAACTGTTGCTTATCCGAATAAATGAAATTTAAAAAAAAGAATCTTTATATATGAACAGGCATTCACCACAGAATAGCACATATCTGAAAGTAAAAGCAAGCAAAAGTTTCCTCTGAAAGCTTTAAATTTTTCCAACTGATAAAATTATTTATTTCTAGTTTTCTAAATTTTTAGTTTTCTAAAGTTTCAATATCAATATAAAAAAGTTAAAATCATGTTGGAATGATGTTAGAAAAAACTTTTCATATGCAATATTTTTTAATTCCCATTTGCCCATATAATTATTAAATATGAATGAATAGCATTTTCATTGTGGTAGTTAATAATCTTACGAAATTCTAAATTTCAATAGTTTGTTTGGATGAGCGAACTACCTTTTTTTAAGTATAATAAATAAAGGTTAAACAAATTATTATTATTTTTTTTAAATAATCATTTTTATTTTGTATATATTCTTATTATCACTAAGATTATTCTATATCTATATTTGAGGAAAGTTTAGACACAAAAAAATATTTTTCTAGTTATAGTTATGTAGTTCAAAGTTATTCATAAACAGATTCAAAATTTTAGACTAGGTCGGGCATAAAATATAGAGCATAAACGATTTAAAAATTTTTAAGCTTAATATTGTCGGAAATTATTTCTCTAAATTTCAATATAAATCTATAATTCTATTCTTAAATATTGAAAAATGTATATATCAAATATTTTAGTATTATTATTCCTTTTCACGTTTTTTTCTTATAGGATTAGGTACATTCAAGTCTTAAATTGATCATCTACTTTAAAGTGTACACATAAATTATTTATGAAACTTAAAAGAAAAAAAAATTTAAATAAAATTTAATGAAAAAAATTGTTCAATTTTCAATTTCTTTCATTGTGCTAGAGATTTTTCGAAATAATCTCATAATTAAGAAAAAGGAATTATTATTCATGTCATGGCCATTCAAAATTACAATAAGTGTTCAAAAAAAACTCATGTTCTAACAATAAGTTAACTAAACTTATTTTCTTTGTAATGTAGGCTTTAAATTCATGTAATTATTAAAAATATTTATTTCCTTAAAATCGGCACACTTCAATGTATTTTTGTATTCTTTCACTGGAGAAAATTTCTAGCAAAAGTAATTCATTTTAAGATTGTTGAAATTAGAAGAACCTAAAATCGTATTTAATTAAATAAGAGAACTATTTTTATTCTTTTTATACTCGTATTCAGTATATATATTATGTATTAAAGTTCAATATTTGTCAGATTTTTATATGATCGAAATACTAAAGAATAGACAAAATATATGTTAATTATATTATGCTATATATATGGTATCATATGAGGAAGAAATTCATCATTTTAGGTAAATTATTCAACGTAAATCTTTTTTTAATAATTTTAATTCCAAACGATTCTGTAAAAATTTGCTGAATTAATATTTCTGGAATGGCCAAATCTATATAAAGTAAACGAAAACATTTTTAAGTTTTTCTTTCAACTAAATTCTAAATCATACATTCAAAGGGAAACTATTTTGAACTATTTAAATTTAGCTTTGTTGGTAGATGAAGAAATAAATAAATTTTAAAGTTTAATTATATAATTCTAAAATATTTAAATTTTCGATCTGACCTAGGTTTATTTTATTGACATTATTTAAAAAAAAAAAAAACTGAAAAGATAATGTGTATGTATGACGTTTGTATCAACACATTCGTCGTTAAGAAATTATCTCAATATCTACATTGTAATTCTATGTAGATGTGAAATGAAAATATTTATTTTTTAACTGATGAATTTTCTTTTGATCACGATGTATACATTTTTTTTTTTTTTTTTTTTTTTTTATAAATTACCAATTTTAATTGGGCTTAGAATCAACTAAAAAATGTTTAACAATAGAAAATTTATAAATAATAAAATTAAGATTAGTTTTAACAATTTTTAAATAAAGAAAAAAAAAATTTCTGCAATTTTGTTTTTCTTTCTGCAATAAAAATAAAATAAAATTAGCAATAATGGTAAGTTTGAGGGCGAAAAAAAAAAAAAGAAAGTAAAGTGTCCTATGAAGTTGACATGAATTTAAAATGAGGACAAAATTATTGCTTACTTTAGTCAAAGTTTATTTGTTTATCAATTTTTTTTTAATAATAGAATTTTGTACATTATTTTTTTTCAATAAAGGAATTATATTTTATTATTTTGAAAAAATATTTGAAAAAATAATAGATATATGAAGGAAATATTTTTTAAATTAAAAAAGATGAACATTTTTTATAATTTAAATTTTTTTTCAAAATTGGATTTTTAAAATTTTTCTTTGAAAATAGATTATAAATAAATATAAAAAAAAAAAAAGTAGATATAATTCTTATTTTGTTATTAAACTAAAACTTTGTTTATAGGTTTTGTAAATTTTTTTCGTAAATTCAGTTTTTTTTTTTTTTTTAATTATGTGTAAAAATAATAATTTTACTATTAAAAACAAATTCATTAAGATTTAGGAAGATTTTTATGGAGAGACAGTTTTTAAGTCAAAATAAATGTATTTTTTTGCTGAAAATATTTTATGCTGTTTTTTATTTAATAAAAATTAATAAATTTCAGAATTTGGATATAAGAAGAGCAGTCATTTTGCATTCCGAAATAAATGCTTCTGAAGTCCGCTCACTGTTATAAAATATTGGTTATATCTGGAGTGAGGTGATCTTTTATATCATTAATTAATTTTTCTTCTTTCTCTATTACAAGGACTATTTTAAAGTCTAAGTCGCCAACATCCTAAACAATAAATAAATTTGAAATATTTGTAAAAAAAAGAATGTATTGTGTGTAAAGCAAAAACCCTGGATAAATCAAGGTCGCTCAAGAGTTAAAATTCGTTCGGGTCGTACAATTATTTCTTAGTAAAATTAAAAAAATTATTTAAGAGCAATTTTTTAATTCAACTTATAAAGATATTAAAGATACAGTTGTTTTGTTGATCGATATCATTTGACAAAAAAACCCAGTATATTGCTTTTCTTGATAAAAATTTACTATCCAATTGAAATTTAATGGATGGAGCAAAGACTTCAATCCATAGTTTCATATTATTAATGTTATTAAGTTATCAAGATTAAATGATTAAGGTTTTCATTTTAAGACTTAATGTGACGGAAAAAATGTAAATTTCATTAAATTTATTGAAAATATTTAACATTAAATGAAGCAAATGAAAGGACAAAGAATTATTCAATATAATATTCATTCCTTTTTTTCCCACCATAAACTTTAAGGTATACTACTATCACCCTACTTTTTTTTAATTCTATTTTATATCAATCCATTTTTATTTATTTGTTTGGAAACAAAGGATAATAATTATGTAGTGTGTAATTCAAGATTCTGTTACACATAACACATGACATGATTTTATTTCATATAAAACTTTTTTTTTGTTTCACATTGAAAATTCTTGAAATTCATGTAACTAAAATTGAAATAAATGTAAAAATATTCGAATAATAAAAAAAAATTAAATTAAAAATTTAAAAAACCCCCGACACAAAAAAATACTTGAAACCCTATAAAAAGAAAACAATAACCGTGAAATTTTGATCCTACGTAAGTACGTATGAAATTTTTTGATTAAATGTTGTCGGGTCGGGGGATTGCTCTTTTCCTATAATTATTAGCTTAACGTTTTGTTAAAGAGCATACGTAACATGTGAAATGTTTTTTCCATGTAAATTTTTTTTGAGTCAATTTAATATGTAAGAGTTGTCGTTTATATTTTTGTCTCAACATTTATCTGGATAGTTTAGTTGTGTATTTAGTTTTTAAGTAGGTTCACTTTTAATTCTTAATACTTACTTTAAAATTTTCGTTGTAGTTTTAATATAATTTTATTTAGGTAGGTGTTTTTATAGGAAAAGAGCAATCCCCCGACGCGACAACATTTAATCAAAAAATTTCATACGTACTTACGTAGGATCAAAATTTCACGGTTATTGTTTTCTTTTTATAGGGTTTCAAGTATTCTTTTGTGTCAGGGGTTTTTTAAATTTTTAATTTAATTTTTTTTTATTTCATGCTTTTTGGAATCCATAATTTTTTTATTTTATTTTTATTATTATTATTTTAATTAACCTTTCAACCAAAAGAATAAGTAATAAAAAAAAAAATTTTTAAGTTAATTTTTTTTTTTTTTTTAAATATTTTCAAGTTTTAATTTCGTTTGTTAATATTCTACATTCCCTTTCAATATAATGTACATTATTCTACTAGTTAAGCCCTTTCATTTGATACCCATATTGAGGGAGTTGTGAAAAAATATGTAATCCGCCATTTTGTGGCAGCGGCCATCTTGGATTTTAAATTTGTTATAGTGTACAGTATTCTACTAGTTAAGCCTTTCATTTGATACCCATATTGAGGGAGTTGTAAAAAATATGTAATCCGCCATTTTGTGGCGGCAGCCATCTTGGATTTGAAATTTGTTATAATGTATAGTATTCTACTAGTCAAGCCCTTTCATTTGATACCCATATTGAGGGAGTTGTGAAAAAATATGTAATCCGCCATTTTGTGGCGGCAGCCATCTTGGATTTGAAATTTGTTATAATGTATAGTATTCTACTAGTCAAGCCCTTTCATTTGATACCCATATTGAGGTAGTTGTGAAAAAATATGTAATCCGCCATTTTGTAGCGGCGTCCATCTTGGACCGATTTTCATCAAACATAGCTAAGAACACTCCCGACTAATTCACCTTTCAAACAAAAAAAGAAAAATCAAAATCGGTTCATCCGTTCGGGAGCTACGATGCCACAGACAGACACACGTACACACAGACACGTTAAACGCATAACACCCCTTGTTTTTGCGTCGGGGGTTAAAAATATTATATAAATTAAAGTTTAATAATAAAAAAGGATTAAGTTGTTTGAAGCATTGAAAGTTAATATTTGTTATTTAAGAATTGCAATTGATTTGTTTTATATGTATTTAATGCACATTAAATATATTTAGCCCAATTGTACAATAATATTTCAAAAAAATGTTAGAGATTTACTAATATTATAATATATTTGCCTATTTTCACCAATAACGTTAAAAATTAGATATAGGTACCTCTATAATGAATCTAAAATGTTGACTATATTTTATGATTTACATAATTTCCATAATTTGTATTTTAATTTAAAAATGTTTCAACTTGTCCATCAATTTTAAAATTATATTATTTTGTCAATTATTATTAATGTAACAAGGTTCATATCGTCATGGTTCTGTAAATTCTCATTTACCTCAAAAATATATTTTTGGTTGTTTGCGATTCAATAACTATTAAATTTCTAATATTAGAACTTTGGGGGCTTTAAAGTACACGATTGGCAAATAATAGAGTTAGTGAGTTTTACAGAATGGCATTAATACAACACCAAACATAAAATTCTTGGAAAATTCTTCTTGTCAATTGTGTTAAAGTGAATTAAACATATATATGTAAGTAATTTGCTTTACACCAATCATTTATCTATTTCCCCTATTCGTTATCATGCATAATATTGTTTTGGTTAAAAACCGTCATTATAGTTATTTTCATAATCAATAATTTTTTGTTCGCCAAAAAGTCCCAAAAAAAAAAGTTGCTTTTTTCTTTAACTCTCCATCTTCCACCCATTTTATGTCAAATAAAATCATTTAAATGATTTTATTAAATAATAAATATCGTTTTTGTCAGCAAATTGGGATTCATTGAATCATTAAAATGCCTTATTATTATTAAATATCTATTGAGGAAATAACATTAAAAATAAATTGCTCACTTTAAAATAAAAAAAAAAAGGGATGATACGAAAAATTATTTTTATTACATTAACAAAATAGCCATGCGACTGTTTCAAAATTATAAAACTTTATCTTCATTAGAATGAGATATTACACAAAATTTTATTTATTTTTTATTTAAAAATTTCTTAAAATAAACCATACTTACATATACATAATATATTTCACCCATTAACGACTTCCAACCCTTTTTTTTTGTATATAATAAAAAAAATATTGTTTAAAGTAGGGATGTTCGATAAATATCCATATTTTGGGATATCGATACTTTTGCTTAAAATATATTTTTACAAGCGACTTTGCCTGCATATAAATAGGAACTGTATTTACAAAAAAAGTATTTCTCTAAAATTTCTTTGTAGATCATATTTCAAGTTAATTTTTTTTTATACTCATATCGATATTATCGTTATCAATAATTCTGAACCCGATATTTTTTGATATCGATATATTTGTTCTCGATATGTATCGATATGCAATATAGAAACATATTTTGTAATATCAAACATCCCTAGTTTAAAGATAATAATTTTTTTTTCATTTTTGTAAACATTCCCTTCCCCATTTTCAAACCAAAAGAGACTTTACTATTTGCTATGGCACCAACCAAAACCACACTATTTATTAATAAAAGAAACCATAATTTTTTATTTTTTTAATACTTTACTGTGGTGTGGGAATTACCAAGAAAATAAAGAACCATAAAATTGTAAATATAAAATTTAAACAAGTTCACAAATTTAATTTCTTTAATAAACATTTTCAGTTTCAAACTATTATCTTCATATGATGTTATTTTTTTTAAATATACAACAATCATATTTAATGAAATATGCTAAAAGCAATTTAAACACTTCGAAGATTAAGGTATATTATAACTGATTATTAAGTATCGGTTAGAAATAAAATAAATAAAATAAGATTATAACAATTTCAAGATTTTCATTTTATTTAGAAAATTCTTCAAAAATAATTATGTGTGTCTGAGGATAATACAAGATTTAAATGAAAAGTTTGTATAAACTTCTTAATATGAAAATATAAATAATATTGAAAATTCTATACTGGTTCACACGGTTGAAATAGGAAAATTATAATTCTTAAGAGCAAAACAATTTACCATAATGTAAGTTCATACATAAATAAGTATATATATTGTTAGAGAAAATAATTTAATGTAATTTAGTGGTTTCGATTGGTGAAACAAAACCCACATTTTTTTAATATTTTCACTGGAAAAATCTCAAATAGATTTAGAAATTGTTTAACCGAATAAAACAATGAATTCATTAACATACTGTGTTTGTAGCTTATTATTAGTTACGAAAATCTAATTTAGGTTAAAATTCAATATATATACATTTTAATTTACATACTTCATTTTGCCTGCGTTCTATTTAAAATCAATATTTCTCGATTGGTGTCAAACAATCGAAATGTTGGCTAATGAAACTGGCGTGTCATTACATGCTTGGCAAGGAACAGAGAAAGAAATGAAAGAAAGTTTCAAAGAAATTTTAGAAGCTAATAATAATCTCTTGATAAATCAATACATGGAAAAAGCGTATACTACATCCACTAATATGGCGTCTATTACTTACTCAATTATCAGGAGAGTAGGAGTTACTTTTCTACGCAACAATTAGATACAAGGGGTATAAGCTGGATCTTTAAGGCAAGAGCAGGGCTGCTGGGTCTAAATGCAAATGCGTGGAGGGAAGGTGGACAAAGAATTTGTTCCTTATGTAATTTGCAGGAGTCGGAAACAGTAGTTCATTTCGTAGGAATATGCCCAGTTCTAAAAGAAATAAGATTATTGTATCTAGGAAAAAAAATGTTATCCGAAGTTGAAGTGTTGAGTTTTTTAAATTGTGGACCGTTAGATAAACTTTATAAATTTTTAATTAAAGCCTGGTTCTATAGAAACTCTCTTATTAGTGAATTTAATTTTTAATCATATAGTATAGTGGATAAATTTTATCATGTAGCAGTATATATGCATCAGGATTTCTTGTTATATGTAAGCTAATTATTTAACGCTACTGGAATTGAATTATAGATAAGCTAGAATTGAATTGAATTGTATTTTTTTTGCTATTAATATGTATGTTTTGCTATTAGTCAATTGTATTCAGTAAGCTACTTTTATAAACACTTACTCAGCTAGAAAAAGAAAAAAGAAGAAAGGAAAAAGGAAAAAGGGAGGAAAAGGATAAATAAAAAGATATGAAGTGAAAAAAAGAAAAAGTTTTAAATGAATAAAAAAAATAAAATAAAATTATGAGATGGAATGTAGAGAACCAATCATGACAGACAACCTAGAGTTATTGTCATTATTTGTTTATTTGTAAATAAAATGTAATTTGAATTGTAAAAAAATGAATTATTGAAATAAACTTTATTATTATTATTATTTAATTTGCATTACTTCTGCAATGCATTTTTCCAATAATAAATATTATATTGGGAGACATTGACAAAAGTCCAAAATGTAGTCAAAGATCGATCGATCGACCTTTTTTTTAAACCCCTGTTATATAAAATATATGTAATCCAAAATGTATAGGTAATGTCCTTTTTAATCCAATTTTAGGGTCTTTAGGACTTTAGGTATAGACTGTATTCCATGTTCAACTGCAACCTATAACAATGTAATAATACTTTTAAATTGCATATTCAAGCATATTCAAAAATTTGAATAAAATTTAATAAAAAATGTTTTATACCAATACTTCTATAAGTTTAAATGTTTAACTCGTTAAAAAAATATTTGCTTAAAAAAGAAAAGAAAGACAAATAAATAATTTTTCTTTTTTATTTACTTTTTTTTCTGAGAAAATTCTACCTGTAAAATAATAAATTTTTAATTCATTAAAAAAAAAAATGGGTTCCTTTTTTGTGATTAAAATTGGATTTAGGGGGCTTAACTAATTTTCCCTTTAATTCACCCTTTTCAACTAAAATGATAATAATTAGAATATTTTTGTTTTCCATATACCCATACCTTAAATATCAAAATAAAAATAAAAAAATGAATATTATTTAAATTAAAAAATCATTGCAGTGTTCTTAAAAGAGTAAAATCTTAAATAATAAATTAGATTTTTTTTTTATGGAAAAAGGAATAATTAAAAAAGTCATAACAAAATTACACCCAAATATTTTATTCATAATTCTTTTCATTTTATGTTCGTAATTATAGAATCCTTCACTTCCGCGATATTATTTGCACAAACAAACCTTTTTAATTAATTAAATTTTTCAATAGAAAAAAAAAATCTTATGTTTTTTGAGGTTTTTTATATGTAGTTTGAAATTTTTTTTTAATAATAATTCCATTAGAAATGTTGAGATTCTATCAAACATTTTTGACCAAATAAGTACGCGTTTATTATTATTTCAATAAATTTTTGATTCTATAATTATAATTATCTTTTTTTTTCCAGAGAATTATTAATTCACTTCTCCTTAAAATAATAATTAATTAATTTAAGATGAACAAAAAAAATTGATTAATTCCGTTTTTTTTGTAGACTTTTTTTAATACCATTATTTATTTTTTTTGTAAACAAACCCAATTTTTGACAATAATATTTTTATAATTATTTTTTGTGTTAATTTTTATTTTTTGGAAAATCTTAGGGTAGGACATCTAATTTATATACATACTTACATAATTTAATTAAATTAGTTATAATGTTCTGCACTTTA
This sequence comes from Hybos culiciformis, assembly GCA_964007475.1. Classification (NCBI taxonomy): domain Eukaryota; kingdom Metazoa; phylum Arthropoda; class Insecta; order Diptera; family Hybotidae; genus Hybos; species Hybos culiciformis. The sequence goes on from OZ023274.1 coordinate 82,028,518, forward strand.
ATTTTATATAGTGTTAGGGAACAGGACTAAAATAAAAATATAAAATAATTTTGGTGTGTTAAAATTGCTATTCAAATGTATAAAAAGTATTAACAACAGAAATACTTAATTCAAATATCAAATGATAAATTGAAGAATGACACAAATTCCAGTACGAAATTGGAATCGAACCCACAAAGCTTAACAATATTAGGTTACGACTTACCTACGAGGATTTGGCAGTATGTAAAATTGACATTATAATGAATTGACTTAGTATAAAATACAAAAAACTTAGAAAATGTACTTAGTGAACAAGAAAATAAAACAAGAAATAAATAATTAAAATATCATATTCTGTTATTAATTTATCTTAAACTAACTGAAATTTATATTTTTGTGCTATTATCATTAAAAATTAAAATAATATCATAACAAGAAAAATGCATACAACCAATAAAAATAAAGTTTTCATATAAATACCTACTTATGTGGATGTTAGAGTCCCAAACAAAACTCTCAGAAGTATTCTTCTTTTTAATGTAAAATGCCACCGCACATATTATGGCATGAGTATAATAATGTCTAGGATGATTAAAACTGCTAATGAAAGTAACGTTAATTTTAATTTTATTAAAAACGCATTGAGGAGGAGTCTGTACGTTTGTTGATTGTATTGTGAATTGTGTTGGTGACCCTTTGTTCACATTGACTGTTTCTGATACTTTAAAATGTTTTGGTATTTTTTTTTATCAATTCAGATTACCCATCGAAAAATGATATATTGTATTATAAGTAAACTAATTTTAGAGAAATATAGTTAAGAAAACATTTTGTTTTCAAATATTTAATTATTATTGCAATAAGTTATAATAATTATATAATCATCTTATTTTTTTTTATTAATTTTGAAAAATCATAGAACTGTACTTCAATTAAAATACAAACGGACTGACGGACATTAAATGAAATTATATAGGTAGTCCGCGTTCTTTTTGATGGAAAAGAGAATAAATACAACTAAAAACTTTGGAAAAACAAAATAATAAATGTATATATATAATAAATTTAAAAAAATTTTATACAGTACATATACATATACCTATCAAGTAGGGTTTTTTTTTTAATAAATTTGGAATTATCCATTTATTAATTTTCTTTTTTTATATGTACATAATATTTTACTTCCTATTTATTATAAATGTTTGTTATTATGTACATTTTCTGATTCAGCATTTATATTTAATTTTTTGCTGAATTTTCAATTTTCCAGCATATGAAAACTTTTTATGATTAAAAAAGGAATTTCTTCATTTCTGAAAAAGGAAGTAAGAATAAGAATAAAATAATATTTGATGTAATTCAATTGTAAAATTTATTACACGATATAATAAGTATGTTATATCAAAGAGTATGTGTATAATAGAGGTTTCAGTTCCATAAAAAAAAATACAAATTATGGGGACACATAAATATATGTTGAAATGGATTAAAAAATATAATTTGCATTTTATAATTTTTTTAATCACAAGATTTATTTGAGTATAGCTTTCAAGTGAATTTTAGTTAATTTTAGTAATACAAAAAAAAAAGGTGAAAAAGTGGAGTCAACTTTTTAAAGTCTACTTTCAAAGTATTATCAAAAAACATAAAAGAAGATATACTTAGCCATGAAATCTTCAGCGCTGAATGGGAAATCAAAACTTTTAAAAATCGAAGAATTATTTTTTTGAGGCTTATCTAACACAATCCTGCAATGTGCGGCTAAATAAAAAAAATTTGTGAACCAGTCTAAGGTATATATTTCCTTTTTATACTAAAAAGAAATTCCAACTTTCCTAATTTAATTTTCAAGCATTTGAGTATTTTTTCTGAAAAAAATAAAAATGGTTACGATATTTTTCATTTCATGATTCATGATGATGGTTAAGATATATATGCCATAAACCATCAGGTCAATATATATAAATAATCAAAATAAAGTCATGATTTGATGATGGATTAACAAAGTTTTTAAACATAAATAAAATATTATATATATAATGTAATATAATGTATGTGATGTACGTATTGTATTGTACATCGAACTTTTATGTTGTTTAGTATGCGTAAAACCACAAATTATTATTTGTATGTTAGTTTGTTTAGAGCCAGAGCCGGATTGGAAATGATTTTAGACCTATGAGAAATTCGTCAAATTGAGAACATCGTCAAATTGTAAAGATTTAAGTAGATAATATTAATAGGTAAATTTATCAAAAAATTTAACAAATCATTAAAGCTAAATAAAAAAATCATGAAACATACCATACCTAAACAAAAATGTGTAATAAAACATAGCTCTTACGATTTGAGTGAGATTGAAACCATTAACAGGATATTAAAACACGGAGAACCGGTAAATTTCCAGTATATTATGTTTGTCAAATCCAGAACTGCTTAAAGTAAATGTATGTATAGAAAATAGAAATAGATGGATACCTGCATGATAATTCAAATTAAATTCTGTTAAACATACGATGTTATCTTTAATTGAATATAAGTATTAATTTATTATTTGGATATACATAATTTATGATACACATTTAGATCCTTAAATTAATGAAATTTAAGTTGTTCTTGTAATCTTAAGAGTTTTAACCAATTTATTGCAATTTTAAAGAAATACTTTAAGTTATTTAACTAAAAAAAATATAGCTACTAGTTTTTTAATATAACTTTTTAAAAATGTAGTAATTGTTTGGAGATAATGTACAATAATTAAAATAAAATAAAATAAAATAGACCAAAAGTTTTCGCCTAAACACAAAAAACTTTAAAATTCAAATGAAATTGTTATCTGATTTAAAATGAAATAAATAAAAGTACGCATAAATAATTAATAAGTATATATAAATTGTATTCTATATCACACTAAACACTTTAAATTTTCGTACGTACAGTCACCAAGAGAATAATTCAATTCTTTATATTCCTCTTCTTGATTTATTAAATATTCAGATGTGAATTGTTGAAAAAATTTATATTTTTTTTCATTATGAGATTTAATGTGAATTTAAGAATATATACAAAATAAAAGTATTATCAATAAATCAGTATAATTCTTATGTTTATGTTCGCATTATTGTGTTTTATGAAAAAAGGTTGAGAAAAATAAATTTAAATTATTATTACTTTCTTGTTATTATTAAAAACTTCATGTTGTTTTCTTTTTGTTGGTTTCATCAATGTATTTCATACAAAGTTACATTTCCTTAGAATCTCTGTAAAGAAGAAAAAAGACACACATAATCCATGGAAAAAAATGTGCAAAAAATAATACTTGTCCGATTGGATAAATCAAAATTCCAATAATATTTAACCTTTTTGAAAATAAATTTGAATAAATATATTATAAAATTCAAACTCTTACAAGCCTTATTTAAAGAAATAGTTTTTGAAAAGCTTCGATATTCGACGGGATTGGGAACATAATCCAGTTCCAAGGATTAGAGTAGAATAAGTATGTAGAAATATAAATAGGTAATCATTCAAGTAAGCTTAAAACAATATTAAAACAAAATATTTAAGTTGCACTGAGTACATATGATATATGTACATATGTACCTAATAAAATAGTTTAGAGCTAAATAAACAGAAAATTTATAGTTATATTATCAGAAAAATAGGTGAATTTATTATTGCAAAATTTAAAGCTAAAAATTTAATATTACATTGTAAATATAAATTATTGGCCCTTTCTAAAATATTTTCAATTTCATACAAATAAAAGGATAATTTTTATATATTATATTTCCCTCCCCGGAAAATGGGAAAATATAAAATGTGGAAACTAAAAATTTAATATCATTGTAAATCATTTTTATATAGAAATTTATTTCCTTGAATATGTATATGTTTTTGATTCACAGCGATATCAAAATATATTCTAAACAGTAATATTAATTTATTGCAATTTATTTTTTATTTTATTTTTTTTTTAATTTTGTTTTATTCAGTAAATAATATATCACATATCGTCATATATACATGTATACAGCATCACACAACGCAATAAACGCCACCATATATATTTATATAAACTCATATATTATATTAATAAATCTGTTTAAATTTATATTCTCAATTTCATTGATTATATAAATATGAGGCAAACAAACGTAATTCAGAATTATATAATATTTAGATATATAATGCTTGCCTGTATAAACAAAAACATTTATATTTCATATATTAAAGCTAAAATCTAATAATAGGTACGTACAAAAAAATATAAATTCACATGATTTACATTTTATAAAAAGAATCATGTGAAAAATCATATTTTTTCAGAACAAAATCAATATTAGATTCCTCTTATTGGTACGTACATACACATTTCGTTTGCAAAATTGAAATTTATAAATTTTTGTTTTGATTACAATATGTCAAGGACATTTTCTTTAAGGTTTTGTTTTCTTTTCTAAATTCTGAGTGAAAGATAGATTGTATTTCAAAAATTTTTTATCCTTCCGAATATGGAACATGTTTATTGATAAAGAAGTGCTTTTAATTCACTGTCATGTAAATTTTCAGGTGTAATATATACTAATATTCTATGGGTGACTAATTTTTAATTGATTTTACCCGATATCAAGTCCCAAGACCAAAATCTTAAAAAGTAGAGGTGTAATATAAGACACCAAGCGATTTTCTTGCTAGGTGCTACAGAATTCCATATTTGAAGAAGCTCTCCAAACAAAGCATAATAATGAAATGAGGATCACGATCGATTTAAGAATTTCACGTGTATGTCAAAAGAAATAAAATCATCTAAATAATATGCCAAATTCTATATAATTTTATTATCTACTAAAGAAATATAGGTACGTAATATATACGAAAACTTTTTTAATAAATTCTTAAAGTTTATTATGTTTAAATTTGAATTTAAAGTATCTAACAAAAGATTCTTTACAAAGTTGCTTCTTTTTTCAAAAAAAAAAAATAAATAAAACCAAAAAAAATTAATAATTTACTTAAAATTTTAAAATATTCAGTTTAGTTTGGGAATGCTGTTCGGTTTGTTTTTTTTATCGTACACGTGTAAATTTGTAAATTAAGAAAAAATAAAATTATAAAAATTGAATTATAAGATTTATGAAAAAATTTAATTAAATTTCTTGATTTGAAATATCCTTTCTCAATTAAAGTTGCATAATTATTTCGAGTACGTGTTAAAAAAGATAAACGTCGTTTTTTTATCATTTAAGATTTTGAAATATGCGATTTCAAAATAATAAAATCGTTAAAAATAATAATAATCAAGACTAGTGCCAGGTTTACAAGCTCATGTAATTTGCCCCTATTGATTTGTATTAAACACATTTGCGCAAGTAAATCGTTCTATATAAACGAAAGTATAAAGTTTATGCCCATGCCAAAAAATGTGACTTGTGTATTAATCTGTTGTGCCCGAAAATTTCCCTCATTTACACAAATTTCCATGAACAAATCGATTTTTGTGCAAATTGCATGAGCGTGTAAACCTAGCATAATAGTTAAGTTTCCATGGCAATTTTTAACATCTAAAATTAGTACATATGCATTAGTAAAGATTAAGTTAAGTGATTGCCACATAAAAATTTAAGTACAGTGCAAAATTAATTTAAAATTCATAGCCGTGTTTTTAAATTTATAAAAAGATGGTTCAAAAATTGTTAACTAAAAAACTGTGGAACAACATAATGAATTATGTTTCTGCTCTACACTGTAGAGCAGTCAAACATATTTCGCAGTCCTTCTCTCATTTAAATTCATCAAAATAATACATATAAATATAACATTACAAACATATTTTTCTAACAATATTTAAATTGTAGATAATATATGCTTCTAAAATCTGAATGAAAATTATTTTTTTTAATGGTTTGGTTTGGTTGGACAATAATGATAATATTATTTTCGTTTAATTTTTAACAATCAATTAAAAACTTTAGTAAAATTAAAAAGAAAAAAAGAAACAAATTTTGAAATATTCATAAAATGTAAATTTTCTTTAAATTTTATGATGTATTTAAAGTATTTCAAATTATTCTGCGGTCTGCATCTCTCACTCTAAGATAATAAAAGAAAATCTTTTATTATCCCATTATCTGTTTTATTCTAATTTTTAAATTCATCGATAAATTTATATAATTGAAATACGTATACATATTTAAATAATAGGGTGACATAAAAACATGTACCTGACAGTGGCCTTAAAATTATTGAAGCCAAATTAAGCGTTGCCAAACCTGATTTTATGGAAAAAAAAATTTTTTATAGTTTCGGTTTTATGGACAAAACTTTTGAAGTAAATAAAATATGAAGTTCCTTTTCAGATTGTAAGAAAGGTCTTTTCATTATCTAAAATTTCATAAACTTTAAATTTTTTAATTTTGACAATTTTTTTTTTTCAATCGTTCGCTGTCTTTTATGAAAATTAATTAAATAAAAAACGTAAATTATCAAGATCAAGAAATTTGGATAAGAAAGATCATTTGAAATTAAGCTGAAATTAGGTACTTATATGAATTATTTTTAGTCAATCGTTATCACAAAAAACTAGAAAAGCATTTAGTCCTGAATAACACGAAAAACTCGATTATATGCAATAACCGACAATATTTGAAAATAAACTTTTCAGATTACGGATAACACATACAAATGGGTTTCTCTTACTGATTAATAATAATCGTTATTTCCTAACAATGCCTAACAATAATTTACGATGTAAAACATACCATTTAACTTTTATCGTTGGTTCTGAATTTATAATTATTATGCACAGTTTTATTTTGTATTCTTGCAGTTATGTGGTTTTTTTATATACTCAATATACTTACGGCGACACGGAAGTTCGGAGGAGGAATTTATTCACAAAATATTTTACTTTCATTTATTTATATATATGTATAATGTAACTAAAGTTTATATTTTTTTACAGAGTATTACAATATAATAGTATTTTATTCTCTTTCATAAAAACAAAATAATAATAATAAAATGAGATGTGTATAATTTAATTAAATCTTCAAGTTTTATTAGAAGAAAGTTTTCCCCCCCCGAAATCACATAAAAAATAAAAATGAATTAAAATAAACTTATGGAACAAATTCAAATTTAAATAAATGAAGAATGCTAAGAATAAGTTTTCTTTTCATTTTTACTATATCTTCATTAAATTAACATTTTCACTTACGTATATGAAATACCGACCGTGATTGGCGTGGCACCGTTAGTCAATCCTTAATTTGATTATTTTCCATTAAAAAGATATGATTTATTATTGCAATTCACAAAACATCCTTTAAGTTAGTGTTATTTCTAGATTTTTATAGGGGAACTTCTTTAGAATCCTTTTTCAATTTTTTGATTGGGTTATGAATGTTAAAAAAATACATATATTTAGGTTACAACTTTAATAATAAGCAAAAAGGAAATGGTAAAAGGATTCGTTTGCACCGTACCGTGGCTTTCTAAAACCGTATATTCTCGTAAAATAAATAAAAAAAAAGGGGTTTTGTCTCATCAGTAAGCATATTTTTAAACTAGGGGACACACATTGTCTTATTGTTATATCAATTTCAATTAATTTATACTCAACTGATCCAAAAAAAAAAAAATAATTTTTATTTATTTCACATAGCTTAATTACAAGCATTTCTTACTCTAATATAATTTTGATTTTGATAAAATATGTATAAACATATGTAATACATATATATTTTAGTTATTAGTTTTAAATATTATTAAAAAAGAAATTTTTAAAACCAACAGAAGAATTGTAAAAATTTACAAAACTGATTATATAATCTACATCCAACATTGAAATTCAAAAAATACATATAATTTGTTCTACAATACGGTACTATTATTGGATTGACATTTCTTAATGAATAATTATTAGAAACATTAAAATGTATATGATTCAACAAAAAAACTGAATCAACCTTTTTCAAAATGACATTGTAACAGAAAACTACGACGATTTTCAAGAGAAGGGAGATTTATCAAGTTTAGTCTCTCAGAATAAGGAGGTAAATGTACAAACATAATAATGAAAATATTTAGAATTTTCACTTTTTTATTAGAATTACAAAAATAAATTTATTGAATTTTTCATACAAACCGGTTATTTGTACAACTGAACCCGAGAATAACCAAAAAACAAAGAATTTGATATAAATATTTATGTAGGAAAAAGAAAAAGATTCAATCAACAACTTTTATTTCATATTTAATAATAATAACAAAGTTTACGTTGACTAGAATAAAACTTTTATCCAAAACCTAATTTCCTTATTTTCATCATTTTTTGCCAAATCAAATAACCTTTTTTTTTCTTAACAAAACGTTTTGGGTTGGGTTTAAGGATATACTTAAATAAGTATTATATGGGTATTATATTATGTACTTACATAAAAAATATATCGTCGGTACTAAGCAAAAACTGACTATAACATGTTTCTGAATAGAATGTTTTGTTGTTTAATTTATTTAAAAGATAAACATTTGGTCAAAAAAAACATGGTCTTATCTTGATTAAATAGTTGATCGGTTTTAAATAAAGACCAACGATATAATATATTCTTATGAAAAAAAAGTGATGTCAAATATTATATTAAGAATTTATTAATATACATACATTATATATCTTTTCTTGTTTAAAATGAGTTTGCAAAGAATTTTAATGTGTGCCTTTTTTTTTTCTTTAAATGGCTTCTTTAATTCAAATTCCTATTTATTTGTTATTAACCGCCATGGGCATAAAATATATTGAAGAAATTAACTAAGCCATTAATTGAAATTCCTGTATTATGAATTAACTTTCCCTTAGAGGTCCACAAAATATTTTAAGAAAACTAAGGGGCCTATAATTCTGTATCCCATTGGCGACCCAAAACCTGTACAACCTGTGCAACCAACATACTTGTGAGGCATTATATTTTTTAATTTTGATTCTTTTTTAAAGAAAGAAAATATGTAATTTAAATAATTCTTCTTAAAAATACATTTATTGTTGCAATCAACTTTTTTATAAAAAGTTTCTATACTACTTTTATAACACAAGTAAGATATTGTATATATTACATCATTTTTTGAATTTATTCAATGAAACTTTTCCAGTATTAAATTCACATATAAAATAATAAAATAACATATACCTATAGTATTTTATATTTCTGTGCAATATTTCTCTTATCTATTTATATCTATTTCTTCTTTTATTAATAATTTTAGAGATGAATGCACAATGATGATACTACAAGAAACCTTATAAGCTGTCGAAAATTTTTTGTAATGAAAAATTATATTTAAATTATATAACAAAATAAGAAAAATAAGAAAGTTAAACTTTTAATAAATAAATAAGAAAATAAACTTTAATAAATAAATATAACATAAAACTTTTACATATGTGAACTCAGAAAAAAATATGTTTGAAGTTATTTGATAAACATTTATTAGAATCAAAAAGAAAAGTTCTGGATTCAATGTATAAAAAATAATGCTCTTAAAGGAAGATGAGCTAAGGCGTAAAATAATTCGATGGTTAAAATCATTAAAAAATTCAACATACCCCATTTCCACTTTAACAACAACTTCTTCTGTAAAAATGATAATGAATCTTACAGCCGGAACAACTGGTGAATATTATGATAAAAATGAAACATCAATTACAAATACATTGGAACAATTAAATTTATCACCAGAAGAATTAGAAGCATTTATTAAAAAACATGTTTCCTATACAATAACTAAAGCGCACACAGCTTGTTATGCTGAACGAAGTTTACAAAATGGCAGTGATTATTGCCAAGGCGATATTAAAAATTTTTTAACTGAATATAATTTTTATTATCATGGTTATGTTACATTATTGGTAAGTATACATATATAATTTTTTTTTTTTTAATTAAGAATAAAGATACTTGAATATTTAAAAAAAATCATCTTCGAATTGTTCGAATAAAAAAAAATTTCAATATGCAACTTACAAACTTCTAAACTAATGTATCGCTTTGAACGAAACCTGTACTGTTATAAAGGTTTTTTTTCCGTAGATGGTCTTAGACTGTTTTTTTCATGACATTTGGTCGACTTCTTTCGACGTTGAAAATAATCACAGAAATATGATATACGTTTATTCAAGTATAATAATATAATATAAGAAAATTTAAAATTTTATAATCATCCAATTACATTCATATAAAATATCATGTATAATTAATGATAAAAATTAAATTAATTTCTATAAAAATAAATTATGAATACACATTATATATAATACACAAATTTTAATTATACCTCCTTAGTGGGATTATTATTAATAATAATATTTTTTTTTATAAAATAAAAATCAACACATTTTTGTATTTTTCAGATTTGTATTTTTGGTACTATTGCAAATATTTTAAATATAATTGTTTTAACTCGTAAGGATATGTCAAAAACTCCAATTAATAAAATTTTAAAATGGTTAGCTGTAGCTGATATGTTTGTTATGATTGAATACATACCGTATACGAGTTATATGCACATAGTATCTCCAGGTAATTGTTAAATGTCATAATATAAGTTTACATAATTCAACATTATATTATAAAAAAAACATAAAATTGTTATTTTTCTTCACAATTAATAACAATAAAAGAAGATTATTATTACTTCAATCCCACACTGAATTAATAAATTATTGACGATAATTTTATAATTTTTTTTTGTTAGAATTTTAGGCAGCATGCTATAATACACATAATGAACGTAGGTCTCAATGAGTTGTGAATTCACTTAAAGGGTTGAATATACAAATATAAAATAAAAAATTTATCAATATTTTTCTTATTTCCGTTTTATTTATATTTGTATAAATATAAGGAAATATTAAATAATTAATGAGTAAATATTTATATTTTTAAAAAAATAATTAGTAATGATATCAATAATATTGTGATTCCTTTTTTTTTTGTCTTATAAAATACAAATCAAAGTAATAAAATAATTAAATTTAGTATAGGAAACATTGAAGAGTTTTGTTTTCACCTAATCAGTACATACTACACTTCACGTATACAATATTAAAGCTTATAGCTTGTTTACACTTAGCTAATTTAACATGTTCGGACAACGAACATGTTCCGTTGGTGTTTTTGATGTTGTTTTTTCATAGTAAAAAAATTAAAACAGAAACACGTTCTTCAACATGTTTCTACAAAAACATGTTAATTTTCAGGGATGAATGAGTAATTTTTGAATAATATTTTGTTAGGCAATATTCAGTATGCATTAATTTTTACTTAGTATGTCATTTTTGACTTTAAATTTTATAAAGGTGGAAATACACTCATGATAAATGACGCGCGAGTTCTTAACCTTGACACAACTTCATATATTTTAACTTTTTTGGGCGCGTCAGTTCCTTTGAGCTTATCTCCGGTATTATTTGAAATTTTTTATCTGACAGAGCTAAACATGTTAACATACGAAAAACATCGTCTGAACGGTCGATTTCCCAAAGATGTTTAACTCCTTTCGAACATGTTAAATTAGCGAAGTGTGAACAAGGCATTACACTTAGCTAATTTAACATGTTCAGCCAACGAACATGTTCCGTTGGTGTTTTTGATGTTGTTTTTTCATAGTAAAAAAATTAAAACAGAAACACGTTCTTGAACATGTTTCTACAAAAAAATGTTAATTTTCAGGGATGAATGAGTAATTTTTGAATAATATTTTGTTAGGCAATATTCAGTATGCATTAATTTTTACTTGGTATGTCATTTTTGAGTTTGAAATTTTATAAAGGTGGAGATACACTCAAGATAAATGACGCTCGAGTTCTTAACCTTGACACAACTTCATATATTTTAACTTTTTTGGGCGCGTCAGTTCCTTTGAGCTTATCTCCGGTATTATTTGATATTCTTTATCTGACAGAGCTAAACATGTTAACATATGAAAAACATCGTTTGAACGGTCGATTTTCCAAAGATTTTTAACTCCTTTCGAACATGTTAAATTAGCGAAGTGTGAACAAGGCATTAGAGAAACCTCTTTTGGAATCAAAAATTGGCACCCTATATTGTTTTATAAATTTCAAATTTTTTTTGTGTCATTAAAAAAATGTGTTTATGTATTATATCCTCATCAACAAACAAAAATCACATAATTAAGTTTGAATCCTATTGAATGTATTTAATTAATTGAATGTTATTAAAAAATATTCGAAATAACACAGTAAATTTTTTGAAAAGGATTATCTTATAATAATACTAAAGAACAAACAGCCAATTAAATAATTATTTGATATCTACTATTAAAATAATATCTATATTATATATGTAAGTAAAATTTATTTACAATGCCTGCATAAATACATCACCCAGAAAAAAAATGCTAGTTAAATTAACAATTTTTAACTGTTTTTAACTGTTAAAAAAAAATTGTTGATGTTAAAGAGAAATTTTTTAAATTAAACTAATAAGTATTTGATCTAAGTAAAGATGCTTCTTATTTTAACATTTGATTTTGTTATTTTAAAATGTTTCAAACAGTTATTTAGTAAAAGCTGAAAATTGTAATTTTAACAACATTAATTGTTATTTTAAATATGTTTCATTCGAAAGAAATAAAGTTTTACTATTCTCTATTTTAAATTAAAAACTCTTCTGTTATTATAACAATTACACATTCAATTGTTGATATGACCATAAAAGCTTTTGAAATAATGTTTTTGTTGTTATTTAAAAATGGTACATATAACAATAAAAATTGTCAAAGTAAATACGGCATTGTTAAAAAAAAATTTTTGGTTGATTTAAAATGCTACATTTTTAAAATAAATATTTATCTTGTTAAATTAAAGAACTTCGCTCTTAACTTGTCTCTTTTTTTACCGAATATATATTTTCTATTTAATACATTGTTGTATATTACTGATTTAGCTCAGTGGAAGATTCTACATCACATTGAACACAGAAGGTTAAGCAACATCTCGTAGTGATAGAACTTAGATGGGTGACCAATAAAAAAAAACAATAAAAAAACAAAAAAAGACGAAAAGAGCGAAAAAAAAACAAAAACAAACCAAGAAAATTAAAAAAAAAAACAAAAAAAAAAAAAATACAAAAAAATAAAAAAAAACAAAAAAAAAACAAAAAAATACAAAAAAAAAACAAAAAAAAAAAGAACCAAAAAAAACAGAAAAACAAAAAAAGGCGAAAAAAAAAAAACAAAAAAAGGCGAAAAAAAAACAAAAAAAAAAAAACAAAAACAAACCAAAAAAATAAAAAAACAAAAAAACTATTTTAAAATAATTATTTCGAATAGTTAATTTAACAGTTTGGCACCGTAAGAGTAATAATATATTTTTTTCTCAAACTGCTAAAATTGTTATAATAACAACTTAACATTTTAAATATAACAATTTTGTGTTAATTTTAACAATGTAATATGTCTTTTGAATTAACAATTTTTGCAATTTTAATTTAACTATAAACCCTTTTGCGCAAAATCTATAAAGATTTTTTGTTAATTTTACCTATAAAATCTTTTAATTTAACAATTTTTTTTTCTGGGTGATATATTATAATTATTGATTATTTTATAATGTTTTTATTAATTAATTTTTTTTTAAATATTTTTCAGAGAGAAATGGTCAATATATTTGGGCTGTTTATTTACTTTGTCACATGCATTTTACACAAATTTTGCATACAATATCGATATCTTTAACGGTACGTAAATTATGAAAATATGTAATTTATTATGCATGTTTGTTAATATGTATATTAAATTTGGTTCTCTTGTCACTCGGAACTGTTTCGCATTCAACGAATGGTTTTGGAGAAGTTTTACATACAGATTATGTACATACTATTTTTAGTATACTATTTTTAAAAATTGGTTTTAAAACTAATTTGCAAAATTATATTTTTTAATTATAGAAATTCAAAACTAAAACTAAAAAAACAAAAAAGAAAAGCACTTTTTTTTTAAAATGGAAAACAAAAATTAAATAATTGATCTAGTAAAAATTGTTCACTGAGTTTTTCTACTTATATATTTTTTTTAATAGGTAACATTAGCAATATGGAGATACGTTGCAATCAAGTAAGTTATTTTAAAATTTTATAATAACTTAAATTCATTTTTAAACTACTTTAAATATAACAATTAAAAAGGACCAGAAACTATTTTGTATAGAAATTATTTTGTTATATATATATTGATTCTACATTAATATGACTAATGGGGAACTTTTTGTACTTATCAATTAAGTTTATCTGTAATAAATGAAAATGTGAACTTAAGCATTGCTTTACGTTGTTTATCAAAAATCGACAATAACAAAATAAAATTCAACATATTTAATAATGTTTAATAAAAGAGAACTCACACTACTAGTTTAATTCGAAATTAACGTTCGGGCTCTTACATTCTTCATAATATATGAAGATAAAAAATATATTTATTTTCCCTGAATTTATTCGGGATATTTTGCAATAAATTAAATCCTAGAATAATAAAAAGGAACAAAATTTTTAATTCAAAATAGTCACAATATTATTCATTTAATATTCATAAATGAATGAATGTATTGCAGCAATATTATTATGTTTTTATAAAATTTTATGAGACTAGGGGACGATGATCAGAATAGAATTTTAATTTCTTTGATATAAGCGAAAAACTAATAAAATAAATTTTTCTTTATATACACTGAAAATATAATAAAAAATATAACCTTTTTTATTTATTTTTTTAATAATAAAAAACTATATTATGTTAAATTTACTTCCAGACATCCGCATGGGAAATTTTCAACATTTCTGTTCTCACATTGTAGTCAAGTTATATTATTTTCATTTATAATATCACCAATATTATGTTTTCCAACATTTTTTGTATTTAATATTAAGCATAAGGAATCTGATTTGGATATATATAGTTTTAAACATGATGATCCAGATTTATATTGTGTTGATGCACAAGAAGAAACCGCCTTATTTAGGTAAATTGAATTATGATATTTTGTTTTTTGTGTCGAGACTTACCTATATACGCAGGTATTTGTAAATGTACATATATTTATGTAAATAAAAGAAATGTTAACGATTATTTTGAAATTCCCACTATATATGAATATTATATTTTTAATTTAACCAGACAAATCTTTGGGTTTTTAGATTATATCACTTGATTATCAAACACCTCTTTTTATGTTCATCAAACCATTCATATGGGTACCAGCCTCAAAAGAAAACTTTTAATAAATAAACAAACTTATTTTACTATTTAACTATTTTTCAACAACAATTTATTATTTTTTTTCTTTATCGTTGTTTTATTTTATTTTCTGTTTTCTGTTTTTAAATTTTAAAACATGACAATATTAGATTTTACTGAAGAACAAAATGAACAAAAAATAAAATATTAAAAATGGATTGCAGGCAAAACATCGTCGATATAATTTCAATTTTGAAATTTCGAAAATAGTATATCATTTGAAATCAATTTTGTAAAATAGAATATTGTAATTGATGGAATGACAAAAAAAATTCATTTCATTAACATTGTATACGAAAAATTGAATATACCAAATTTTTTAACATATCAATATTCAACATTCTAAAATTTAAATTTTTAGTATCCGATAATATTCTAAATGTTGTTTTCCCGTAAGCCAAAAAAAAAAAAATCTTTTTTATAGAAAAGTAAAAATAAAATGTATTCAAACCATATGTATTCACATCCCTAGGAAAAAAAAAACTTCACTAAAATGAAAATATATTTATTTCTCTTATTTGCACGTTTTTTTAAATTTATATTTAATGAAGTCAAATTGTTAAATAGATATAAAAGAAGTAGATGTATATAAACCATCTTATCCTTGCTTTAAAAAAAAATATATTATATATGACTGTATCGGAATTATATTTTGACATTGTAATATATTGTGGATAGAGGAAAAAACAAATACAGGGAAGAAATCAGATAAAATTGAATAATTTTTTTTTTTCAATTTTATAGGATCGTGATCCAAATACCGAAATTGATTTAAAATATTAACATTAAAAAATTATTTTGAAAGAAAAAAAAAAAAAAAACAAGAAAATTATTTTTTTCGCGCATAGCTTGCAGTTATATTACGAAACATAATAAATTTTTCAATATAGGTATAAATTTATTTTTTCTTTCAATTTGTTCATTTAAATTTTAAAAGAAATATATATGATTTTTTTTTCAATAAAATCCATTTTGATTAAATTTCAACACAATTTTCAATTTCGCAAATATAATAGAAAAAAACATAAAATTCAAATTTATAAAATAAATCATGAGTATGATGGAAAATAGAAGAAAAATAGAAAAAAAAAATCAATAAATAAACCATAAAATAAAATTCCATCTAATTAAATATTGAACTCCTAGTTTTCCTATTCCTAACCTTGGCCAGTATATTTGGACAATGTTCCCAAACGTCCCAAACTAAATATATTTTAATAATATTTTTTCTTAAAATCAAAAACAAAATACTTTAATAAAATTAATTTAAATTGTATTAAAAAATAAATTTTCAAAAAAATAATTTTACGAAAAAATTATAGAAAAAATGTTCAAAAATATAGACGAACTTAAATTAAAGAAAATAAAAATAGAACATAATAATTAGATAGGTATATTTTTGCTATTTACGTTTTTTTGTACTTTCGAGATCAAAAACTACATATTGGCAAGAAATCTTAAGCATTATTAACTATAACTTTCTCAAAATACATGTTTTAATTCTTTTAAAAAAGAGGTACAATTTGTAAAAACATATATAATATAAACAAAAAAATTAGCAAACAAAAATGTTTATTCGAAAATATTTCGGATTCATAAATATTGTACAGATATTATATTAGTTATGTTCGAATAAATTGATTTTATCAACAAAAAAAAAAAGGTTAGTTTACTGTTGGAATTTTTATTAAAATGATTTTTCATCAAAGTTAGAATTTTAATTTAATTAAAAAAAATAATAATATATTTAGGAATTTACTACACATGTGGTTGTGCTAATAAAATTATGTTCAAATAACATAATAATGTAGATAACTAATTTTTGTTTTTGTCAATATATAAAATTATTTTTTATATAATAAGAAGAACCAAAATCAGCAAAATAAATGTGATGAGAGTTATACATATATAAATATAGAAATTATTATTATTTTTTTTTTTAGTTATTCGTTTTCAAGAAAATGTAAAAATACTACACACTAAGCTAGTATTCTATTATTCTACTAAAAATTAGTTCAGCATCGTAACAGCCGGACTATAAATAAATCACAAAATATTTCCCTTTTTCATACAATTTCAAGGCAGTACATATTAATGTCACTTTAGAAAAGAAAACATAACCTGCAAGTTTTTTGTTTATACAATAAAGATTTTAATTATTCAAATTTATTTCTGTACAATTGAATAACGAATAATCATTAGATACTAAAGAAAATTGTATTTGAAATCAATATTCAAAATTATTTAGTTCAATAGAACAAATGATCGATTTTTTTCACCCACACACAAAATAAACAGCGAAAGAAAATTAAACATATTAAAGAGAGCGCAGCTTATATTTGTTACTTATTCGTCATTTTTAAGTCAATTTAATACTTTTTTTTTTCTTTACAGTTTTAACTTTTGGGTACATTCAATTTTAATAAAATTATTGCCATGTTGCATACTAACTGTGATTAGTTTCATATTAGTTAAAGTTCTCTGTGATGCTTCCAAGCGCCGAATGAAATTAAAAGAATATAATCAACCAACAAAAAATTCAGATTCAAATGGTACTAATAGGTATGTAATTTGTTTATATTTATATTATAAATAAATATTACACATATGTATAATATATTATAATAATAGTGAACTCATAAAAAAATTTGATGACAAAATGATAAAATTAAATGCTACAATGAACATTAAAATTTATTTTTAATAATAATGAGATTGACAGGCATGATATTAATATGAACAAAAACGAAATATAAAATATATTTTTATTAACTATACTATAAAAGAATAAATCATTTTTATTTATACATTTTATTAATTTATTTTTATTTTTCAGAAAACCATCATCAAAATTCGATAGACGTCCGGATCGAACAACAATGTTATTGTTGGCTGTATTATTCTTATTTTTGATAACAGAATTCCCTCAAGGGATTTTAGGTTTATTAAGTGGTATTTTGGGTAAAAAATTTTTAGTTGGTTGTTATATAAGATTTGGGGAAGTAATGGATTTATTAGCATTATTTAATGCTGCCGTTGGGTTTGTATTATATGGTCTTATGTCAAAACAATTTCGTACTAGTTTTAAATCGTTATTTTTTGAGACAAGATTATCTAGATTGGAAATGACAAGAATAACTGGAATAAATAATACAACATGTGTTTGACAAACCAAAAATTTGAAAAATTTAATAAGCTCTCATGATGTTTAAGGATATAAAAATAAATTTATATTGGCTATGCTATATATATATAATAAAAAAAATTATTATAGGTATATTATCTTATAATGCTTTTTATAGAATAATCTTAATATTAGTCACAATTCAAAACCTATACATACATATTATAAATAACCGAGGCTGCAAGCAAAGACATATCTCATCTGACGGAATGGGTGGTGCTAGAAGATTTTGCACCATAATTCAATTCGTTTATTGACTATTTGGCCGATCAAACGGTGTCACAATTTGAACTGGACACTGAACTTTTAGTTCAAAAACTGAACTGGCTAGTAGTCAGATGGGAAGTCCATTTGAAATTTTCAACTAACAATGTATAAAATGCAAATCAAAGAAAACAATTATTTTTTATTCAGAATATTAATATTTCGGTATTTCTAAAAATTGAACTTTTGCCCTTCGAATCCAATTTACAAAATAACAAATGAACTTGAACATTGAAATCAAAATTACCCGGCGGAAGATATAAATGGTATTTTTTGTTGAAATATAAATAGAATAGATGATAAAAAAATAAAATGTCAACAACAAAATAAAATATTAAATTGTTTATTGTAGTTTCGTTATAACGACCGCCATTTACAATTCAATTAATTAAAACTTAGATAATATAGTAGCAGGAGGTGACTGTTGACAGACTCACAAAAAATGTATGATTCAGTTCATACATATACAGAGATTAACGAATAGACAAATTATAAAATTGAAAATTGCTCATAAATAAGTTGCTATTTTATTTCGTTTGTCGACAGATTCAATTGTTACATAATGTTGTTTAAATTAAATGCTTCATTCATACATAAAAAAAATTGAATGGCAAATGGACATTGTATATTCATATCCATATATTCTACAAATTCCAAAGAAAGCACATAAAATAAAATATAATTAAAAAAAATTTCTATACTTTAAAAAATAAAAATTCTACAATGTGTGACTAATATAATTTGATATAAATTTTTTTTCCATTAAAGGATACAATGTAGGTAGATATTGATCCATTATACCGTATATGCATTATATGTACTTTGTATACATATTTATTAAAGAAAGGATGAAATGAAACATATAATATTATGTAAGATCACATATGATGTTATTTGTATTTGACAAAATATAATAAAAATGAAATTCTAAACTGTTTGTAAATTTAAAAAATTTTTTACCACCATATTTTAAGTTTTAAAATTAAGAAATATTAATTTTGTCATACTTTGTTTTGTTAAGTGAGAAAAAAACCAATTTAACATACTTCTAAGTACATTTATGTAAAAAAATAACACTTACGAACTATTTACATAGTAAAGAATAATAATCATATAATAATTTAACTTCTACGATCACCGTACTGTTAGTTCAAAAAATGATCATGCTCCTACATCACTAAAAAATATCAACAAGGCCCATTAGCAAAAGATAAAATCCGGACATGTAGTTTAAAAAAATAAGGATATTTTTTGTAGTCAAGAAAAATTATTTTATATGTAAATCAAAAATTTAATAATAAAATAATCTTGTTAATACAATTTAATAAAAAAAATTCTATTGACAACGTATGAAACAATTATGCATCATACAGAAATATTGCTCAAAAATAGAACTATAAATAGGAATTTAATATATTATTTTATTATTCCTTTAATTGTATTTAACTTCTACTTTGTCAAAAGGATTCCATTTATATTTATATACAATTTTCTAGTAATCATCAATTATTTTGTTTTTGAATGTATTATAACTGCATGTAAATATTTAATTATTGGTTATCGAATCAAATATAATAGAATATGTAGTGTGTACAAATCTGGTACATATAAGAAGATGAAGATAATTTGAAATGTTCTTAATTTACTTACAACTTTCCAACATTGTAGAAATATTTATCAATTCTAGTATTGTTGGTTTCTTTTTCAGGAATAAATAATTTATGAGACAACAAGAATTTAAGATTTTATATTACTATTCTTTCACTTATATTTATAATCCAATATCAATATTGGGTCAATAAAATTACAGAAAACATTATGGATATAATGTTCATTATGAATATGTATCTCTATGAAAATTAAATAAAAATAAATTTAATTAAGAAAAATAAAATAATTTAATTTTATTAAAAGATTTTAGGGCGATTTAGTATCAAGATCAAGTAATTATTGTAAGGAGAATTGATTAATTTTATTAAATTTTGTGTATCATACTTTTTTTTATGTATTCTAAAAATTTTGTTTTCCAAAGCTTTGGAAAACGCTTAACAAGTACGTTTTTCATCAAAAATTAAATTATTTTATTTTCTTTCTGTCCGTCTGTCCGTCTGTCCTTCGGGCCCTCATCTAAACACTTTAAGCTATTGAATTTAAACTTCAAGCCGAGCTATTCCTATTTTATTATTTTTATAATCAAAAACTATTAATTAAAAAAAAAAGTAAGTGTAAGGATGAAAAAATTAAACTTAAGGTATATAAAGTGGAACCTTATTGTATTTAAGTTACGTGCCCATTAAATAACTAATTTCATCAATGAGATAAATTTACTTTGCCCAAAAATTGATTATTTTTAAAATATTTTTATGAACCAATGAAGATAATGAAGACACAAAAACCGACTAAGTTTCAACTTTGGCTTAATTTTCGCTTAAAATATTTTTCAACCTTAGTATTTTCGTTTGCACAGACATCGAGCATGTAGAAGTGTGTAGGTACTTGTAAAAAGGAAAAAAATTGGTCAATTAGTAAGAGCTGTAAGCTAATAAAGCCTCTGTTTATTTCTACATATCCATATATATAGAATTTTTTAATAAAAACTGATAATTTATTTGTCGGAAATGAATCAGTAATATTTAGTCTGGAATCTTACCAAATTATTTTACATAAATCTTAACCATCTTTCTGATTGTAACCGGAATGTCATAAGACATTACAATAAATGCTTAAAAAATGTAGTTATATAATAGTTAAAATAATTCTTTCAATACTTATTTTATGTGATCGATTCAGCAAACTATAAATAATTAAATACTATATGTTTAATAGTTATATAATATTATATTATAATATCTATAATGACATAATCTCTTGTCATATATTTTAACGAGCCCTTAAAATATGTTTCAAAAGATTGCAAATTTACTAAACATAAAAAAAAATTATATGTATAACAATATTATATTTTAAATAATAAGTATTAGTAATAAGAAATTTGTAAATTTGAAATTCATCGATAAAAAAATTAATTACACATAAATAATTAATTCATGTTTATTAATTTTTAAAAAAATTTTACAAGTATTTTAAAAGAAATATGTACCTAATTATGCATCTCTCAAAACAAAATTTAGAATTAAATTTAATGAACCAAATTTTTATTGTGTAGAATTTTTTTTACATAAACTTGATCAAAAATAAATTTGAAAAAATAATATATAAACATATACATAATAAAATATAAATTTTCAAAGCATCTTAACTGAACATTCAAGCTTTATAATATAGGAAAAATTATTCTATATACATTCAAACCAAATAGTTAATTCAATGAATTTGAAAATATAATTTTATTGATTTTATTTTTATTCAAATTAAAAATACTTGTAAAAAATATTTGCTAAATTTTGATTAAAAATTTGTACATAATATCCCTACACTATATTGAGTTTTAAGATTTAAAATGTAGTTTTAAAATGTTTGTTATTGTGAGAAATTATATTTTGGTATTATATTGATAAAATTTCTTTTAAAGAATATTTTACAAAGTTACATTTATTTATTTATGTGAAAATTTAAAAAGCTTTGCAAAATAAAAATTCAGTTTTAATAAAAGTAAATAATCATGTTTGCACTTTTTGTTTTATAACTACCTCAGGTTTAAAAGTACTATATAAAGTTTATTGGAAAATGTATAAATTTATTTATTTTTCCACAAAATGTTTTAATTGAACTTGGTAAGAATAAAATAATAATATTAAAAAATATTAAATTTTGAAGTACATACATGTTTTCAGGGATTTATATAAATATTTTTTTCACCAAAAATAGGTGTACTCATGTATTCTACACAACAGGACAAAAATTTTTTGAAAGATGATCGAGATGTCGCAAGTCTGTATTACAGACCTCTGTTGAAGCAAATAAATAAGTTAAGGTTTGAATGCGACTGAGAATTTTATATGGAACCAATTGCTGTACCTTCTTATTTTTTTAATTCAATTTCTGTAATCTGGTATTTTCCGTTCCGTCGAATAAAAATAAAACTTTTGAATATTGAAGAATTATATCAAGAAAAAATAAGAATAGTAA
Source organism: Hybos culiciformis (assembly GCA_964007475.1). Classification (NCBI taxonomy): domain Eukaryota; kingdom Metazoa; phylum Arthropoda; class Insecta; order Diptera; family Hybotidae; genus Hybos; species Hybos culiciformis. The sequence continues at coordinate 82,051,346 of OZ023274.1, forward strand.
AACAAAAAAGCATAAATACAATAAAATAAAATAAATACAATAAAAATTGCTGCAGTCAAAATGTAACAGAATTTTATTCTTACTACTTATTTGAATAAAATAAAATTTTTCACATAAAACTAATGCAAGAAAAATTTACTAAAATTTTAAACTTTTCATTAATTCAATTAATTCTTCTTAAATTAAGTTTTATTCATTAGTTTTCTTATTTTCTTCTTTTTTTTCATCAGCTTTATTCTCTCCTTCTTTGTTCTCTTCTAAAAATTTATATTTTTCACGTTTTTTCATTAGCACCCCAGTAAATTTTCCATGTTGTATGTTTGGAGATGGAGTTTTTCCATCCAAGTCTATTGCATTTCCAGCATTAGATGAAGAATCCGAACTTTTATCATTTTCTGAAGTTTTAATCGTTATTTCGGGAGAAATTCTGTTTTCTAGATCGAAATCATTTGATTCAAATAAATCACTGTCACCAGGTTCTTGTTGTAATTTACCATCATAAGCTTGAAGCATAGCTTTTAATTTCGTTGCATGAAATTTATACTGAAATTAAATATTTAATAAATTAATTATTACGCCGATTTTAATGAGAGTTATAAATTACAATGGCTATTAAGTTTGGAAGAGACTTACATTTTTTAGATTATTTGAAAATTGATTGTGATTGAATTTAGAACACGAAATGATAATCGGAGAAGAATCAAATATTTTTGAAACTTAATAAAGCAAATCTTAATATGAAACTCATATGGTTAGTTCTCATTATAAATAAAACATTAAGTTGAATAAAATAAGGTAAAACTAATTTAATATTTAATAAAAATAAATAAATATCTTTATTTTTTTTAAATATTAAAACTCCTGTTAAATAAACAATTCAAGAATAGTCTTTTAATTAAAAAATTGATTATTGAAGATTTGTGGAACTTAAGGATTATGAGTTTAAAAATTTTGTAAATAAATATTTTCAAATTAAGGTTTTTGGAAAAAAAGATTTTGGAAATAAGTAAAAAAAAAGTAAGGAATTTGGTACTTAGGGATTCTGAAACTAAGAGTAGTCATATAACCTATTAAACCAACCCGTATTTGTTTTTCCCCGTATTGTTTTTCCAAAATTTTACTTTCACATAATTTTTTTCAACAGAATTTAAAATACATCATATACTAACCTCTGTTGGTAACACATGATTATGAGAAACTTTAACGAAATTATTGAAATTGATCACAGCAAAATCAATTCGCTCAGTTTCATAGCAAAATAAAGCAAAATTTAAATATATTAATGGATTCTTTAAAGCATCCGGTAATTGAGCAGCCCTCTCAAATGCAGTATATGCGTTATCATAATCTTCTAGTTTCCTTAAACAAACTAAATACATTTTTTTTAAAGAGTTTTTTCTTTTTCTACATTATAAAATTGTGAAAAAATTAAAGCTCAGAATATTTTTTAATTTTTCCCTCCATTAATTTATAATAAATATTTCATAAGTTGAAAAAATTTCCAAATTTGGCATTAAAGTTAGTCTCAATATACCTATAAGAAACACAAAATTCGCAATACCCTTATTAAAAACATGAATCCTTTCTGAAAATCTGAATAATTTTCTTTTAATTCTATATTGCATTTAAAGTTTGAATTTTAATTTTATGTTTCCCATCTATATTTTTATCTCTTAACAATTAGTATTTTAAGTATATGGACATTTGTACATTTATTTTCTTATATCCTTAGTGAAAATACATTTAAGAAGTTATACCCAAAATATTATTTGTTTAATACGTTGCGACGTTGCGAGAAAAACTGCCGATAAAATATAATAAAATTATTTACATACTTAGGTTGAAAATAGAAAAGTATAGTAGAAATTAAGTGAAAAAAACTGATAATAAATTTTCTTCACATGTGAACAGATAACAAATGATTTGTTTCTGTTCACATGTGATACTTACTACCAAGTTGCATATAACATTCAGCACTATCTTTCCGTAAATTTATTGCAGCCGCCAAAGTTTGAAAGGCGCTAGCATATTGATCAGCTGAAATGTACAAATTATTTTTTTTAAAACTGAACTTATTCTTATATTAATAATAATTATTGTAATAATTAAAAAAAAAGCACATAACATAAAACCATGAGAACCATTTAATTGTACCAAAATGGAGTACAATGAAATGTAGATAAAATAGAATTCATATACATTTCATTGAATTAACATAATATAACATATACATAATAAAGGTCTGTTTGAAAAAAAAAACAAAATGAGGAATTTAAAAAAAAATTACTTCGTATTACATGAGATCAAATTCGAGATTATTTTTAAAAGATAATTTATCAATGTACCTAAAAAATATTAAAAAAATATTTGTATATAAAAGTTTGCGCGGGAAGAAATTCCAATTCATTATTTTGAAGAATTATATGATGTATGATGTAACATAATAACGTAACATAAAAAAATCCTATTCGATATCGAATGAAATGAATAAAATTTATTTAAAAAGGAATAATATAAATATATGTAAATTTTTACATTATATATACAATCTTCTTTCTTACAAAAATAATCAATATAGGAATTAACTTACACATTATCGACGTTCTGTGAAAACTCAATAACCCCATTTTTGGCTAAATTAAGTTTTATCAAATAAAAAAATTCGAATACTTTATTCTAAATCTTCCTAAAATTTCTATTTGTACTCATTCAAAAGTTATTGAGTTGAAAATTTGCACAAATCGAGAATAAATCCAATTTTTTCATAAAAATTTTTGATGCTTCAAGTTTTAAACGTAAATATCTAAACTATAATAGCTTTTAGTAGTAAGTAAATTTTCACTAAACGACGACACTATGAATAAGTTTCTTAAGTTTCTAATTTTATTTTATAGAATTTTAGAATATTTTTTTTTTTTTTAATGAAGTTAAAACTGAAATAATAACTACAGGGAGTGTACATTTCATCAAAAAAAGAAAATTGTTTTGTCAATATTGTTGACACATTTCCTTTTTAATTGACAGCAAGATTTTTTTTTCTTCATTTTTTCAGCCAAATTTTCTGATCTGTATACCTAGAACCTATGTTTAACTTTAAGAAAAAATATAACAATAAATAATAAATTGGAATATAAATGCAAATATAAAATTTGCCTCATGCCAGATTACTTGAAATAAGTGGGTTCGAAAAAAACTAAAATTAAGTAGGTGTACATTAATGGTTTTCACACATAAAAAAAAATATATAGATATTTTTGGAATTTGGTACAAAAAAAAATTTAAATTGCATTTAAAAGGAATAATCAAAATTAAAAGGATTTAAATAAACTACGTAAGAAATCTAAAAAAAAAAAAAAAGATTTGCGTAAAAAAGAGCAAATTTTATGAAAATGTATTTTCGCCTTCACAAAAAGAATTTTGTACATAATAAATTCAAAATATTTTTCTGAATATTTTTATATCTTAATCTTTTCTTTTTATTGAGACCGTTTTCCATCAAAAATTAAAAAAACGTTCTATTATATTTTCACTTTCTGTCTGTCGAGAACTTAAATGTTTATAACTATTAAACTATCTCGTTGATTTCGATAGTTTACATCCCAAGGTATGGACGATCTCGTTCACTTTCAGGCACTCCAAAGCATGAGATTCTCCGAGTTAAGACAACGGAGTTGTAAGCTCCAAACCGGCGAATAAAATTTATATTATTTTTAATTTTCGAATGGATTCTGATGAAAATTAGTACGACGGAAGATGATATCGATAAAAGAAAATTACATAAAAATTGATTGTGTCCCAGAATTCTGCTAGGGGCTGGAAGCGGATTTCGATGAAAATTGGTACATAAACAGTTGGTGCGAAAATATTTTAAATCCAAATGCTGCTTCATTTATGAGGTACATATTTTATCTATCGATGATCTCCGAAGATGTTTTAAATCATATTTTATGAAAAATCGAACCAGTCGTTTGAAAGGAGTTATGTTGGAAACAAATATACATGGACCAAATTTTTTTATTTTATGAAATATATGTATGTAATAAAAATACATTTTGTTAGTATAGTATATTTTCATTGTATGTTGATTCATTTATTTATTGTATGTACATATTATTTGATGTGCACTTATGTTATGAAACATATTAAATCAATATGTTATATAGAAACGTATATACCGTAATCTTTATTTAAAATAACATATAATATGTTCTTGTTTTTTATTTTCTATTAAATCACAAAAATTGATATGATGTGTGTTTTTCATAAAACGATTACCTACCTTATTTCATAATATTGAAAACCATAAAAATATTTTATTTTCACTTGCCTGTTATAAAAACCAAACTTAAATTATATAGGGAATTGTAGTTCAGTGGCGATATCCAAATGGATTTTCTCAAGCATGAAATTGCCTGAAAATGAAAATAAAATAAAAAGGAAACATGATAAATATTCGATTCATTAAAAACAGTTATTACAACATAAATTATTCAATATTTATTTTTTACATAACTTTTAAAATAAATTGTTTGTAATATTGTAATGTCTACAAACAAAATATACGTTCATTTCACTGTAAAAAAATAAAAATGTTTAGACAGATGTAATTCGATTTACGTGACTTTTGGAAAATCCAGTAATTATTTTATATAAGAGTAAAAAAAAAAGAAGATTTTAAATATTTCATTCTATCCTATTATACCTAACTAAATTATTTAATTCTTGGTTTAATTTCTTTCAAAACTTAAATTAAATAAAAATTCTTTCAGTTCAGCCTAATCATCCAAAGTCGGTAATTTTCCTTAATTTTCTTAATGGGTTGGCTAATAGTATAATATTCACGTAATGTGATGCACTCCTTAATTATTTGACAACATATCGCATTAAAAATATATTATAATTAAAGTAAAAAATATTCTTATTCTTTTATTAAAATTGCACATTTTATTATTTTGGGTTTCATTTATTTTGATTTATATTTTAATTAATTTGTAAAGATTATTTTGAAGTAAAATATTAATATTAATTATTTAAAATTTCCTGACAAACATGCTAGTTTCTAAAAGTTCTAAATTTTAATTATGGCTTTATTATCAACGGAAAAAATATTTTCAAATTAAAAAATTGTTTAAGTTTATAATTCCAGAAGAAATACTAATTTTGATTGCATTATTTTTTGAAACTTTTAAAACAAAATGTAGTACATACATCAATATACAATATTTATTACGAATTTATCTTTAAAATAAAATTCCTTTGAGTAAAACATTTTTAATGAAATTCATACCGTAATCAACTTTTTCTTTTTGAAAAAGCATAGACCAATATTATTCCACAATTCTGCACTTTCAAGTTCATCTCCAGAAATTTTTTTATATTTTCCAAGAGCACCGTCAATATCATTACGAGACTGAAAAAAAATAGTATAAATAAAATATGTATGCACGTATAAATGAATTTTGTAAAGTTTTATTATTGCTTTGTCATATAGTAGAAAAATAGATGGTAGAATTAATCTGAACACAAATTTAAAGGTACATGTTATATGTATAATATACAAACAATCATAAATCACTTAATTGTAGGATTCTTGTTTGTTTGGGTTGCCAGCAAAATTTACCACAATCAATCAAATCATTTTGATAAACTTTTATTATTATTATTATCAACATTGAATCAATGCGAAATTTATCTTTTAGAAAGATGTTTTTTTATTGATTTAAGAAGACTATAAATTATCAAGTAAGTGTTTAACATAAAAGTTACATGGTTGTATAAAATTTATATAGTTTTTCTATTCAATATTATTTATAGGTATATAAAATTATGAAATTAAATGAAAATTAAGAGGTTTTATTTTCATCAAGACTTTTCTATTTGTATTCACTATGTAAAAAGTTAGATTTCAGTGCTGTTATTGGTCAAAATTTCGAGAATAAAAATGAAAAAATTTGTGCTCCTATTGAATTTAATTTAAGACATACAATTATTATTTTTACTACTTACTTGTAAAATTGCACCAAAAGCAATTAAACCTCTGGGACATTTTTCATTGATATCAATAACTTCTAGTAACTTATCAAACGCCCTTTGCGAGTCATTAACTTTTAAATAGAGTACCCCAATTTCTGTTAAAATGTCAGTGTTTTCTGGAGAAATTCTATACGAAATTAATGTAAAACTAATTTATTACAATATACAGAAAAAATTTAAGTATACATTAGGTATTAAGAAAGAACATAATTATATTTATACGATAGGATATTTTATGTTCTACACAAAATTATTATTGAATTTATTTCATAATATTATTGGTCAGTTATTATTATAATAATAATTTAAATTTATTATCTGTGATTAAGAATAAAAGATTAAAAAAGGGATTTTTAGAAATAGTTTGAACCTACTTTGTTAGCCCCATACTGAAAGTCTATGTCAAAAGCTGAGGCACTGCTCGTTATTTATCTGGCAATAATGTAGAGACCGAGAGTGTACCATTTGTTTTTTATTTTTTTAAATTAACCCAAATTTGTACGAAAAAGTAGTGTTTTTTTAACGTCCTTATATTTTAATTCGTTTAGCGACCGAAAATTTAACTTTTCATAAACTTTGGAATATTATCTTTTACGCCTAGAAGAAAACATTGTTTTTTCGCTAATTTTCAATAATAAAATCGCATTTAAATAAAACATTTATGAAAGCAAGTGATTTAGATCCTTCCTTTATTGAATTCAAAATGAGACTGATTAAAAATAAATTTAATTTAAAAATTCGATTCAAAATGTGTATAAAGGATAGTTTTAAAAATTCAAGTTGGTAATAGAAATTTATTAAAATGAGAACTTTAATAATTAGATCATCTAACTACAATTTTTTTAGAAATAACTAAAAGAGCTGAAAAATTATAATATATAAAATACTGAATACATAATACGAATTTATTTATATAATATAACACAATCATCACAGCATAAAAAGGTATGAATTTAAAATAAATAAGTACGTACAGGTACAAGTACATCAATTTATTTAAAAAAATATATTCGTAAATTTTTGGTAAGTTAATAATGAAACAAAACATTCTTCCAGTTTCCAAAAAAAAAGTTATTAAATAAATGTGTGTACAAATTTTCAATTCTTGCCTTATTATTTTAAAATTTAAAAAACGTCCTATCACCTTAAATATTTTAAACAACTGAGTATGAATTGAATTCAAAATAAAAGCTTACACAATTCATTACGCTATTGTCTTACCAAAAGTGCCTGAGGGTTAAAAAATTATTTATAATATTAATTTTAATAATAATAACAAACAAGTATTCTTCTTATTCTTGAAATTTTAAAGCGATGTTATTTATTTTGAAGATAAGTAATAAAAAAGATAAATATATTTTTTAACCATGGCGCAAAAGTGGACCTAAGAGGCTTTTCTCAATGTGCCTTTACTGTACGTATAAGGACTCTTAAGAATATAAAAATTAAGTTCAACAAACATTTTTATCATAATTTAATGATGTTACATCTACTTAAGTATACATAAATAGTTACTTAAAATTATTAAAATAAAAAAAAAGATAAAAATAATATAAATTGAAATAAATTATTCAGTTTATTATTTATTTTTGTACTTATAGACTTACTGTAACGAATTTTCAAGAATTTCAATTGCTTTTAAATAATCTCTTTCACGTCTATAAATATCTGACAATTTTTGATAGCTTTCCAATTTTTTACCACATTGAATTGATTTCAAAAAATATTCTTTAACATCATTTTCAAGTGTCGACGATGCATTTGGAATCTTATTTTGTTGTAAATTTTTATTCAATAATTCTCCAATATAATGATAAATATCAGAATCTGGATGTGAAATCATTTTTTCTGTTTCACGAAATATTCCTAATGCTTGTTTATAACGTCCCATTGTGTATCTGGAAAATTACATGGAAAATAATAATATTATATAAAAAAATAAAAATCTACTTTACATACCCAATATACCACGAGTCAGTTATTTGTCTAGTTCATCGGAAATAAAAAACATCATTTGTTAACTAACTTAGTATACTAATGATATGAACACGTTAGCCACAAGGATATATAAAAAGTACGACATGGATCGTATATAGGTGACAAATAACTGACATTGCCCATACATCAAGTGCCTTCGAGCTAGTTATTTGTAACCGTAAATTACGACTGAACGTTAGGTATACGACAAGCATTAAGGTAAAGAATAAAGCTGACGTAGCCGTTAGTTATGAAACTAACATATAAGTCAGAATTAAAACTGTCTCCAGGATCAGTTATCAGGCTGACTACTAAGCTAGTTGTAAATCTTACTTAAATGTCACTTATATGACGGACATCGAAGGACAATTCTATGACTGCCGTCGATGTTAATTGTAAAACATACTTTAATGTAAGCTGACCATTTTTGTCCTCCTAAGGAGGACCTATTCAGAATATTTTTAGTTTTTCGCAAATATTTCGAAAACGGTGCGTTTTTTACCCATTCATATTTTCGAGATATTTGCGAAAAACTAAAAATATTCTGAATAGGCCCTCCTTTTAGGAGGACAAAAATGGTGAGCTTACATTAAAGTATATTTTACAATTAACATTAACATCAATTAACAAAATGTCAGCTCATTTAATGGTAACTTTGCTAAAGTAAAAAAAAACTGTTGTAACCAAAATGGCAAAAATAAGAATCAGATACAGTTAATGTTGAAATACTATTTATTATTTAATATAAAAATAATAAAAACAAACAAATTAACATAAATTCTCTTATAAAAATTAAAACATAAATTTTCAAAAACGAAAGATTTTAGTAATTAATATTAAAATTATCGAATGAATCATTTCTAGGGTTAACAATACAAAATTAAACTTTCTGTAATGTTTTTTGAAATTATTAATCAGTAAAATATACCAACCAAGATTTCAGTTTCTTTTATATTTCTTTTTCCAAACCAAGTTATTGTCAATATTAAAATTCTTTTAAAAAAAAGAAATTCAATTAAAAAAATGTTATTGAAGTTCTACAATTTTCTTTCGATGATATTAAGCCAGAATCATAAAGTACATAATTTTTACAGTTTTTCATTGAATTAAAATTAGAAATCAACTCGACTATCTTTTAGATTTGATTTCTTTTAAATAAAATCAAAATCATATATGAATTTTAAATTTAAATAAATTAACATATTATTAACATAAATTAGGACTACATTAACACTGTCGTAATAAACCAGCTTATTTTTTTTTTTATCAATTTTAACTTAAAAACTATGAGTAAAATACATATAAGTACAAAAAAAAATAATTGAGAAATTTCTATGTTTTAAAATTTAAATAAGATTTACAAGAAAGTAGAGGAAAAAGTTATACTAATTAAAAAATATTTCTAACAGACTCTTATACATTTAACAAAATAACGATCTTTCGAGATTGACAAACATCTTCTTAACATAATCATAAAATTTTTGAAAATGTTAAATATAATAACAAAAAAAAATGTGTTACCGAAGAAAACTAAACATTCTCAAATTTTATAGTAGAAAATTCGTATTAATTTGATTAAAGTTAAAAATGTACAATCGGATGGCCTTAAGTTTAAATTAATATAAGTACAGTTTAGAGTAGTCCAGATTTGATAATATTTAATTTAATTTTTTTAATTTTGGAACTACTTAAGAATACATATAACTCGTTGTTTTAGTAGAGGACGAAACTCTTGCATATTTTTACATAAGTTTGCAACAAAAAAAAATTACAAAAATCCTAAACTGAACTTTGGTAAATAATAAATATGTATAAACAATAAAATTAAGTTTTTTAACTTAATATTTACAATTCTGATGCCCTTCATCTCCTCCATTGTTTTCAGATATTTTCCACGATAACAAATCATTCAATAATTCCTCCATTATAGGATTCTGACCATGACGGGCAACCTTAAAGCACAATATTTATAATATTAACTATTATCAAATAAAAAAAAAAAAAGAGTTTTTACCTCCTCTCTGGCCTGTTGATCCAATTTTTCCAAAATATCACGAGTATATTTAAAACTTCCCAGCTTCTCTAATAAGTTGATGCAGTACTTTTTTACTTCAATGTCAACAGTACGTTGTCTCAAAATATCTATAAAAAATGTATGATACAATAATTATGTTATTATAATTAGAAGTTAAGGCTATTTAATTGCTTATAAAAAAAATAATCTAACTACAAGAATGACAATACTCTCTACGTTCAAAAAAAATAAAAAAAATTCAGTCAGCGAAGAAAGATAACACATGTAATGTTACAAATTCACTTTATATGTATTTAAGAATTATGGGGTTTTTTCCAACATCCTCCAAATATACAAATAAATATGAGATATGCCGTAAATGCAATCACTCTTCAATGTCACTAATTACTAATAACTATATCAATAAAAATAAAACTTACGTAATACTTGTTTATCATTTTTTTGGTTTTGTACAGCATGTATAATTGGAAAACTGAATTTTCCTTCAGTTAAATCTTCACAGAAGCTTTTATTTTCGGAATACTAAAAATATTATTTTTAACATTATGATATGTTTGATGTAAATTTCAGTTACCTCTTTTAAACTTAAGTTACAATAATCATCACGTATTTGAAAATATAGGCCCAAAATAGCCGTCAATTTAGTAAAATCATCTTTATTTTTACTAAACAACTGCATTAATCGAATAGCTAACATAAATAAACCACCTGTTTTACGGATTGTCATCAATTTATATTCGGATTCCGTTGGACATTGAAAATTATCACGCCAATAAATTTCCATTCCTTGGCCTCTATGTAATTCCAGCAATTGTTCAGTATAAACTTTAGTAGCCTAAATTTAAAAAAAAAATAATTAATTTCAACCATGATTATAAAAATAATTAAGCCTTATTGTAATGTAACTTGAGTTGTTGTAATTACAAACCTCTGGATGTTCTAACTCCTGAACCTTTTGCAATGCCAAAAATAAAACATAATTTGCAACATTGATAGTAGTGGCCACACCATAAATTGAATGGGCCACTGGAATTCCTCTGCGTAGTATGGAGTTATCTTCGATATCATCTATCCTAAAAAAAAAAGAAACGAGAACATTCAAATAAATTTTTATCATTTGAATCTAAATTAAAGAAAAGCTGAAAAATCCATATAATTATTAATAAGTATAATTGTTTTGATTTCATGGTAAAATCTTGAAACATATTAAACATTAATTTTTTATAGGTACCTAAGTATTTATAAGCACGTATAAATTTATTTTGAAAACGCCCAAAAAGACTATGCCAAGAAATTGTGTTTGATATGTTTTTCCATATTGAAATTTAAACAATAAATTTGGGCAATTTCAATTAATGGGAGGTTTATTTCCGAAGTATCTAAAATCTAAAATTAATGAAAAAATATGGACAAACAAACGAAGAAAAGGCTAAAAAGTATTTCGAAACCTACAAAATAAATAATCCAATAAATATATTTTATCAAATTATGTTATATTGTATCAAATTAAAAAATATAATAACCATATAGTTTTTAAAAATTTTGAAATGAAATAAGGATTAAGAAAATAATACGTTTTTAAATAACTTTTGAAATTGAATAAAAATATAACTCTAATAAGTTTAGAGATATATATTTTGTGAATGAGTTAATTTTAAAAGAAAATTTTAATTATAATTGTTCTACATTAGTTTGGAGAAGTCTTAAAAAATACTTAAAAAAAAAAGATAGAAAAATTTTACGTAAACATTTTGGATAAATTTATTGTTTTTTTTTTTAAATCAATAATAATCATAATATAATATATAAAAATAATGGTACAGTGTTTAGAGAATTGGATCATTTCAATTTTAAGGTCAATAATAAAAATTTCAATTCTGAATTTATTTATATTTAGATAAAAGATGTTTATAATCAATTTATTGAAAAACTATGAAAATTATACTTATTATACTTATGGAAAATTATTTTTTAATAATTTTTAAATAGGGTAATTTATAATATTAGCCAACTGTTCATATTTTTTTTCGAAGATCGAACTAAGTACATTTCTATACTATTTTATTTCATGGAATAGATTCGGCACGCCGAAATAATGGTTTGAGGAAAATCATTTTTTTTGGCACGATACCTAAAATCTAATTGCGACCACTGATATATATGATATTTATTAGATGTAGAGTAGAAATTAGATCTTAATTCTCGAACTTTTAAAACAATATTTTTGAAAATTAAATTTAGAAACCTTTTTTGCTTGTTTTATACTTACAATAAACTAGAGTTGTGTAACATTTGTACAATTTCCCCAATTAGAATTAATTTTTCTTGTGGTATATCCAACCAATGATTGAATGCCAATGCTAATTTTGAACGAATCTGTTTTCCGGGAATTTGTTGTATATAGACAAATGGCTGTAAAAGTATCTAAAAATAATTTTAATTATTCTCAATTAAATTTTAATAAAAAAAAAAAATTAATTGCGGTTAGCAAAAATAAAAAAAAAAAAATTGTTTGATATCATATTAGTCTAGCTGTATTAGAGACATTTATGGTGCTGAGCAGTATGTAGCAATAATCAATAATAAATAGCTTACTTTCTCTTTACTTAAAGCAACATTCATCATTATCCTTTTTTGTATTTGACGACATGAAGTTAATATTGAATTCATCGTTATATTGCATAAAACATGCATGAAATTACATAAAAACAAAATTAGCTAAATGAATGTTAAGAATGAAGTTTTTTGATTTGTTTCAAAGCCCCATGTTTGACCATTTCATTGTCCAAAAAAAAACACACAAAAATATATGAAGCAGGTAATTAAAAAAAAAAGAAAGAATAATTCATTCTTCCTTCAAGTTCATTGGGTTACCTCAAAGTTTGATCATTTTAATTTATGTGTAAATTGTAGGTAGATACATGCTACCATGTAAGTCAAGTCCAACATTATTATGACTAAGTAGGTAGTAGGTAGGTAGGTATCTAAAATTATCATTTTAGATAATGATATTTTTGCGGATCTTTTGCTCAGATAAATAATATAAATAATATTTTCCTTTTTACCATTTGTAATGAAATTGAATAATGAATAATAATAAGTATATTATTTACCTTGTATTAATAGTGATTTAGGGAGTATTTATATTTCTACTATAATTATAATATGCAAATGAGATACAACTGAACATAAATGCTATTCTGCATAAATAATGTCTGGAAATAAAAACGCAATTCATTTAATGAGTGTCAAAATTTTGTATAAAATTTCTTTCTAATTTTACTCCAAATACATGAAAACATATTTATTGATTGCTTCCTTAATTTAAATTTTCATAAATAATTTATAGCATTTTTATTAAGATTTTCTTCACAATTTTTATTGAAAAAGTTTAATATGGTGTTGAATTTTTAATGAAATTCGATTTCAAATAATAAATATACATCGATAATCCTATTAATCAAAGTATTATTAATATAATATAAAATTATAAAACGGTTTTATTTTTTATCTCAAAATATCATAATTTGTATTTGCACTTAACTGAGACTTTTGATAAACTTAAGACTGAATTTAAATTTTGAACAGAAAACTGACGGAAGCATTTCGAAATAAAGCAATAATATTTTTCGTAACAAAGTTGTGAACGCCAAATAACATTTATTGAATTGTGACAAAACATAACAATACACTTATTTTTATTTGAATACACATATAATTTTTTTTGTATTTGTAACATAATACGAAATTATTAAAAACATAATTTTTGTCACTTACTTGATCATAAAACATTTTATATGATTTTTGTTTAACCAACTTATATGCTATTTTATAACATTGGAGGTACAAAAATACAATAATGTATCCTAAGGTCCTAATAACTTTAATATGAGTCCTTTTTGTTTTTTATTTTGTAGATTCCAAGTTTACTTTACATTAGCTTGCGTCTTTGTCGTAGGTATTAAACACTTTTTACCGTTTTCTTGGTTGAAATGACTAATTATAGTGTTTACGTGCACATATTGTGTTTAAATTTATATTATTGTGATATTTTTTTAAAATTTGATTTATTGTGTTTTACATGTATCGAATAAATTAGAGATTAATATCCAAGGTAAAATAATATGTTTTTATAATAAATTGTAGTGCTTTGTTTTATTACATATGTAGTAATGTAGAACAGTGAAAACGTTTTTAATAAGTTTTTAAGAAATATATTATATATATGAGAAGTCTACAATATATCTATAACAAGGAACCAGTTGCAGTCGATAGAAAAAATACTTATAAAATAATTCAAAAATCTTGATCGATTAAAAAAAGGTTAAATAATATTTAAAAATAATTAAAATTGATTATTTCGTCGCTGTTAAATAAATTTTAATTACCACTTCTAACCATTTTTTTTTTTCATTTTGAAAAATTTTATTTTTTTGAAAATATTTTTGGGTCCAGCATAAAGTATGTTTTTGTCTTTCAAGTTTTACTAAAATAATAACATCACAAATCATAAAAATATTTATATGAATAATTTGATTTGAAGAAAAATGTCTAGCTTTTAACTAAAAATGTAAATTCCAATAACTACATTAGAAAATAAGTATATATGTATGCAAATTCTGATTTTAAAATATATTTAAATCAAAAACAAATATTAGGTGCAGTCAAATAAGATCGAAGCAAATTTCAGGTATTATAGTAATTCCTTTTTAACATTAGTGTTGGCTTTATTTCGGTTTCCCATTGTGATATAAAAAATCTTAAAAATATACCCGATAGAGTGCCATTTTAATTTTTTTAATTTTATTAACCTATTTGTGAAACAAAACCCCGAATCAATTGAATTGAAAAAAATTAAAAATAAATATAAAATGATTCCTACTTTAATTATAAAAATATTGTGTAGAAAAAAAATTATAAAACTTTTCCTAACTTAATACTTTCTTGTATACATAATTAATTTTTCATGGAAACTTGAAATAACGAGTCTAAATCTAAAATGATAATGATTTCAGAAAATTTTCTGAATTATATTTACCTTCTGCTCCGTAAATTCTAAAATATTTTCAGCAATACCTTCTGATGTCCAAAAATAACCATTAAATCCCTTTGGAATTTTGATGTTGTCTGTGGCAAATGTTAAGAAAAATGTCAGATGTTGATACTAAAAGTTTAACAAAAGAAAATTAAAATTGGTATAGGCAGGTTTGGTACCTAACACCAACTGTCTCGGATTTAACATTTTAGGGACCACCTCTATTACCTACCCAAAAATAGGGCAAATCAGGCTCAAAAAAAATTTTCATACTAAAATGTATGAAAACTTTGGAGGCCCCTATCTCCGAAACGGGGCCTTTGTCTCAAGAACTGATTTCAGTTTTGGGAGTTTGGCACCACCTCTGCCCCCCGTCCAAATTTCAGCCGATTCTGAGAGGTTCAAGGAAACTGTAGTTATGCCGACCACCACAACAAGGAATTCCCGGAAATTCTTCAAAAGACGGCTCTACTGTTTATCTAAAAAAAAAATTAAATAAAAAGTGTAAGTTTAAATTTAATTTTTATATCCGAAAATTTACCATGGGGTTTGCTTATGTATATTTTTTTATTATTATTATTATAAATTATAATAATATTTAAAACCAAAAAAAAAATTATTATAATTTGAAAAAGTTTGTTTTCATTCAAATTTTTATCCTTGAAAAACGAAAAATTTGTCCATTTTCTTTTAATATCCTATGTAGAATTCTTTTCTTTATTATTATGTTTTTTTGTTTTTTTAACTCTTTTTGCTTTAATAATTTAAAAAAAAATAAAATAAAAAATATAAATAAAATAAAATAAACTTACCTTTTTTTTATTTTTTATTTATTTTATTTTATTGTTGTTTAAATTTTTTCCATCACGTGCTTGTTTTTCAAAATATAATGAAATTATAAATGTCAACTTATCAACAAAGTCAACAAAGCAACAAATAATTGACGCTGTTGTCAGCTTTACGTAAACTGGCGCTTATGTACGCCTTGCAATTTCCTTTGATTTAGCAACATATAATAAGCAATTTATAATAGTTATTTGTACAAAAATAACTCACGTTGCTGTCAGCTTTACGTAAACTGACATTTATGTACAACCAGTAACTGTTTGAAGAGAACGATTACCGTAATAAGTCGCTTACACTCAAAAATAAGATAGACTGCAAGGTCAAATATTTGTTTCGACTTAGAACATAGTTCAATATCCGACACAAAAGTCGGTAATTTAAATTGGTCTTTTCAGCTGACCTTAAAACTGGCGGCCGGGACAAACTCCTGTTTATTGGTGTTCAGGTTAGTTTCAAAACTAACAAACAAGTCGGAGGCATATTTTAAGCCGGTGTGCCAAAAATATGTTAACTATGAGTGAACTTGTAGGCCGGTTCAGTAATCGACGCCCATGCCAGTACAAATACTTGACATTTCTTTGCGAACTGGCGCGATGGTATATTGGGATAATAAAATAAATTGGAATAAATTGAATTGTCCTCTTTATAATAAACATATTTATTATATTTCAATTCTTAAAGTATCTATAAATTGGGAAAAAATACAATTTTAAGCTTTTTTATAGATACATATTAAATTATTAATTAAGTATTAAAATTTTGTTATCGTTTATTTCAACGAAAATCTTTATTTTATATTGTTTTGAATAAATAAATGAAAATTTCAAATGTTTTGGATTCGATCTCATCAAAGAAAGGCAAAGTTTTTTAGATTTCACAGCATCAAAAAATATTTTATCTATATCTTTATATTGAGCCGTTAACATCATAGATATTAATATGAGTATAATTTGAATTGTAACTATAAGACAGCCTTTCGCGTAGGTATTTTACTCAAACTATTATTGGTTAATTAATCTTTTTAATATTTAATTAGTTTAGTGTTAAAATAAAACAACCAACAAATTGTATGTAATCAAGGATATACATTATTTTTTAATTAAGAACCAAAATATTTCTCATTTTAATTAGATAATATGATTATATTATTATACAGATTCAAAATTACAAAAAGAAAAAAACACAAATTAAAGCAAAAAACAATATCTACTCACAAAGTTTTCCCTATTTCCTTATAAGTTTCCAAATTGTTAGTATTCATTTCAATTGCTTTTTGGAAACTTTTTAATGCTTCCAAGTAGTTTCCTTCAGATTTTTCAATTAAACCCTATTGAAAAAAGAATTAAAATTTCATTTTAACAATGGACAAAGATAATTTTTTTGGAGATCTAAAGTTACCTATTATCATAAATTTTTTGTCTTAAAGAATAAATAATAAAATGTATAATAAAATTAGTTACAAATTATTTTTAAAGGCTTCGTTTTGAACCTCTTTTATTTTTGAATAAAACAAGAAATTAAACGCAGCGGGAAACCTGAATTAAATCTTTTTGGTTATATACCTACTAATTTTTGTACGCGAATTATATAATACTAAATAAAATACACAACATGAGCAAAAAAAACTAAATATATTTCAAGAAATTAAGCAGGAAACTTTTGCTCCGTAGTCATGCTCTAATAAAGATTTGTATAACAGAATCACTTGGAAATCCATATTTCTTTTTATTTTTGATTTGAAATCTTCGGCTGTGATTTTAAGAATAAAAAAATATTGACAAATTACAAGCAAAGCAAGGTTAAAATTTAATTTATTATTATTATTATCTTTTATTACAATATATTCCCTAGTGTAGTGATGACATCTTTTTCTTTGAGTTATTATCAAACAAAAATTATAATGATTGAAAAGAAAATACTAATGAACACAAAATTGGCTTAAAAAAAAACATATTTTTTTGTAACAAAAATCCAATCAAAATTACAATTTTCTTTAAAATGATAGTCTATCGTCAAGGTTTCAAATTGGTTTAAGGTTATTAACATAAATAATATTCTTATTTGAAACGATATATGTGCACTCGTACCTAATTCTGTGCATACCTACTTTTCAATTTTTGAAACTAGTAAATTATAACATTCCTGGCCCAACTGAAATCCATAATATGCAATGATTTTTATATTTTATTTATCTACATACACAGAAATATCGTTTTTACTATTATTATTATTGATTTCTTTGTTTCAGATTTCAGTTACGTTACTCACTCTAATATTTCGCATTAAAGAATCATCTTATGTGTATTATTTTCGTTTTCTTTTTAAAGTGAATAAAAGTTACGGTAGCGTAGAAAAACTCTTATATTTTCCATAGCCATATATACATATATATTTTTGTCCGAATCTAGCACTATTAGGTTAAAATAGGTACTACAGTTAACTTACTTGAACGAAATATAAATATTCAGAACTATTATTCTCGGATAATTGTTGTTCAATTAATTGTTTACAAATTTTATAATTTTGTCGAGCATAATATAAATGAATTAACCAATTAATGTTTTGAGATTCATATTGTGATGACTTTTCAACTGAAATTAAAATTATACATATTTTTTATTTAATTAAATTTAATCAAGTTTTCTTCTAAATAAAAAAATGGAAATCACGAACATTGTTTTTTAATTAATACCTTTTTTCACAACTTCAAGAGAAATTGTTGTTTTGCCATTGCAAATAGTTTCAGACATTTTATTTATGAATAATATTATTTAATTCTTGTTTCTTAATAATTGTTAAAGAATTTATTTGATTTATTTCTAAATTAAATTAGTTATTCGGATATTGTTTTGTTCAATTAAAAAACATAAAATTATATTTTCTATAATGATAATACTTATGAATTATATTTTGTTTACATGAAATTCACTATAGTAACGCTTTTACGGATTAGCAGTTTTAAATTTCTTTGAACGCAATACGCAATAGATAGTTTTTAATTTAAAAATTTCAATGAAGGTATATTTATAATAAAAAAAACTTTCATTTTAATATTTTTAGCTTTTAAGTATAATTAAACTAAATATCTACAATCACAATTGTATGTAAATATAGGACAAAATCTCTGAATTCCTCCAGATGTAAAATTTCTTACCGTTTGCGCTTATATAGTCATATAATTACACACAACATTTATTATATTGTTGTTTGGATGCCTTTCTACTACAATAGAGATATAAAATGTATTGACTTAGAAACTCTTGATTTTTGACGTAAATTTTCAATAGGTATTATGCTTACCTAGGATATAATGAAAACTGTGAGGATTTGCTAAATTTATGCTCTTTTGTAATACCAAAACCAGGTGTAAGAACTGGTGCGGTGTCTTAAGGTAAAGGGACATAACGTAAATTTACTTTATGTCCACATGAAAGCGACATAAAGTAAATTTATCTTATGTCTTTATTGAAAAGTGACATAAAACAAATTTACTTTAAGTCGTTTTTGTTCTTTATTTTAAGTAAAACGAAAAGTGACATAACATAAATAAACTAACATTTTCAAAAAAATAAATTTTCGTTGCCATGCTATAAACCCTAAAGAAAGAAGACCTAATAGGTTTTATTTCACATGGAGATGAGAAATAAAGCCTAATTCGTCGATTTTTTAAATTAGGTTTAATTTCTCTTCTGAATGTGAAATAAAGCCCTTAGGCGATTTGATCTATTTTATGTGGAAAAAGCGTTTCGTAAAACTGGGGACGGCTGCCGTTATTTTTTTGGAAAAGGTCAAATTACTTACTTGATTTCATTTTTTTCTAAATTATCTGAAGTTATAATTTGTTATAATGTCAGCAAAAAGCTTTTAGTTTATACATAAGGTACTAACGTTATATATAAGGTACTTTGGTTGTAGAGAAAAAAATTCACATGTACATAATTATAATAATCATAATTAATTAAAGATTGTTTATCAAAATTAAAAGGAATTTAATTTTTTTTTATTGAAAATTTCTTCGTTGATTTTAGGCCTTTTCCAAAAGGATGTTTTTCAAAGAACTTTTTTTTAAAAGTTTCGTACAATTTATTTTATGTCCACGTAAAAGCGACATAAAATAAATTTATCTTGTGTCCTTTTAATTCTTTACTTTATGTCACTTTTCAATAAAGACATAAGATAAATTTACTTTATGTCGCTTTCATGTGGACATAAAGTAAATTTACTTTATGTCGCTTTACCTTAAGACACCGCACCGTAAGAACTACTCCACTATTATGTTCCCTTTCAAAGAATTAACAATGGATTCTTTGCGCCTATCTCAAATCGCTTGCAAAATTTAAATGTGTGTTATGATGTGCTAGATTTTCATTACTTTGTTTAGACAAACTTTTAAAAATATTTTAAGAAGTTTATGAATTTATAGGTAAAATAAATAGTAAGTATTTATTTATTGCAATTTTAACAATTTACAATTTAAACATTTTTTTTCCTGAGTATTATTTAATTATTTCCTTAGAAAATGATTAATACATTTCATATTTCAATACTTTTTGAGTATTAATAATAAAAATTTGTAAGGTGAGCGTAGGTTTAGGCAGCGTTTAATCAAATGAACAAAAAATTTTCATTAGGTATTTTTAATGATATACAAAATAAAATAATCTGCGATAGCTTAAAATTAATGTGTAGCAGTGTAGTAGGTAGTAGGTGCAACTTTAGTTCGCAGCCCATCCTCAAACAAAACTGAAATAAAATAAGTCAAACTGTCGCAATAAGATAAACACGATATATTTACAGATGGTAGTGATACTGTGATTATGCTGTGGTCTGTGGTTGAAAAAATTTAGAATAGTCCACAAAGCAATTTATCTAAAAAGCAACAAATTTCACTGCTTAATTTATTCTTATTCAATCCAATTCAGCCGAAAATAAAATTCAACTAACACTGCTATTTGATAGTACTGCCAGGTATCGCGGTTTTTTCCGATATCATGATGTGAAGTTTATTTTCAACTTTCTTTTTATTTTAATCCATTTTTAAATTATTAATAGTAGAATATTATTTCTACCCAAGTATTTTATACATTTTTAATTTAAAATTAGACTAGACAATAAAAATAAAGGTGATACTGCAGATCCCGTACATTTTGTATGTCACTAGACCTGTAACCTGTGATCCAAATTCTTTAAAGTAGACAACGAAATGCTGCTGGCAACATTTTATAAAAAAGAAAAAAATAAAATATAAAAGTACTTTATATAAATTTTAGAATAAAAAAATTTTCAAATTATTTTTACATAAATTAAAAAAAAAAAAATTAAAAATAAAATAAAATAAAAACTCAGTATTTTCATAAAATCATTTCTAAATCTAAAATTTTAAAGGTAAACTTTTTTTTTTGAGAAGAACAAAAGAAGAAATTTTGAAGGAACAAAAAAAAAAACAAATATTGAACTTTGTTTATTTTTTATTGGAATGAAATTTGCATATTTTTTTCTCAATTTTCCTTTATATCAATTATGAATATGAAAATACTGGAAATGAATCTTTTTTTTACATTTTATTGATTTCTTGACTTTTTTTTTTTTTGTTTAATATTTAATGAATAAATAAAAATATCATTTGCATGCAATTTCTGCCAATAAAAAAAAAAATTAAAATCGCATGATTATTTAAAAAAAAAAAAAATTAATTAATTTTTAAAAACTTAATATGATGAATTTCTAATGAGGAAATAGGTATAATAATAAAAAAAAATAGGTCGAGGGTTTGAGACAAAAATTTCTAACATTTTAAAAATTAAAAACATTTTCAAAATTTTTCAAATTTTTCATTTAAAACAATTTCAATATTTCTCCAGATAAGAGATAGCATATGTTTAGGTGTAGTGAGTAGACGTACGTAGGTACCTTACCTACTTATCTACCTATTGACCTATAATATTAAAATGTTGTCAAACTTATGGAGTATTACATGATCTGACTATACCTAATTATAATTCATGTCCATCTTAGCAATTAAGAATAAGGAAAAATCAAAATTATTGTATATAAGTAGGTACATTATAGGTTTACCTACCTCCATAATAGGTCAAGGTAAAAAAAAAAATAGTATAGATAGATAGTTAGGTAGGTTATAAATGAATTCAAAATTTGGAAAAATGTGCGATAGGTTTAGATATGTTCCAATCCTACCTAACTTTTTTTTTTTGTAAAACCAATTTTTTTTATATAGATTTCAAGATTTAAGACCCAAAAAATCATTCCGGTCACATTCTAATAAAAAATAAATAAGTTTCAGTTGCCTAGTTTTCAAATATCCAATCATAACTTTAAACTCTTTTACTCAGTAATGGATTTACGAATAGGCACACTAGGGTCGAGCCTAGGGCGGCAAAATTTAATGGGCGGCATTTTTTAACAAAAAAAAATTTTCGGACTCTAAAATGGTATAAAACTTTTTAGAATCAGTTAAGGTTAAGAGCTGAAAATCTCCTCAAACTGATTTTAATGTCATGTTGAAGTTAAATGTATTTTTTTTAATGTGTTTTTTTCCGATATTTTTTTATTAGTGCCTAAAGGCGGCAAATGTGTAAATCCGTCCCTGCTTTTACTAGATATCTGCAGTTCGATATATTCTTTTGTGGAATGTTTTTCATTGTCATAGTCTTAGTTTTTATTCTAAGATTGTGATATGTTGATCAGATTGGCTACAAATTTTAATTGAATTTACTATATTCTTAATGTAATTTTATATACCTATAATATTAAAAATTAAATTGTTTGTAATAAATTCTATAAATAGTGCGCATTGAAATAAATAAATATGAATGTGCTAATTACTTTAAATTAGTAAGTAATAGTTATGTAAATAAAAATACATTTTATGTTTTCTTATTATTAATATATTTTTAATACCCATAATAAATAAGTAAGTAAGTACATGTTTTTTTTTAATTGTATTTTACTTTATCAGCGAGTAAGCCTTGTTAGTTCAAAACAAAAAAAAAGAAATAAAATAAATATGAATTAGATTAGTGTATTTTTTTCGAATTCCATTGGAAAAAGTTTGGCAACTTATTATATTCGTAATAAAATTGTGTGCCAATTAGTTTTTTTTTTGTTTTGAAAGTTTAGAATAGTAATTCTAATATTTACTTTTGTAAGCTTTCAATAATGATTAAATGATAAATAAAAACGAATAAAATATATTATGAAATTTTAAACAAAAAGTTTGTTTAAGTAATACCACTGTTTGTACGATAAAATTACTTGCACATATACGGACTCATATTCTTTAAATCAAAATATTTGTTGTGCACATATTTTGTATGGTATTCTTTTGTTGATTGCATTTTTATTAATTTTGTAGAGATTGTGTATTTGTAGGTGTACTTTTGTGACAATCGATTGAAGACTTGTGTAGTAAATAATAAACTACAATATTATAATATATAAAAAAAATTATTAATTTTTTTTATTTAATTTTAGGTAAATCTAATTTATTTTTTTATGAGACTGCCTACCTATATTAATTATTATGGCAACAACGAGGATGACATAAAGTTTAATTTTTAATACGAAATTAATTAGAAAAAACAACAAAATAAAATGATAATTGAATTCAAGATTGTTTCGAGC
Source organism: Hybos culiciformis (assembly GCA_964007475.1). NCBI lineage: Eukaryota > Metazoa > Arthropoda > Insecta > Diptera > Hybotidae > Hybos > Hybos culiciformis. The sequence continues at coordinate 82,074,913 of OZ023274.1, forward strand.
ATAACGAATGCATCATAAAATGATAAGCACAAAAATACAAAAACTTTTATTGGGAATTTGTCTTCTTTTAACTGTAGATGTTATTTGGGTAGCATCGAGTGAATTAACAAAGGTAAAAAAAAAAGAAAATTTGAAAGCTAAAAAAAAAAAATACAAGCGTTATGGCTGTGTTAAATTTCAATTGTGAAGATTCATATCTCAAATTGTCTTTCATATTTAGGTATAATTAAATTAAAAAATTCTGTGTTATACTGACGATTTATTCTAATTTACATATTTTTTGTTTTATTAAATACAAGAAAAGGAAACATACACTTTTTAGACCTCACAGTTCTCCAGCCACAGAAAATTTAAGTTTCTATTTTCAAATCATTTTAGAAGGTCGAATAGTCGATGTATGTATTTAGATTTGAAAAAAACATTTAAAATATTGACTACTCAATTTAACCAGCCTTTTAGGAGTCTGCTAGTTTATTAATCTCCCGATTAATCTATCACTATTATATATTTAATTTATATTTCAGTATCTATACCAAGATGAATCATATGATAAACCTTTCTTCTGTACATATTTTAAAACATCTATGTTTGCATTGTATTTGCTAATAATTGGTTTGGTTTCTCCATGGAAAGATACTTGTGATCGTAGTAATTATTCAGTAAGTTTTTATTAGAATTCTAATAAATCAAATAACTTGTACTCTAATCAAAATTATCTTTAATGGTTATAGAATAATAAAATTAGCTTAATCAACGAATAAAAACTTCCGTTGTTGTGGCCAATTAATGAATCTAAAATAATTTTTGAAGCACCCAGATTTTAGCAGGGACGTATAACCATTTTTCGAAAAAATAAAACTGAGGATATTATAAAAAGTCCTCATTTTTATATTAGAAACCGTTGTTTAATTGTTTTCCTATAATCTAGAATTTAGTCGTTGTTCGATAGAATAAAAAATCTTTTGACATTATTTCAATTATATTATATAATGAAATATGTATAGTACCTACATATATTATAGTACCTATCTATGATGTTTATTTTATTTTTTATTCCATTAATTTTTAAAGATGATGGATCAAGCAATCGAAGATGAAAACTATTACGCTGCTCAAAATTCGTTGGTAAAATATTTCTTTACATTAACAAAAAAATAATTTATGATGGATTAAATTTTATTTTATTTTTCAGGGTGATTCGTCTTTTGTTCCCATTCGTAAAACAAAAGAAGAACCTATTTCTGGAACAGAAAGTGATGACTCTAGTATTCGTAGTGTTCGTTTCAGTAAAATGGCAGAAGTTCGAGAAATGTCAGCTCATGAAGCTACTGATGCGCTTCTATCACGTTTATCATATTCAGCTAGTTTAAGGATTTATAGGCAAAAAACCCATCACAAAACTGCTAGAACTGCATTAATGTTTTGCATTTTGGTAATAAAATTTAACGTATGAAATTAATTTAATCAAACAGAAAAAAAATTTTTTTTTTCAGTGGTTTTTAGCCAACTATTTATTCCAATTATCTTTAGAATTAAGTGAAACAGCTATGGTAACCTTGATTAGTTCTACATCTAGTTTCTTTATTTTAATCTTGGCAGCTTTTTATCCATCGTCAAGTGGTGACAAATTTACATACTCAAAACTTTTGGCTGTTTTAATAAATATTGCTGGTGTGGTAAGTATTTTCCATATTAAATAGAAACGATTTTATTTTCATGCTTTCTTTATTTAAGTTTTATTTACGACTTTTTCAGACAATGGTGACAATATCGGACATAAAAGAGACAAAATTTTCCCGAGGTATTATTTTAGCATTGCTGAGTGCGTTTTTTTATGCAGCATACCTGGCCCTTGTCAAAAGAAAAAGTGATACTGAAGAAAAAGTTGACATTCCATTATTTTTCGGTGATTAACTTTAAAAAATTATAGATTTTTTATAATTATTAAAACAAAATATTTTATTACAGGTTTCGTTGGTTTATTCAATTTATTATTATTGTGGCCAATATTTTTCATTCTTAATTTATTAGAGATCGAAACTTTTGAGCTACCATCACAACGTCAGTTAATAATTTTATTCCTAAATGGTTTCATTGGAACAGTATTATCGGAAGCATTATGGTTGTGGGGTTGTTTTTTAACTTCTTCAATAATCGGAACTTTAGCAATGAGCTTACAAATTCCAATTTCAATGCTTTTTGATTTTATATTAAAGCAAAAAATATATTCGCCCTTATTTTATTTTGGTTCAATTCCAATATTTATAGCATTAATTATTCTTACAATATTAATGAAAAATGATGACAATGATCCAGTAGTAAAATTTATCAGAATATGTCACAGAAAATTATTCCGTTGCAGAAGAGGAAATATTGTAAGGTAGGAAAAAATAAAAAACTAAAAACTTTAGATACACAAATATTATGAATTTTAAATCGAAAGAAATAAATTTTTGTTGTTAATAATTTTTTTTGTATTTTAGAATTAATCATGATGATCAGCTGGATCAAGAGTCCTTAATCAATAATTATAATTCTTAGATAGAATGTAGCAGTTAACACATTATCACAAAATGTATGGCTCTTTTAATGAAAGTACCGACTCGCTAAATGATTATATTTTAATGTTGTTTAATTTTAGAATCTCGTATTTTTATTTTCATAACAATAAAAAACGTAATTTTTAAGCAATTTTCAACATACTCATATAAACAATTAAGATTATTTTTTTAAAACTTTACATAATCATATAAACAAGTTTTCAATTTAATACTATTTTAGTTACATGTATGTATTGTATATATAATTGCTTTGATATTTGGCTCTTTTGTTTTAAGATTCTTCATTAAAGACGATCACAATGAAAAAAAAAATTATAATAGTTTTACTAATTTCTTTTTTAATTACAAAGTTTAAAAAAAATATTTATTTGCATTATTAATATTATTATAATGCATTGGCTCTTTTCGTGTCTTATACGAAAACATCAGAAAGTATTAAACGAATCAAATTTTTGTTTTTGCAATAATATTTCTAGTACAATTGTTGCTAATTTTCCTGAATATTTTAAAATTTCGTTAATCATTCCTTTTTAAATTTAATATTCATTGAAATTTGAAATAAAATTGTTAAGCTTTTATATTCAAAGCTATAAACAGGCATTTCAAGTTATGCAAACAAACGAATCTGTATTTTTTTAATTGGTTTGGATTTGAAATGATTACTTATTTAATTTTTTAGAAGAATATAAACACTGTATTTGCGCTCAAATTTTATATTTTACTTTCCAAATACAAATTAAAGCATGATTACATCAATTAAAATAAATAAAATATGTAAACTTTATTTATATGCTCCCTATTCAAGTGTCTAAGAAGGGATTTATATAAGAAGTATTATATATTAAGTAGACAATTTCAAATTAAAATTGATTCTAAATTATAATCGAAAAAGTATTTTTTTGTGTGTATTACAATAAAAACCGATAATATTCAACACTGAATTTGAAATAGATGTGTATTTTATTTATAAAAATTTATGTATTTGCAATTTTGACAGAAAAAAAACTTCAAGCGAAGCCAATAAAACAAATTTCAAAATTTATGTAGACTTTCATTAACCTGTTTTTTTTTACTTTGCTATATCAACTCTTAGTGTTGTTTTAAAATCATAGATAATTTCTGCAGATACCTTCTGCACTACATATTTGCAGTATGTAATTTAATATTAAATTTATTGAGTGTAAAATTTGAACTATATATAGATATTATGTAGTTAATTAAAAAAATTTGAGCTCTAAGCAACCTTAACTTTTTCATAAGTTTGACACAAAGCAATGTTCTATCTTTGGTACAAATCTTATTAGGTGTCGAGCATAAACCAAAAAAGGAAAAACTAATGTGTTAAAATACAAATTTAAACTTCTAAATATTCTAATCATTTGGGATTAAAGATAAGTTTAACACATTACATTTTAGACTAGGTTTTCACAATGGTCACTTTACAGTCACACTAACATCAATAATAATTTATTTATAATGTAGGTTCCGTTCTACCATAGATTAAGAATACAGAAAGATGGGAAGTTTCATACAACATTATTTTTGGTATTTTTAAGTCAATGTGTTAGTAAAACAAAATAAAATACGTGATAATGATCAATGTATGAAAAGAATTTTATTTAGTTTTACTAACACCTTCACAATAAAATACCAAAAAAGACTGAAAAAATGTTGTATGAAGCTTCCAATCTTTCTGTATTCTTAATCTATGGTTCTACTTAATTAGACCTTATTACCGGTGAGAATTCAACACAAGAATTCTAAAATGTAATCTCTAGGAAAACTAACAGCAATTAACACTTTTTTCTTCAATGTTGGTGAAATAATTTTCTCGGCGCGCCCAGATTCTAAGATTTCAGGCTTATATAGCGAATTCATCTTAGTATGCTTCGTTTATGGAAATAAAAATAAAATTGTCATTCATAACATGTAAAAATTAATATTTTTATGAAAATAAGAGGAATCTTAATGTTGGGAACGTAACTTTAATGAATCTTTCATGATCCAGATTTCATCAACTCCAATCAATTATATAACTCTTTTAATCATTTCTTAAAAGTAAATTGTTAACTTTAGCCAAAATTAATTTTCATAAAAGATAATTTTATTTTCACTCTAACGCATCGTTAAAGTTGCTTTTTTTCTGTTATATAACTCAAATTTATTTTATTTTACGCATAACTAGAGAATTATCAAGAATGTCAATGTTAAGTGCTTTATAAGAACATAAGTTCTCATATATTGACTATAAAAACTATGATTGCTTTACTTCCAGACCATTCTTGAAATCCGGGATTGGGATGATTTCATTTTCAAAACCAATCATGCTTTATTGTCGAAAGCAAAAAAAAAAATTGAATTTGTTCACTTTCAAAATAATTTATTTAAAATTATTGAAATTTACATTTTTGAAAATTATTTTTGAAAGTAGATCATTTCAATTAAAAAATTTCTTCCAATAATATTATTTTATTTCTTTGCTGCTTGACCAACTTTAGCTTTCTTGGTGCCTCGTACTTTCTTCATTCTGTTTTTACGTTCTTTACGTTGTTTACGAGTTTGTTTTTTAATTTCCATTAATCCGTGTCTTACTAATCGATATTTTGGCTCAAATTTCTTAGCAAAATCTAATGTATCATAGATTAAAGCGAAACCAGTTGAACGGCCGCCACCAAAATTCGTTTTGAAACCAAAACAGAAGACAACATCTGGTGTTACTTTGTACATTGCAGCTAGCTTTTCACGGATTTCTTTCTTATTCACAGAACTCAAACCAGGATGTAAAACATCGCAAACCATTTGCTTGCGAGCCAAAAGGCGATTTGTCATAAATTTACGAGTTCGAATTGTTGCAGTCGACATTTTGACGTTTCCTAAAAATTAAAAAGAGAAGAATCAGTTAGGTATTCAAAAATAACAAATCTTCATATTATTATTGTGGGCATTAGGTTAACTGGCATTAAAACACCTAGAGAAAGTTAAGATTATGGTAATTTTGTAATTGAAATAGGTAAATAAATAGGTATTATTGAATTTCCAAAACATGATAATTTATGATAGGTATTTATAATTACGTTAAAAAATTCGATAATTTTGATTTGACAAAGGTTTTAAACATTAGTGTTTTCTTCAGTCACAGTTTTTTTTAATTCGAATCATTCCGGGATGTAAATATAAGCTTAACACATTAAATTTTGCATTTTGGTCTATAGTTTATAAACAGGATTCATTACTTGTGTGGTTTACATTACTTCACAAATCACAGTCTCTGACTGATATCAATTTTAAAATGTCTTTAAAAGGTTCGACCAGACCACTAGAAAGACCTTACTACTGGTGAGAATTCATAAGAATTATAAAATTATAACTTAATCGCATCGAAATTATTTGAATTATTTTTTTTTTTTGGCAAATGATAAAAAAATCGTAATTAATTTTTATTATTTTAATTTCAGCAATATTTCAATAATCAAAAATAAAAATGTTTTTAATTTTCGAAATGTCAAACATAACCTTAAAAAAGACCCTAGTAAAAAAAAAGAAGGCACACGTGAATAGAAAATAATTTAATCACTTTTTTATTGATTTTTCTTTAATTCTTATTTAAAAACAATTATTTTTATTTAATATCAAACATTAATTTTAATTATTAATAAAATCAAACCTTTAAAATCAAAAAAAATTGATAAACACACGTCTTTCAACCGAGAATAATTTTTACAAAAAGAAAGAAATTTAGTGTTGGGCGCCACATCAAACTTAAGCAGTCGAATTCTTGTTTTTCTGTTTTTTGTTATTTAAGCAGCGCATTGCAAATTTTAGTTTGAAATATTGATAAGTGGGGCGTTGGCTATATTTTTAGTGGAGTGCACATATAAGAAATAAGATATGTATTTATTTCTTATAATAGTGATTCTCCCGAAAAAGTTTTTGGAATAATGAATAATAATATTCTGAATTTGTAATTTATTTTTGACATTAAATTACCAATACATTACCTACGACCTACCTATACATATTTAAAAATAATCATATTATTATTATCTAAAACTTTTCGGAAGAAGCACTAATATTAGAATTGAATCTATAGATTTGAACATTAAAAACTGTATATTTTAAGAACGTAGTATAGTTGGTTCTGAGAACGTACTAAACTGGAACTAAACTACCAGAGACATGAACTTATGAGTTTTTTTAGCTCGTTTTCCATCAAAAATGGAAAAATGGACTATATATTTTCAATTTCTGTGTGATCGTATGCCCGTCTGTCTGTCGCATATCAAATTTTTATAACTATTAAACAAACTACTTGATCGTTTAGATGTGAAATATACTCAATCTCGTTCGTTAATTTTCATTCAAGCGAACAGAAACTACAAAAATGGAAAGACTCCGATTGTGTCCCAGGACTCCCACTGGGGGCCTAAAATGGATTTCGGTGAAAATTGGTATAGGAGTTGAACTGTTGAAGTCAATTAAAGAAACATAAAAAAAGTTTAGCCACGATTATGACCAAGGAGTTGGACCGCATGATCAGAAGGCGATGTTAGAAAAAATAAAAATATATTCCTCAAATATTTTAAATCCAATTGAAATGAAATGTTGAAATGTACGTCATAAATGGAGGGACTCATATATGACGTACGGTTCTATATTTTTGAATAAAATCGATGAATTTTATGGTATTTTCCTAGTTTAGCCACAATTTCCTTCCCAGATTTGCTTTTTTAAACTTTAAACTTTTAAAAAAAAGTTTCCTACCCTACAACCGACGCTAAATTATTGCATTACCAAATTGTTCTAAAAATAATTTTTTAATCTATAACACTCTATTAAAATTTTTTTTTTAATTCATATCAAAATATTTAGGTACATTGTAAATACATTAACTCAGGTATCATTATCATAATTATTTACACCTTTTTTTTTTTTCAAATATTCGAACATTTTTTAGCAAACTCCTTGGCTTGATTACAAATAGGATTAGCCTTCCATTTGGCTGCTGGACAATTGATGAAAGCATCTATAGCTAAACAAGTTAATATAAGAGCAGCTTTTCGATTACATTCATTAGTTGGGATTGCATCACTAGTCCCAATGATCTTACTCACTAGAAATAAATTAAATCATACTTTTAACCGTTTCAATGCCTTAGAATTTGGTAAAAAATACAACTTATTTGTCATAATTCAAACTATATATACACACACGAAATTTTTTAAATGACATTTTCTACAAGAATAATAATTCTTTAATCTAACCTCTTGAAGGACAAGTTTTAAAAGAATTCAACATTATTGGTATAAATATCTCATTATTTATTAAGTTGGTTTTCAATAATTGATCAGCTTCTAGCATATCAACCTCGCGATTTTTTGTAAATAGTTTTGTTGCATTGAAAAGACAATCAGCAAAGCACTACAAATAAAAAAGATAAGATATAGTATATACTCTTATAATATTTTTATAATCTACTATAGTTTAATTAAACTAATAAGGTACATTTATTTCAGATCAAAGATAATGAATTCTCACCTTGTTTGGGACACAAATCAGAACTTTACTGTCTAAAAATTGAACAATTACCTATATAGAAAATGTAACTTACAGGCACCATCGCTAGTTGATCTTTCACCGGGGCAGTACCTGTTTTGCAACCTTGGGCTTTCGGATCATTCAATAATATATCCGGGTATGAACAACATTCTTTTGGATCCTTTAATGGAAAAATTTGATTATACTATGTAAAATATTATTCCAGGAAAATACCAATTTGATGCTTTAACTTTAATTAAATTAAAAAACATACCATAATTGGAGGCGGTGTATTACAATCCGTTGTATTTTGACTGAAAACTGAACTGAACTTCTGAAATTTTTTTTAAAAAAATTATTAAAATACTCAATTGCAAATGCTTTTTATTTCTTTACTTTATTTCTTTGCTTTACACATTTCTTAATATAAATTTGTTCTTATTATTTTTGTATACTCGTTTAGAATTTAGATAATACCTTGATAGTACAAATTTTACTTTTCAATGCTTAATTCGGATTTCAGAGCTCTAATTAATGCACACAGGCTTTTTTAGTAAAAAAAAAATCTAAAAACTGAATACAATTTGATGAAAAAATTTATAGATTATAAGATTATACTTTTTTAAAACAAATTGTTGGATGATTTTATTATTTTCTTTCAATGACGGAGTTCTAAATTTTTAGATTATAAGATTATATACTTTCTTATTGCACTACCGCTTTAACCATGAACCATTAGTTTCTCAAAACTTTTGGATTTTGAATACATGTGTAAATGAGGGCTAATAGTGACAACCCCACTAAACAATATATTAAATTCTAATGAAAAATTGTAAGCTAATAATAATTTATAAATATATATTGAACTGTATAATTTTAATTGATATCATACTTGAAAACTTATAATAAAAATAACCAAATTGATATTTTGCATTTTATTTAAAGAATTTCACGATATACGGTTGCGAAAATTTACAAGATTTACTAAAACTAATATCATGAAAATATTAAATTTATATAAAAATTTTTGATTCTATTAAATTAAATACTTCAATTGTATATTTATGTATGCAATTAGATAGATTAAATAGAATTTATTGTTTCAGACAAAATAATTCGTTAATTATTCAACCAACATTAAGAACAGAGGTGCTTGATTAAAGGTAACTCTCTTAAACGACTCTCGCTAAAAATTTTCAATCTGTTATGATTTCAATTTCAACCAACCAATACTTTTATCAGTTGAAATGAGAACAAATTTTCACAGCGATTTATTAACAAATTTTTTATTTAAAACCGACTTTGAACAAAATAAGCTCTGTAATGTTACATAACATAAAGATGTTTCGAAAATGAACCTTTGGGTTACAAAAAATTTTCCTCTTAAGACTATTACGGGCCATAAAAAATCTTAGTACGCTGCTGATTCATATTATAACAATTAGTTTGAAAAATATTATAATCATAGTGGTTTTTTTCATAAATTGACCTTTTAACGAATTAATTATATAATTTATGTAGTGATGAAAATTTTAATAGAGGACAGATTTTATAATTTTTCTTCCAACATTTTTATAGTTATTTTGTGTTTTATATTTTTTTGTTAAGCACCAATTTCTCAATTTTCATCAAATTTTTCGGGCCTTTTTCATTGCAGACAAGATTTAAAGAGCTTATAGTATTATGTATATTCAATTGCCTTTTAAATTGTCATGTCCAGTTCGTCAATGGAGAAAAAAAATTAAAAAAGTAGATCTTTGAAAAATTATATTTTTTTCAAATTTTTCTTTCAAACATTTGTTTTTACATTTAAAAGGATTAAAAGATGGGGAAAATATACTTGTTGAACCAAAAATATGAAATTGAAGAAGGTACTTAATTTCGTACTTATCTATACACATTTTTTGAAAAAATATAGAGTTGTAAGAAATGTAAAAAAATTGGAATACATGTAGAGAGAACTTCCATTATGTAATTTATTATATAGTTTTAAATATATACCAAAAAAACTATTTGTACGAATAAAAAACATCAAATTAAAATTGAGTAAAATTATTTTTCAACTGAATTCATCCAATTTTTTAAAAACTATCGATAGAGCTTTTGAATTAATTTCTTATCGATCAATTATCAAATTCAAATATTTATGTAGGTACGTTTGATCAGGAATCGTAGGAATAAATCCTGGAATAAATTTTGAAATAAAATGATTAGATTGATCAAGAAAATGTTTCAACTAAATATCTTCCTAAATATATTTACATTTTGGAAATAATTTATATATATTTTTTTTAAGAAAAAACCAATTTTAAAATTATTTGGTACGATTTATTGCACCGCTATTTCATAAGCTATATATATATAATTAGTTAGGTAGATTTTTTAAGCTATTATTAAACACAACATTATATCAATAACTAAAATAAATATAACAATTTGAAGTCAAAAATTCGAGCACTTTTTAAGGAATTCTTTTCCATTATTGCATACCAAACCACCGCGCCACTTTTCACTAGGGCAATTTATGAATGAATCTGCTTGAACGCAAGCTGTTATTATAGCTGCTTTTGATGAACATTGTGGGAAATATGTTGGAATGTTTTTAGTTGATGTTGATGAGATAAATTTATTTACTGAAAAATAATACGTATTAGTAAGCTATAAACATTTAAGGCAAATTAACCATTATAACACTATATAATCAATTCACATATTCTACAATTATACTCCTATTATTTCTCACATAATAGATAGCCTAACAACCCTAAATACATAATGATCAATAGATTAAGTTTGTTTTAATCAATTAAATACATTTGAAATAACATTTTTTACCTTCGTCAGTGCATTTGACGAATCCATTTGTCATTACTGGTAGAAATTCTTTGTTATTCTTTAGACTATTTTGCAAAAAATCTTTTACTGCTGTTTGATTAATTTCAGCTTTTGATGTGTAAATTTTCGTTGTATTGAAAATACATTCTACATAACACTAAAAATTTTCAAAAATATGCAGTTAAGTAATTAGAAAATAATAACTATATGAAATTATTAAATTTCACCTACAGGCGACAACGAGAATAATCCTGGAACACTTTCATAAATCTCACAAACTTCATCTTTATGATCATTTATTATGTCTGGAATAGGACAGCAATCGCGAATATCCTGTAAAAATATAATATTTTCAGCTTATTATATAACAAAAACAAAAAAATATTAAAAATTTACCATATTTATTGGTGGATGAGTACAATTTATATTCACACAATGTATTATGTCCTAGATATTTGGAAACACATTTAAAAAATAAATTGTAATTAAATCAAAAAAATGTCTATGAAAAAATTTATCTTTCTCTCTAGCGCTAGTTAGAGCTAATATTAAAATAAGGAATCAAAAATAATAATCCTCCTTTCTACGTATATATTTTTTGCCGATTTGAAATTAAATCTCTCTTGATTTAAAAATTTTATATCAAAAATACATAAGCTTATTTTTTATTAATATATTTCATTCATAAAATTCATTTATGTGTATAATAGGTTTCATTCTATGGTACTTGAGTCATTTGTTTTGAATGTGATTTACTGTGTGATTTTTTTTAATTCCAAGAAGATGCATATAATTTCAACTTTTACAAATCAAAATGGAACAAAAAATGTTATTTTAATAGCTTTCGTAACATTAACAATAAACGTTACTATATGTATAATTATGTACCTACATTTCTTATCAAAATAAAAATACTAAGAAATAAAAATTTTGCCATATTTTAAAATTATAAATATATTTTTTTTTTTTGAATAATTTCCTTATATCTTTTTTAACTTTTTTAAACTCTAATTGATTTAATTAAACTAAAATAATAATTTAGATGCAAAGCATTTAAAACGTTTAAAATTGGAATTTATGTAAATAATGTTTGAAATAAAAAACAAACAACCAGATGATATTCATCAACCGTAAAATTTTATTAATGAATCAATAAAATTAATTTTAATAAGGTTAGTTACGCTTTGAATTTTTATTTAATTTTAATATTATTCAATAAGAAAACTATAATAGCAATAAGTTATTAAATTAACATTAAATAGGAAATCGATTTACAAATTTATCATCTAATAACGAATAAAAAGAAATTCTTAATATTGTTATATTCAGAACAATTCCATTCAGATTAAGATGAAAGTGCGTCACCAAAGCTGTCGAACTATATAGTCAATTAGGAGTATTTAACTTGCTCATAGAGTTTTAGGATAGTTTTCCACTAAAAATAAAAAAACCTATTATATAATTTCATTTAGCGTCTGTCCGTCCATCTGTCCGTCGCACACTAAAATGCTTTTAACTATATGAAACTACTTGGCGGATTTTGAGCGTTTAAATGCCTTCGCATTCACAATTTCTTTTATTTTTAGCTAAAAAGTGATATTCGCCGATCACAGGTTTGGGAATTAGAAGCTCTCAACAGTATTGTGCCAAAAAAAATAATTAAATGAGTAAATGGTGGCATTAAAAATGAATTTCATTAAAAATTGATATATGCGTCAATGTCGGCCAAAGAATCGGGCTGGGGAATGAAAGCAGGTTTCAATGTAAATTGGTATATGGGATTATGAATAGAGATCGATTGTTAAAAAATTTACTCGAAAGTATTTGAAATCGAAAAGGGGTCATATGCTTCATTTATAATATACTGTTCTATATTTTTCTTAACAGTTCTTAACCTTTCCGGGGTCGTGGAGCAGATTTAATTATATAAAACTTTCCCGGAACATCAGAAATTATTATTATTTATCAGAACTTATTATTATTTGGATTATATAGGAAAAGGAAATATAAATCTATTGAAATCAAAATAATAACTATATGCATGTGTACATAATGCAATTGTATACAATTGTAGAAAATTCTCATTTACTCTTCTATCCTTTCTTGTTTTTTAGTTTAGTTTAAAATACTTTCTTGAATAAATGATGACAATTTTTCTTACAATTGTGCACATAATGCGGTAATATTGTAAATATATAAAACATAATCAACTTTTTAATGTTGGTTGACCTCTGACTCTCTGCTTCGCTGGACCAAAAAAAAATCTATGTGAGTATCTGAAAAACAGCATGGATTTCATCTATAGTTATGTATTATATACTTATAGTTAAACCATATAAACGAACAAAGACTTCATAAATTAATCAAAATTTCTAGTACTCTATAAGCATCTGACGTCCCTAGGCTGCTTAATTTCAAAATCGATAATTTCAAAATCGAATCAGTCAAGCAGTTGCTATGAAATCATAAATTTGAGTCCTGGGACCTCGGGTAGGGACGTTTCCAGTCATCTAAAAAGCCGATTTGGGTCAAGCGCTACAACTTTTTATCGGAATGTATCCAAATGTTAAACCGCTTTCTAAGGAGCCGCCTCGTCGGGGCCTCGGAACAAAATTTCATATACCCTACAACCATCCTGTTTGGCTAGGGTACTCAATTGCAAAATTTAAGCCAAATCGGTACAGCGGCTTAGACGTGATTGCAATAAAACAGAGAAACAGGCATAGAATTTCATTTTTGTTTATTAGGTTGTCAAATGTTAAAGAAGAATTTTAAATAAATAAAAATACGGAATTATATCTTAAAAGAAATATCTAAAAAATTTTAAAAAATATTCTGGAAACTGCACCACTGCAATGTATTGTTATTATAAGCCATTGAAATGAGTATTAATTCGTAGGTTTAAGCAGTTATTTGTTCGAGCAGTTTTCTCTTTTGTAATTATTACTTTTTCTTATGCTTAAATGCGACGAAAACTATTGGTATTGGTTTTACGTTAATTATAGAATTTAAGAAAACAATAAATTTTAGTTATTCGGCGCTTTTATTACGCAATTAAACTTAATCTAAATATGTTAACAATATTATTTTAATTCAAATTATAAATAAAATTCGATAAAAATATCAATGGAAAATCTTCCTTCTGGTTTCCAAACTAACCTAGCATTATGTAATGTGAATAATTGCAGCTTTTCAAATAATTTGTAGCATTCTTGCAAACATCGTTAGTTTGTTTAATTTTGCTTGATGGACAATTAATAAAAGCTTCAGAAAATACACATCCCATCACTTTACTGGCAAATGTGTTACATTTTGAATTCTGATCTTTGTTAGCAGCTAAATCTTTTTTTACTTTAAACAAAAATAAATTATAATTAAAATATTTTTAATTTATACCCTATTGTATGTAACATATACCTTTTGGTGCACACACTTCAAAACCTTTTTGAAAAATTGATCTATATTCGGAATCTTTAATAGATTTTTCAAGAGCACTTTTCACAGCAGTTTGATTTATTTCATTATTATTTAAAATTCCAATTTCTTTTAAAATACAATCAATGGTGCACTAAAAATTGGCAAAAATTATTTTATTTCTTGAATCTTATTTTAATCTAGCAATAATAATTATGGAACTTACCGGATTTCGAAAATGTTCAGATTCAAGCTTTTCATCGCGTGATAATTCTGATGATGCTTCTAAACCACATTTTTTGGGCAAAGTAGAATATGGTGAGATTAAAAATTCTGGTTTATGACAGCAACCTTTGATAATCTATAAAATTATTAATATTTTTATGAATTTATTAAATTTTTACAAATTTTTAGTTTTTATGTGAGTTTTTTCTATTCTGATGAGAGATTTTTCAAGTAAATAAATATACTAACGTCTTTTGATGGTGGCAAATTTTGTTTACAAATATCATTTTGCGCAAAAATTGTTGTAATTGCTGATAAAACCAACAAAATAATTATAAATTTATTCATCTTTTTTTTTTTTGTTATAAATATTTATAAAATGTTAATGTTGTAATTTAAGAATATTGAATGATATAATTTCTTAAAGATAATTTTCTTTTATATACAAATGGAAAAATCATCGATTTCCATTGATGCATAAAGGAAGCAAATTTAATTAACACGATAACAGAACGATTTACAACACTTGATTAACTCTTCAATGAAATGAGTAATCAAAATAATAAATAATTATTATTCAATTTCCTCTGTGTAAATTTATTGAAATATTAATTGTCTCTTTGCATTCATTTCAAATGCATATATAATTTTTTTTTATCTTATGATTTTATAAATTATAATTTTTATTTTATTTAAACAATTATTAAATGGATTAATTAACAGTATCAAAATTTATGATTGAATACTTTCAAAATTTATGATTGAACACTTAAGTTACGATTGAACACAGGCATTGGCTTGATGGAATAATTACGTAATTACGATGCAATGATTACGTAATATTGTACCAAATTAATGATGAGGTTTTATCTCAAACTGTGAGTGAGTATCAACATAATCGTACCAAATTAAATATTCAACAATTACGGCCCCTATAAACATAAAAAATGCTATCAAGGCGATAAATACTATTATATCTTTAATGCTACTCTAATTATTATTATTATTAAAATATTAACTCGTTTATGTCTTTAAAACAATTAAATTGTTTTTGTATTTCTGGTAAAATTTATCTCTCGCGCTACTTGGATAATCAGTTAAGGATTTTAGTTGACTTTTGCATGATGTCGTCATCAAATACCATACTAGGAAGCCCGCGTAAAAATTTTGCTTCAAATGAATAAATTGTAACTCAAAACAGACAGCTAAAGCTAATTAGCTATAACGTGAAAATTAAAAATTCATAAAAATAATTTAGAAGCTGTGAATTCAATTAGTAATTGATAGGAAATTTAATTTTAAAGCCCATATCACAAATATATCTGTAAAAATGTAGGTAAAAATGTAGGCTACAAAATTAAGTTTGTTGAACCCAGTTTATCATCTTAATTTAATTTTACATTAAACTATTTTCGCCTTGGTTAAAAAAAAATTTGAAACATATACAATTAATAAATATTTCTACATTTTTTTATTAAAACTTTAATTAAATTGATCATTTTTATTACAATCACATGATAATTACACGTTTTTACTTTTTGCCACTAAGTATAATATAACTAATTTTTCTCTTTCTATTCATCTTCTTCTAACTTTTCTAAATTTACATGTTACATAATCACATGTTAGATGTCATCTATTAATAATTAAATGCTTTACTCATTGGAACCAATCACCTGTAATATCGGTGGATGTAAGATAGCTCTTCGTTTCCTTCCCACTAAACAGTAGTCAATCAAAAATTCGAAACCTATTAATCCAACTGATACCATAAGACCTTAAAAACAACATAATGTACATTAGTAGAAATGTGAAAAAAAATATATGCTTACCAATCATTAAAACTAAAAAGCATCCTTGCATGTCTTTTAAATTCACTTTATGATTAATGGCTTGTCTGCTAGCTGCTTTATAATCACACTTATTTGAGGTTGTCAAATATTCTTTATGCCATTTATCAATAAAGCCCGTTTGATGTAGACGGTAAATTTCATCATTAATAACCTGATAATATGGGCTTTCAGTGGGTATAATAATACTGATTTGTTCATCAAGAAATTCTTCCTTTCCTTAAAAAAAAGGTTATAAGATAATAAAAGATCAGCTTATAATGAGTTCGTAAATAATTTGTAATTTTCCAACCTAATACAAAAGTACATGTTTTATGTTGCTCAAACTGTTTTTGAATTGTTAATTTTAAATTTACTTTCCAATCAATATTAATTCTAGTTCCTTTTTCAACAGATTTAATGTCTTCCTCAATCGTATCTCCATAGAAAGTTGCAGTACTTGCAGCGCGCTTGAAATCATTTCGGGTTGTATGCTTAAAGAAAAGAATAAATTTCATTATCAATTTTACTTAAGATCAATTTTTATGAATGTCAATTAACTTCTCACTTTTAAATATTGCTCAAAATATGTTCCATTCCTTAGACCATAAGTCTTGATATCATCATGTTGAAAGATTTCAAAAAAATAGTTTATACCTGGTTGAAGATTTGGAAATGTTAAAAAAGCAACTAAATTTCCACAATATGTTGTTACTAAAACTATAACACCAATCCACCAAATTCCAATAATTAAACGACCACTATCGGCTTTTGGTAAATACAAACCACCTGTAAAATGTTTAATATGTTATTAAAACTAATATTATCTAGTTATACTGTAGCATTAAGACACTCTAGAAGTGAATATTTTAAAATAAAAAAAAAACTACAGAAAATGAAAATATATAATACTTTTCAGACTTTTCAACACACCACAAAAATTAATCGTTAAAACAATTAAATATTATACCTTGTTGCAATAAAGCTCCATAAATGTACCAAAAGCAGTTTTTCATTTTTAGAAGACCAACTGTTTTCAATTCTTCAAGTGGTAAAAATTTATTGATAAGAAATAGAAAAGGTCCAATTACTAGAGTGATCGATGCTAAACAGGCCCATGTCTAAAAAGAAATTAAACGCTAAATATACTTCTATTGAATTTTAAAATATAAATCCTAAATCAACTTACTTCTGTTGTAAAAGGTGCTGTAAATAAATATAATCGACTAACTTCTTCTGGTCTTTTAGTAATAAAAGTGTACGATTGAACACTTATAGGAAAAGAATAATCAAAATCAAACTTTTCTAATACATTTGCAGTTGTAGCAATAGCAATTAAAAGAAACTGTAAAAGAGTTTAAATAATTTATTTGAAATCTATAATTTAAAAACATTATTAGTATTTATCCAAAGTCTATTAATTAAAATGTACCTCATTTATATTCGTTCGAGTTTTTAGTTTTGGATGAATGTAGTTTGTTAAGGTACCAGGTAGTTTAGTTTCTATATTTTGTACATCCAAGTTATCTCTTTCGGAGGTAATTTCATCAATAGTATAGCTAAAAAAAAAAAAAATTAAAACAAAAGCTAAAAATTGAGTTATAAATATAATTCTTACGAAAAATTCAGCCGAGAGCTCAGCTCCTTTAACAGCTCAATAACAATCCCAGACTGTTGAATGATCACATTTTGATCGTTATGAATAAGTATTTGCCACGGCGGATTCTGAAATTTTTAAATAAATTAAATCGATTATTCAAAACATTCATTTCAACTTACATGGTAACTCATGATATTAACACTCATATTACGGAATTTATGTTCATGATTTGGAAACAGAACATCTTTAAGTGTATATCCAAATATTGGTATCCAACTCCCAGTGTGTAATAAATCTTTCCTTTCTGTGTCTAAATATAAAAGAAAAAAGGTACACGGTAAAATATTTAGCACAAACTTGCTGAGCTTCAGTTAGTACCAATTCACTTTCAGCAACATAGTATCGAATATTACTTACAATATAGATTATCTATTTCTTCACAAATGTATGGAACGAGTTGGAGAAATGTTTGTGTTTGATGTTGATTCTTATAAATTGTAGATCAATAAGCTAAACAGTAATAAAAACTATAATTACCATTTCTTCTATCTTTTTGAACTGAATATCCCCATGATAATGTTGATTCCAATGACCATTTCATACATGCTGAACACTCATTATGTTTTTTTAGAAATTTCTTAAATTGAAGAATATTTTATTATTTATAGATGTAATGCTGAACATGAACTTACCCGCAATAATGATATCATTTCGATAAGCCGTTCTTCCTTTGTCATTCGAAGTGTTTCCCATTCTTCGTCTGAAATTTGACCAAATAGAGAACTTTCATCGTAAATTACTTTTGAAAATATTGTAACAAATCCGAGCGTCATTTCTTGTATTGCGCAAAGTGCTGAAAGCTAAAAAACGTAATATGTTTTCATTGAATACTAGTTTCGACATATTTTTTATCAAATACTCATACTTTACAGTTTGAATTAGTTTTATTAACGGCAAACGCAATGTTGCTTCCTTCTGAGGCGTCTTGTGTTATTTCTCGTACTTTGGATATTTCCAAAGGATTCTGAATAAATAATAGCCATTCATTGTAGACATCTAAATATTTAAACTTTTCGGCTTCTATTAAAATATCTTTGATGTTTTGTGCCAGAACTATAAATTTTTTCTTTTTAATTCCTCGCAATTTTTCAAAACTTTGTTTTATTGTATTATAGCGTTCGTTTGCATTGGTAATTTCTTCGATTTTGAAAACATAAACTGATAGAGGTTTCATAATTTCAGCCGTACTTACTGATAATGAATGAATGATTGAAGTGATTTCGTTATCTATATAAATTGGTTAGTTTAATTTTAATATTTATTCTATAAAAACTAAAGAATATTGATAGCTATAAAAAATTGTTTTATGACAAAAATGAGTCAAAACTGATGCATCTATTAATAAGAGGAAAATAATATATACTTTCTTCTCCATTTCACATAACTTTGCTGTTAACTGTGTGAAGTAAACATGTAAGATTAAGACATATAAAATGTTCAGATTATTGTATTTTTACCATAGCCCGAATCATACAGAAGAACAGTTCGATCCCAATTTAAAACTTCTTGAATTCTCATGTCCAAAACAATTTGAGGCATTTCCTGGCCACTTGTTAAAATTGGCATCTTAAAAATATTTTAAATCATAATTAAATGATTTCATTCGTCAATTTCTTTCTTACTAAAATCCCTTTATTTGCAGGTAGACGAGGACATTCCGTATCCGTAATAGCTAAATGCAAAATTGAATTTAAGCTAATTGCATTAAAAAAATTCCATGTTCTTCTACAATCTGATACGGTTATTGCAGCTACATAATCTACAAAGTATTTTAACAATATTGTTTCAAAACTAATTTACCATTTATTTTAGTAATAATTGAAAAAAATAGCAACTCTCGGCTAATATTGAATGTTCTAAAAAGTGAAATAGAAACTCTTTCTGAGTCTTAAGAGTTGGTTTGATAAAAAAGGAAATACATTTCTATTCCAATTTTCAGAGCACTCGATATTATAAAATAAACAAATTTTCATGTATTTCATATCTAAATACATATTATTATAATTTACACCTCTTTTCTACCTCTTTTCAAATGAACTCCAATCCATGAAAAATATTTAACATTTAAGCCAGCATGTTTCAAATTTTCTCTCACTATATCATCAATTGTTTTCTTAATTGTAGCCGAAATATTTATATTAATTTTCCTCATATATTCTTCATCAATGACAACAGCTGTAAGTATATAATAAATATAATAATAGAATTTAAACAAAAATTTATTTTTTCTTAATTTTTACCAAAAGATGAATTTGAAGTTACGAAAAATGAAGTTTCGTCTGCAGATACAACTCTCAAAATTAATGAACTAATAAATGTTAAACAAACAAATTTTTTCATATTTTCTTTTTAATTTTTTCACAATAGTTGTAGCTACACTCTAGAACTTTATTTGTGAATCGTGGAAAGTTGAAAGTGAAATGGTATAATTTGTGGAAAAACAATGATCTAAATAGGAAAAATATTTTATTTTGGGTTATGATAAATAACAAATTTCATTTAAAGATTTTCGAAAAAAATCATAAAAAAAAACATTGTCCAACCCTTCGACAAAATTAACAAAATTATATATTTTTATGTTTTTTCTACACAATACATGATAGAGGCTAGTTCTCAAGACTTTTTAAGTTTATGTTGAGTTGAAGTAAGAACTATTACTTGAAGATTTTTTTTTTTTTCATGATAATGATTACTGGAAAAATATTTAAGTTAATATTGTATCATTTAAAAATCTAACTAATTTATACTTGAAGCTCGTCAGTACGAAAGAATGAACAATGTTTTTTTAGTGATTAATTTTGTGAAAAACTGAAACCTCAAATAAAACAAAAATTTTTTGGTAATTGAAACAAAATAAATGTAAAAAAGGTTTTACATTAAGAATTGATAAATATAATTTTGAAATTTTAATTGAATTTAGAATTGATTTTTATTATTGTCTTATAAGTTATAAAATTTTAATGTAGCATTTTGTTTTTATTTTTAAAACATTTAAAGCTCAGGTGCTTTATTATTGGAAAAACAATGCCTATACCTTATAATTAATTTATTAGAGAATTATTGTTAACACGTTGACGGACAGTAGAAACAAGTGAAATTCGAAAATTGACACTATATGTTTTTGTAATTTTTAGAATATTAGAAGTATAGTTTTACTCTTTCTGCTTAAATACACTTGCTAAATTTAAATTTTTTTATTTCTATTTAAAGTGTAAAATCAATCATAAACAAATACTTACCAGTATAAACAAAAAATATCGTTAAATGTATCAATAGCAACTGTAAATTGAAGAGAAAACAAGATCGCACTACTCCGTTCACAACCACGTGCATACTCAATGTGTTAACCTTGCATACTAAATTTTTTTTCGAAAACATGACACTAGGCTTCTACTTGTACGCTGGTAAATGCACATTTGTGCTGCTACAGCCGCAGTGTCTAAAAACGACCGTTTCGTATTGGACGGCTATTGCCGTCATGTCACATAGTGAACTTGAACTTGACGGCTATAGACGCAACTGTCCGTCAACGTGTTAAATTAGATTAGATATAGATATTTATGTTTTAACAATTTTATAGTCATCACGAACGTTTTTATTAAAAAGAAGCAATACCTGTTATAAATAAAAGTAAAAGTTTTACCTTTGAAATTTATAATCATTTTATTAGATTTTTTTTTTTATTAAGTGTTTCTTTGAAATTAAAATTAAAAATATATACATATTATATACCTTATAAAGAAAGGAAATATGATGAAAGTATATTTTTTTAAAGGTTCTTAATTAAAAACTTTTTTCAAAAAGATAATAACTAATAGTTTGGTCGGACGAGTAATTCAGGAAAATAATAAATACTTGTTAATAGTTAAATATCCATCAGTTATATAACATACATAAAAAGTAAAATATGAATTTTTTCTATCTTATTATCTAGAAGAGGTTTTAAATTTTGGCATTTAACAATTCAATAATAAACAAAATAACTATACTATTATCAAATAATTGAATATTATGATAAAAATAGTTTCGCATAAACTTAATTAAATACAGCCTAGCAAAATCAATTTAAATTTTGAATAAAAACTTGTTTGAAATTTATTTATTATTAGATCCATTTAATACAAACAGGCATATAAAAGAAATTTAAAAAAAAATTAATACACATATATATAAATATAAATACAATAATATCTAAATACTAACATACATTACAAATATACAAATGATGTGTAAAAACAAATCTGACATTCTAATAAATTGAAAACCAAAATAAAACTATAATATTAAGTAGGTTCCTCAAATCTGGCAAAAAACAGACTTTTAAACAGTTTTCCACCAAAAGCACACGAGAGTAGGATTGGAGAATATCGATTGTAACATCTGACCAAACTTGAGATAGGACTGTTAACACCATAGTTACATCGAGAAAATGGTACATGCAATACATCGTTGTTCCTCAAGTTTCTTACAGGAACATTAAGATTAAATTTAGATAATAAATTAGGACAAGCAATTTCACCACTCAGAATGCCATGAACGAGACCAAAACCAAGATATGATCTCCTCGACTCAAGGCTATGTAAGCTGATTAATTCTAAACGCTGGCTGTAGGGTGGTAAATTTAGAGGATCCTGCCAATTCAATCTGCGAAGACAATAACGGAGAAAATTTCTTTGTACACCCTCCAGCCTACGAATATGAATCGAATAATAAGGAGACCAAATCTGACAAGCATATTCCAAAATAGGACGAACAAAAGTAATATATAAAATCTTTAAAATATATGGATCTTCAAATTCTCTGGATTGACGCTTAACAAATCCCAGCATTCTGGTTGCCCTATTGGTGATGTAGTCAATATGAGTATTGAAACTTAACCTAACATCCAGGAATAAACCAAGATCAAGTTTCTCATGAACTCTGGTAAGCTTTTCCGAACCCAAATCATAATCGGAACTCAGATTAGATCTTCTTCTTGAAAAAGTCATGAAATCACACTTGCCAACATTCAAGTACAGGTTGTTATTGCAGCACCAAGTGTAAAAAACATTTAAATCTCTCTGTAATATAGAACAATCTGAATTATTTTTAATTGATCGGAAGATCTTTGTATCGTCTGCATAGATCAGAATATTTGATAATATTAAGCCAGGTAAATCGTTGATGAATAACGAGAAAAAAATGGGGCCTAAGTGACTTCCCTGCGGTACCCCACTATGAACCACAAAAGGATTTGACAAAACGTCACCGAACAAAACCTGATATTGACGATCAATCAAATAATCAAGTGTCCAGTCAATGAAATCCGAACCAAATCCGAGTTTTCGAAGCTTATGAATAAATGTATGATGGCATAACTTGTCAAACGCCTTCGAAAAATCCATGAAAACACAGTCCACTTGAACCCCCGCAAGAAATCCATCAATACAGAACGAACTGAACTCCAATAAATTCGTTGTTGTAGACCTACCACGAACAAAACCATGCTGAAATGGAGATAGGATAGATTTCAAATGAAACTGAAGATCATCAGCAATTATCGATTCAAAAATTTTCGGAATTGTAGATAGTCGAGCTATAGGACGATAATTGGAGATTTCACTCTTGGATGCTTTTTTATGAAGTGGGATTATAAAAGATGTTTTCCAAAATTTAGGAAAACACCGAGAATTAATTGATTTATTAAATAAATTGTACAAGAGCTCAACGAAAAAACTTGCACAAGATTTTAAAATAATAGGTGGAATGCCGTCTGGACCTGCGGCTGAGGAAGTATTTAAAGAATTGAGGGATTTGAGAATTTTTTCTTTTGAAATATAGAAATTAATATTAGAAAGATGGTTGAAAGTTTGGATATGGTCCATAGGGGGAGAATGAGAAGAGCTAGCTACATTACTAGCAAAAGATTTTTTAAAAAAGTCAGCAAAAAAATTACAAATTATAAAGTTATCATTACTAGAAACTGATTCATGAGTGAGTGTTGAAGGATAAGATGATGATTTTCGTTTAATGTTCACAAAATTCCAAAAACCCTTAGGGTTTGTCTTCAAGCCATTTTGCAGCTCAACCAAATAGCTGGAATAGTTATAAGCTGCCAACGATTCAAATTCATTCTTAAATGACAAATATTTTTGATATTCAACAGCACACTTCGAAAGGCAATACAATCTCCAAGCCTTGTTTCTCCTATTACGTAGAGATCTCAGTTCCGGCGAATACCATGTTGGCGATTTGTTTTGAGAGCTAAAGAATTTAAAAGGTGTGAATTCCAAAATCCTTTCAAATATAAGGGAATAAAAATATTGAATAGACTCATCCATACTTAACTCAGACAAAAGACTCCAGTCAACACCACGAAGTGACTCATTGAGACCAGTAAAATTTGTTTTATTAAAATCAAAAGTGTAAATACTTTCTAATTGAACACTAGCCGAGTTAAAACCTGAGTCAAAACTGGCTATCAAAGAAGGATGATGGCTTTCTTCCGGTAATAACGGATCATTAGAACGGGAAACATCAAACATAGGAAAATTGAATGAAAAAACTAAATCAAGTAGTTTATCATTATCATTTTTGACAAAATTACATTGTTCAAAATTTAAACTAAGCAAATCGTCAATGAAATTTGATTCCACCATAGAATTAGAATTTGGAAAGTAATCAAGTGAATCAGGGTCAACTTGCCACGAGGTACCACCCAGATTAAAATCACCTCCAACAAGTATTTTATCATTCACATCCAAAATATCCCCCAAAGAATCCAATATACTAACAAATTCATCATATAAAATCTTTTTTTCATCGGAAGCTCTTGGTGGAATATAAACAACAAAAACATAAAGAAAATAGTCAGTCAATTTTATTTTTACACAAACAAATTCCAGACATGTTGATGGAAAACTCAATAAGACGGCATTCATAAAATTTTTTACTGCAATTAAAACGCCTCCACCAACAGTGGAGACATTAGGATTATTACAATGTCTATTACGTTTAAAAATTTGATACGAAGAACAAAAAAATTCCGAGTCTAATATATCGTCATAGAGCCATGTTTCAGTCAATAATATAATATCTAAGTCACAATTTGAGGTAGAAAAAAGAAGTTTATTAGTCTTAGTACGAATTCCATGAACATTCTGGTAATAAAAGTTAAAATGAACCCAAGAAAATGATGTGGGTGGAATACAGTCCACAGGTATATGTAAACATTTTTGATAATGCACCAGAAAATACTATCAAATTAATTGTGTTTCTATTTTATTTGAAAAATTTATTTTTATTTTATAAGGATTATTATATTATTTTGGACATTATTTTGTCTTCAACATGGAACAAGATGAATGCTCAGCAAATAGATGCTTTAGAAAAATACATATTTTTTATTTTACCACTTTCTTGAAGTTTAATTACCCTTAAGTGGTAAAACTAATTAAAGGTGTATTTTCATTTTAGAAAAACTTGAAAATAAAAAAACATTTTCATAAACATGGATTTTAAGCATTATACATAATATACCTGTATTAAGCATTAAATAAAAACAGAGTTTTTTTTTTCATTCAATGGATATTGTTTTGATGAGTTTTGATGTATGGAAAGGTAATCGAAAAAAAATAAATAAATTCTAGACTTTTTATTCAATTTATTTTTTTCAGTACGAATGAGCGAACTCTTGTTTTTAAATATTTCAAATAATTTTTATTTAATTTTTTTATTTTTTTTTATTTTTTTGTTGTTTGTAAAAAGTTTTATTTTTTGTTAAAAGTTAGTTATACAGGAACAAACTTTTTCTGCTTAATGTTGGCTATTTTTCTCATAAAAGGATGAAGTCGATGAACTCAACAGTTTTCATAATTTTTTCCGCATTATTAAATGAAATAAAATTATTTTCATTACTTATATATATGTATGTATATTTTAATTTTGAAATTCTGTGTTTTAAAAGTCATCCATATAGGCTCAGAGAAGGCTCAGAAAATTATTAAAAACATAAAGCTATGATAGTAAGTCGTGTAAGAATAGTAAGAAATGTCTGAAGAAATGTAAAATGAAATATTTTCTGTGTTATGCAATATCCTATTAAATTGTAACAAGTTGGTAAATTTGTTTGGTTTACAGATTTGGATTTTTATTCTCATGTCCAAGTAAATCTTAAAAATTATAATGCTGACACACAAAATGACACACTGTATTCAGAAAGCAGCATTAGGCTTTAGCAGTTTTTTTTTTCAACTACTCGTTAAAGTTCATAGTGTTTATATTGCTATGATTTAAAGAATACTCGTAAAGACAGGTATACGATCCATATAAATTTTATAATCGAAATTAGAAAGTGTTATTATGTTCTTTTTCAACCCCAACTAAATTAATTAAACAGTAATTTTTCATTCTATGTGATAAAATTCAAGAAAATTATATTATGTCCCAGAAGAGTTTAATTATATTTTCGTTTTTCTTTTCTTAACATAAATTCTGTAAATATATAAACTTAACAAAAATATTTTTTAATGTGGACATTTCTAGAATCAAGAGACTTCTTCATGAATTTTTTTTTAACATAAAATTACTTTTAGAAAATAATGTATAATTTTTGTTATTCAGAATCTCCCTTTACTTATTTCATACAAAAATTCATAATTTTCTTGATTTTAAAATGGATATTTTAAATTTTTGGTAAAATTACATATTATCATTTATATCCTACATTTATTTCTAAAGCAAACACCCGAAGGTGCGTCTAACATTTCAAATATTGAAGTTTTAAATTATGAAGTTTCCGTAAAAATAAAAACTATAAGTAGCAAATTTATTTTTATAGGTAATTTTATTTTTAAATACTGATTGATTTTCTGATTTACTTTAAGTATATTCAGTATAATTTCATATATATAATTTCATATGGAAAATATTAGTCTATAAGCTTTATTTATTCTTGTTTGGTACTTTTAAAATAGTTATAATTTGAAAAATTTCTCCATAATATTTGATTTTTTTATAAAGAGGAGAAAAATCAATTTATTTATTTTAGAAAAAAATTTGTTGTTCTCATGTTTCTGAAAAATAATGTTCTTTCTTTAAAATTTGATATAATGTGTGTTATATGAACTACAATAGCCTTCAACCTACTGAAATATTTATTTCTTATATGTTAAAATTGTACTCTAGAAATTAATTTATATAACATTTGAAATTTATTTTGCCATTATTATTCATGTTCTTTGAATCATATTTTTATCTTTAAGGCACTACGTTTGATTAATTTTCGATCCCCTTTCTTGAGGGATCTATGTATTTTAGAAAATATTTTCGTCTGTAAATAAAAGAAAATTTATAAAATAAAAATCTGTGCAAAAAGGAAACTGAAAATTTATTACGGAACCAAATCTTAAAAATAAATAAATCATTGAAAATTATGCAGTATTATGAAAAAAAAAAATAAATAAAGAAAATAGTGCCCAAATATTTTGATAATTTAATGCTGGATGTGGAAATGTGGAAGTTTATATATTTTATTTAATTATTTTATTCATTTATTTCAATTTTCAATCATAAAAATTATATACAAAAAAAATCATAATTAATGAGTACTAATTACTAGCGTTTCGGGTCTACGTAACTATATTTAAGAAATAAATATGTGTGTAAATATTCTTGTTTGATAACTTAATAACTCTTCTCCTTGAATACTGAGTCCAACAATTAAAAACTTAAAAATAATCATGTTGTTAGTAGAATTTGTATTTTCTTTGATGATATTTATCGTTTTCTAAATGCTAAAACAATTTAGAATGCATGAATAAAAAACAGAAAATTTCCTTTTTAGTAATTTTTTTAATAGAATAAATCTTTTTACAACATTATTTTTGAATGTGAAAAAAGTTGAAATCATTATACCTTTGGGAACAATTTTATCAAAGTTAAAAAAAATCCGTAATTCTATGAATTCGTAAATGTTGTTTCGTTTATAAATCCTTTCTATTTACCAAATTTTTAATGTGGAAATATTTGAATAAAATAGAATCTAACATCACATTGAAATACTCTCCATAAGCATATCTGGCGGAGTTCAAATCAAATGAATAATTTTATTTAAAATTTTTTTTTCTAATAAATCACTTTATTCTACCGTTCTGATTTTAATATTTATTTTCGTAACAACATTTTGTAGAGATTAATATTGTCCATCAAACATTTTTTATTTTTACTTCACTGAATAGGGCAAAATCAATCAACAAATGATTTGTCCATAATTTTTATTTTACAATAATTTATATTTTATTTTGTCCAAAATTTGTTCAGTTTTATTAAGTTTTTTATAAGAGAGACATTTGATACCAATTTTTTTGCCATAACAAAAAAAAAAGTTTATAGTTAATTTTTTTTTCCAAAAGTCTTAATTTTTGTTCTAATTTTTTATATATACCTTATTTATTAGACATATTTCGTTCATTTATATGGACCCAATTTAATTTTCACACCAATTCATATAATATGTTTACATGGTAAACAATACTGTTAGTTAATAGTATATCTTCTTTTAATTATGACATTATTCATTCAAAATTTATATTCAAACGTCAAGAACAGTCTGTGGTTAAAAAGAATAAAATATAAAATGCTTATATGATTTGCATAAAAAGAATACATATTTTTTATGCAATCAGGTTAAAAATGTTTTTCATAATATGTACATGCATAACCGATAACCCGCACTTACTTATTCATAAAAAATTATATATATCTTTTTCTTAATTTTATTTCTTGAAGAAAAACCACAATATTTTGAATAAAGTTTTGTTTGATGTCGTATTATATGGACATTGATACAAAATATAATATTTATTATGTAAAGTTATGCGACAATTTGACACAAATTTGATAACATACATAAAAAATACGTATTAATGTAAGTAGAAAATGATAATAATTCGAATTATAAAATATACTTTATAAGTATTATAGAATACTGGACATACTTCAAAGTTTAATTTTAAAATTCTATACCTATTTTTGAAATTGGCATCTAATTTTTGTCGTTGTAACGTAATGTTAAATGTTACTTTTAAGGGAATATGTAATTTTACGCGGAAAGCCTACAGTAACTATAAAAATAAAACGAAGTACACAAACGAAATGTTAGTTAATGAAGTGAATAAATTAATATGTAAGTAGTAACATCAGTTTAACCCTGTATTGGAAACATACTTTTTTATCATGTTTGGCGCAAAAAAACACTGTTGAGAGGATGTTTGAATTTGACTCGTATAGTCGTATACAAACGTACATTGAGATTGAACATTTGGTTTATTAATTAGTTTTTGCTGAATTGGTACTGTTCGAATTTAAATATTGTTTTTCGTGCTGTTATTGCTCACATTTTAGAGACAAATGAATATTTGCTTTCGTCGATTAACTATGGGTTAGTAAATTTATCAAATCTAATTATTATTTTTGTTTATTTTGATGTCAGTTGTTTTAATTTCCTGACACCATATTTTTGTATTATAATGTGTACATAAAAAAGTGGAAGAAAAATATTTTAATCATGAGAATATCAAATTTCCAATGATGACCAGTTATTTTTATTAACGTCACAAACATGTAGCCTAAATTTTTTCGATGGAAAAAATAAAAGAAAAAAAGTTCAATTTCTGTATAGTTTTTTTGATTCAATTTTTGTGTTTGGGATTCTTAACTTTCAAGCATCGTTAATTGGATTTATTTATTTTTTAACGCAAAAAGAAAGTTTTTGTTTTAATTATTTGACAACCTTAATTTTACTTTGTTTTAATAATTCCTAATGCTCTTCGAAATAATCAGACATATATAAGGTTTTAAAATTTTCGTTGTGCCACTGCAGAAGTATATATTTTTAGTCAACAGTTTATATAGAAATTT
This sequence comes from Hybos culiciformis, assembly GCA_964007475.1. NCBI lineage: Eukaryota > Metazoa > Arthropoda > Insecta > Diptera > Hybotidae > Hybos > Hybos culiciformis. The sequence continues at coordinate 82,104,870 of OZ023274.1, forward strand.
ACATAAACATGAAAATCAAAACTATACTAACTTCTTCATAAAAAATAAAATTATCAAAAATAAGCTTAAAAGTGCTTAAGATAAATGAATTTTAAATCTTAAATTCCATTTAACCGATTGTCCAAGCGACTGGCCTAACAATTCATTTTCAATTTATCCTAAGTTCATATATGAAAATATTTAGAATTTACCTAAAATTTATTGTTTGTCATTCTCAGTCATTCATTTATTTTAAAAACCATAACGAATAAAATATGAAAATATTTTATTTTCATCGTTATACAAAAACACAATAATAATTTGATTTATCTATTGATTGGGTTATGTATAGTATTAAAGGATATAATAAAAGGTATAAAATAACTTAAATATTATGTACATTTTGAAGATAGAGGTGTCATACTTTTATTTATGGTCACACTTTATGTAAGAAGAATAATAATTAAGACCATATAATTTGATTATTTTAAGATTATTTAATTTTGTTGTTAACATTTTTGTTATATATATACAAACTTTAATATTTTATGTATATACGGAGCCTTAAGATTTGTGAGATTAGTTCGTATAGTGTACCTAAAAAATAATTATATACTTATAAATTTAATAAAAATCTAAGATCAAATTAAAATGTTTTAAAACCATAAAATTAAGATAATAATTTAATTGAATATTACCTTCTATTGCAGAGTGTTAAAATAAAAAATGAGATTGTTTAGTTTTCGCAATTAATAAATTAATTACCCCAAGATAAATTAAAAATAAATGAAGTGAATAGAATGTGAAGAATACATATAAAAAAATTTCTTATCAAACTCGTTTGTAAAGGTATCCATCCTTCAACAATCCAATGTACCTTGTGTTATAAAATTTCCCCAAACTTTTTAATAAACCATAATGCGAAATAAAATGTAGAAAAACACTTCTGCCCTAGCAGTATAATAATACTTATATCTATACTTACATTACATATACATATTAAGTATAGAAATTTCTTTAACTTTCACGGAAGAAATAGAAAAATAGGAACAAATGAAAATCAATAAAAACCAACCTTACAACTCTTCTATTCATATTTTCAGGTCAGGAGAAAAAAAAAGTTTGTACCTTATTATTATTCTTGAACTTCATTTTAATAATCGTGAATATATCCATTTTTATTTGTATTTAGAACGGATTATTGAAAATAAAACGGTGGTGTCATGAAATAACGCCCATGAGGCATTTAATTAACAATATCTATGATATTTTGGTTGGACTTAAAAGTTGGAAGCTTATAATGACATTATTATTATTATTAAAAAATAAAATGAAAAATAATTAAGACAAAATGCATAATGTAGATTTTCCATCCCAAAAACCAGTATAACAATCTTTTTTGCCTTTTTAGAATGAAATTATTGAAGGAAATCCCTTGGCAACAAAAATTCACATATTTTTTAAAAGCAAATTTGTGTTAAAGAAAGTTTAATGATTTTTTGAAGTCTCAGAAATGTCTGTGTCTGTTTTTTTTCACTCTTAGAAAAAAGAAAATTACTTTTTCTTTGGTATTTTTGGATAGTGAAAGTATTTTTGGCATTTTGAAAAGAAAAATGAAAATATTAAATGACAAACTCATAAGGGAGAAATTAATTTATCTTAAATTTTATCTCACATAGCATAGAAAATTACAATATGAACAACTGAGGGGTTGAAATATGAATTAAGCAATAAAAATTTTCCATAGCAACTTTAAAAAATATATTTCTTAATAATTATAATTTTATGGAATATTTTCCCATTATGGTTGGTAAATTTTTCCAGTCTTTAAAAATTATTCTATAAACTTTGCTTGTCTTTTAACTTTCCAAATTTGGACAATTTTAAAATCGAATCGAAAATAAAACAGATCCAATTTATATTTTATATGACATCAAACTTTACGAGAATTACGCTATACAGATGCATATATACTAAAGCATATTTCTTCGAAGATATAACATCTGCACATTCAATTTTGATATTAAATCTAAAAATATTGATAAACAACAAAGATTATAAAAATTATTAAAATAAGAAATATTTTGATTGTATTTAATATTTATAAATGTTTGTCTTGCTTGCAACAAAGATTTTCATAAATCTATAATTTTTACTAAAACTAAATTTAATTTGAATGAAATACAAAGGGTAATTAAGCATAAAATATCAAAATGATGGATGATACATCGTCTGTACGTACACACATATATTTTCGACTAGTCACTATAATACAGCCATTATAGAATATATTTTCACATAAACCATATGTGGTTTCACACATTTAAAATTATATTATTTTAGTAATTATCAGCATCATTTAGTATGTTGATTGAAAGTATGTTAAAAATAATTAAATTCATATTGAATTAGATAAGGGTAATAAAAAAAAGTAAATAAAAAAATTGTAATGTATAGATATCTAATGAACGAATGGAAATTAAAATTTGGTGCCTAGAGTGCCGATTAGTTGGATCAATAAAAGTCAGCTTACAATCATAAAAAATTTCCAAAAAAATATTGTAGAGAAATTTTTGAATTTCGAAAAAAAAATTTAAAATGACAAAATTTTAATGTCGTCCTTTTTTTTTTTTGAAGCAACAGAAATTATTAAAATTATAATAAAATATTTTTTTTAATAATATTAGTTTATTGTTTCTTATAAGTTAAAATCAACAACCAATAAATAAATAATATTTCTTACCATGTTAATGTTAAACACATACTTATGCTGTTAAAAAAAATTTATGATTCACAT